>OX155958.1:2683329-2758881 GCA_944548615.1 Micropterix aruncella
AAATTTGATTCAAATCGGTTAAGTAGTTTAGGAGTCCATCGCGGACAAACAACGTGACACGTAATTTATATATATTAAGATATAAAATATTTAATTTGCAACGTAGAACTATAAAACTTTTAGTATAATAAAATAAAAACGTGTTAACAAAATGTAAAATAACTATAACTTGTTGTTTAAGCGATGCGATATATTACCTATACATGAAAAAGTTACATTCTTACTAGCAATGGAGCATTTTAGAAATTCAGAATTTAAAATACCAATACAGTACAATAGGAATGTTAGAGAAAAAGTCCGTAAAAGATTTGAAGAACCAAGAGCGAACAACTACTATGGTGAAAGGACGTTAAAGTACCTCATTCCAAGAATCTTTAATACTATT
Organism: Micropterix aruncella; assembly: GCA_944548615.1. Taxonomy (NCBI): domain Eukaryota; kingdom Metazoa; phylum Arthropoda; class Insecta; order Lepidoptera; family Micropterigidae; genus Micropterix; species Micropterix aruncella. The sequence goes on from OX155958.1 coordinate 2,683,715, forward strand.
GTATCTGAGGAAGACTGTGTAAGCGTGAGCAAACAGATGTTTAAAAAGAGATTAAAAGCTACCTGTTGGATGTTTATAGTGACATTAGTGGTCATAATTAAATTTCTTATACGTTTCTATCATTTAAGCTTGTAGCAATACTGGCCTAATTTAAGCCTGTAGTAAGACCAGTAGTAATACTGCTGTGCATTGTTTTTTATAATATTAAGTGTAAGACTAGTGTAGTGTAAGAGTTTGCCTCGCCAACAAACTGTATACCAGTTTGGCAAGATTGTAATATTTAAAAAAAATTATCTTTTTCTTTGAATAAATTTAATAAAAAAAAAAAAAGTAAAATTTGCTTTTAAAAAAAAAGTTACTTTGGCACCCCTCGTATAACATTCATCAGATTGCGATGAAACTTTGGTGAGATATTGTTTGTCGTGCAAACAATATCTCACCGAAAGCTTCTGAACTAGTATAACCATACTACAAATATTTGTATTTCATAGAGTCGTGCCAGTTCGTGTGCTTTCCGCGTATGATTGCGGATGCTTGAAAGAATAGAATTAAATTAAATTCTAAAAGTGTCATTTAAGTTCGTTTGTTACATTCTTAGGTAGTGTTGATTTTGCCACGCATTCTTTTTGTAGTAGTCTTTATCCATAAAAAAAGATACAAATTACATGTCACAGTTCCCCACTAAGGCTAGTGCCTTAGTGGGGAACTGATTCGAAATTTAAATTCTATGTGTCAACATATTTTAAAATTTTCTCACCTCTAAATTATAATTAAATAATAAAGTTATAAGAATATAGTGCAATTCTACAGTCTGGATTCACTCGCGGTAAACACGGGACGCGTCCCGAAGGATCTTATCGGTCTGAGCTGTTCACTTTAAATATTTGACCAGCGTGTCTATGGACAAAGTCGACCATCGAAAACAAGCGAGCTGTCGTTACTGGCTTGGGGCAGATCGACTTTGCTGATGATACATCGGACTACTTACTGAAGGTGGTGGTGGATTTGATTGACCAGCCGACATGTCGAAGACTATATGCAAAGACTCTCAGAAAGAGGTTACCGAAAGGTCAAACGGACGATCAATTGTGCGCTGGAAGCTTAGAAGGAGGACGAGACTCTTGCGGAGGCGATAGTGGTGGACCTCTGCAAGTGACGATAGCTGACAACCAATGCCTCTTCAACATAATCGCCGTTACCAGTATTGGAAAGAGCCCTTGTGGAAGTGCCAAGGGACCTGGCATATACACTGTCGTGAAGAGTTATGTGAAATAAATGGCGTTTTAGGAGAATGTCTACCGCCGGAAAATTGTCCAAAAACGGGGATTTGCCAAAAGGGAAACTATCACAATTTTGTATAATGTCGGAACAAGAGACTGTATGCTGTATTCAATACAGCCCCATGAGCAACAACACGAGATCATCAGAAAACCAGGATAAATCCAATAATGCATCTTCTACATCACCAATAAGTCACCGGTCATCTCCATAATAGCTCCAAAAACCTCAAACATCGCCACAAGCCATAACTACTAATTTCATAAATGACAGTGTGGAAAAACGAACTAAATCCGAAAAAAATAGCTCTGCAATATTGAGTACAAATTTAACAATGACAGCCATTGCTGTGTTGGCGATTAATTAATTAATTTTATTTTATCTGCATCCAAACTTTTCTCTGGTCGTAACGGTCTCCGTTCCATCGGGTTCAGAAGAGGGTGGAAGAGAGAGTGCACCCGTGGTCGCGCGCCCAGCTGTGCACTATAATATAGCCTGCGCACTTGACTGCTTCCGAACAATGGACTCTGAGAAGACTAAAGAAGTCACTAGAATCTACAATGCAGTCGCTATGGCCGAACACGCGGCTAGAAGGATATATAGTGCCTTTTCAGTGGGTAACTAACAACAATGTGTTCATATCTGACTTATATTATCTATTACCTATTATACTTTTATTAACTATTATAACTTTTTACGTTAAGTAGGTGTATTGACTTCCTAACCTAACCTAAACTAACATATATTTTCTATAATAACTAGCTGAATATACACCTATAAATATTTACAGTGAATAAATGATTTTCCACTAAATTAATATACCTACTTCCTAACCTAACCTAAAATAACCTAACCTATACTAATTATATTGGAATACACTAACTTTGTGGACTTACGATTCCAACTCATATTTCTTCTTTTTTTACTTATTCCTTCACCGTTCATGCAGCTAGACTATGGAACCAGCTCCCGCCAGACATCAGAAACGCACCAACGGTTTCTACCTTTCAAGTGTCTCTGAAAAAGCATTTCATATCCCTAAATTCCTAGTTATCCTATCTCTCATCTCATCCCATCCCCTTCTATCCTTCGCTCCTTGCGAATTATTCCGAATCCTAATTTTATTTAAAAAATGGCATTTTTGTTACTTGATTAATTTTTGTTATGTAATAAGTTTTTCTTTTTTTTTGTTAATTTTTAATTTATCTCTTGGCACCTAAATTTTTACACTTCCACGAAGGCTGGCTGTAAGAGATTGTATTTTAGGCAATAAGTCCGCCTTTTTTATGTTTTTGTTTAATGTGCAATAAAGAATCTCTATCTATCTATCTATCTATCTATCTACTTACTTTGTTTGCAAATACAATAATAAATGATTACACTAATAAAATGATTTACACTAGATATCTATACTTATGCCCTAAGATAACCTAACTTATCCTAACTAGCTTGGTTTACCCTAAATATTCTATATAGTGATGTTAATGCTAATTTACCCAAATATAATTTTCACTTCTTATAATTATGCTAATGCTTTTACACAATTATGCTATTAATACTAATAGAGTTTTTAATTTCTCCGTTATAGTATTTATATTATATAATATTAAAATTGGTTTAATTAGCTCGCCTAGGTAAGTCATTATTTAGGTTGTTTAGTAGTATAAGTTTCAATGTTTTCTTTAGTTTATTGCTTTTTCCAAGTGAATTTGTAATAGTCTTCACAAAGCACTAACGACCAGCGATTGATCGATCTACACCTCAAGCATAGAAGAAAAAGGCACTACAAGCTTCATAAACAGACGAACAATGGGAATCAACTGTCTGGAAACCATTCGAGTAAATAGTGTTAAAGGCCGTTCGTTTGAAACAGTAGAGCAACGGAGAGCAAGCCTGAAAACCGCTCGAATACGAAATTCCCGAAGCTGTTCATCTGAAACAGCCGGGAAACGAGAAGTATGACTTAAAACCGATCGAGTACGCACTGCTCGATCCAGAATAACACTGAAAGCTGATTTAAATCTTTGGTGCATTCCATTCCAATGCCCTCAAATTTAAGAATGAAAATACCTGAAATACATTTACCACGTTGTTATCAGGTGACAAATCAATCGAAACATTTCTTTGACCCTTCCTATTTAAGCTAACCATTTTTGGTTAGACGCTTACAAATGCCTAAAATGGTATCTAATCAATATTGGTTAGGGCGCTCCGCGCTGTGCTAATTTTGTAATATTTATTCATTATTATCTTAATTGTTTTACGAGATAATGTTATAATGTTTTATATTTCAAATTTCAATTGCGATCATTTTACAGTTATTCTTTTTACGACCCGTATAGTAGTTTAAAAGTTATGGTCGTTTTTTCTCAAGGCCATCGACTTTACGCGCAAAACTGTCCCGGGCAGAAGTGACGACTAAATTTTTACCCCGCGATAAGAGGGGAGTCATACGCAAGTACAATTCATGTTTCCAAATTGCATCGTTCGATGAAACAATATGCATGGACATTGTTACCAATACAAAAGGCATTTCATTATTTCTCTTGTAATTTATTTTACTGGAAACACTGAAGAAAAAATTTATTCATTTCCGAAACATCAATCCACCACGACATTGAAAAGTTACTAGGCTTTCAGGAGAAAAGATGATGAACAATATCATCGAATTTACAAATAGAAATTAAAAATTTATAGTAGCAGATATACTGATGCCAAGCATCGGCACTAGTTCCAACAGATATGCCATTCGAATGCAAGCTTCGCAGTTTTTGGTGCGACTCGCATTGCAATACTGCCGTCGTAAATGAAAACAAAGTGTTTTCATTTACTGTGTTTATACAAGTTTGGTTCTTTAAAATCACGAGTTGGAATACTATAAGGCAAATTTTTCGGTGTATCTGTCGATGGATAGTTACCGAGATACCTTAGATGAAAACACAGTATTAAAAAAAAAACGTGTGGCACTCGGGGACTGCCGCGGTAAAGCTATTGCATAGCATTTTTAACAACTTATGCAATTATAATTATTTATTTATTTTATTTTTTTCTGATGTCAGATAACTGCGCTCTATCGGAAAACGTTGAAATTATTCCGAATCATTTGCGGCTGCGGTAGCAAATGATTCGGAATAATTTAAACGTCTTCCGATAGAGCGCCGCGCACGAATTTTTATTCGATAAAGCAAAAAACCGGATTATTCGAAAAAAATCGTAGATAAAAAGATAGACGATTAAATTATCTTTAATATGGTGCAGGTTTCATAATAATACGCCTGATAGTATTTGCGTAGTAGTCGTTTTTGTGTTCGGTTAGACCTAATTTCACAAATTAATTACTCTATGTAATGTAAACAAAATTTGAAATATTCAAAGCTAACAATATTAGGAAAATGTTCTTGTTTAACATATATTTTTTTCGAATCGTAAGCAGTACTCGTTTAGACGTAATTATCAGTTTAAAATCATTAATTTTCGTTAAGAAATTTCTTCATTCGGTCGCCGCGCTGGCGTAAGGCCCGCGATAAAAGCTATGCAATAGCTTAAAAAACAGAATATTTTTAATAAGAAACACATATTGTATAATTTTTGAAGCTAAAATACAGTAGATTATTATTTACAGTGATCTTTTTTAATACTTATAAGCATTTAAGAAATATTTTTGTTTGGTTACAACACGGCTTCTTCAGATACTGTGGTTTTAGGTAACATTTTGTTAAAAGTTAATTTATTATTACACGAATTAATCACAGTATCTCAATTACTGTATTTAAGGTGCCTACATTTTTTATTTTATTAAAAATATATATATATCTTACATGGTTAGACAGTAATGGGTAAAATTTACATATAACACAGTAACCACTCAGTTACGCTGTTATAGCTTAAAAATATAAAATTTATCAAATTATTTTCCTAGTTTAAAACACAATATCTAATTTAATTATTTAAACAATTATAATTTAATATATATTTTTATTCAGAATTGAAGTTCCAACTATTTTTTAACATTAAAGATTAAAAGAAATAATCTATATTGGTTACTTTGTTCATGAAAACAAATATTTAACAACTGAACTTTGACCGCGTTTTTCTCAAAACGTCTTTTTTCAAGTTACTGTGTTTTCAGTTACGACGGCAGAATAGTTGACAAAGTGTGTTGTTGCTGCGTGTGCTGACAAAGTTTGAAAAATCCATGCTTCTTACATAGACACCTGTATGTGTCCTCCCATTAGGTACTGAAAACCTTCAGATTTATAGTGGATAAATATAACAAAATATGTATCTAAAATCACTTCAATAATCCGAATTAAAACCAAATACTTCCTTTATTTCAGGGACATAGCAATGTATGCCGGTTAGGTATACTATATGATCAGAGGTCAGAACGGCAAAAAATAAAAATGATTTGCTAATTATAATATTTTTAGGGCGATTATAAAGCAACAAGCGCTATTCGCGCCGTTCAAGGATTCTCTCAGGGTGTTTTTTTTCCGAGTCTTCAAGCACTACTGGGCGTTTGGGTTCCACCGCAAGAACGAGGAAGATTGGCATCATTTGTATTTGGAGGTAACTTATCTATAATAATCGTTCTATATAGCATACTTTGGAGAAAAAATCACATATTAGAAAATAAAATCATAGTTAATCGTTTCCTAGTTAATAGTTAATCATAGTTAATAGTTAATCATAGTTAATTGGAATAAAATCGTTTCCATTGGACGGAAAATTTATGCTGTAGGGTTTAAAAAGGAGAGAGGGTACGAGGGCCTCCAAACCGCACCATGAAATGTCTATTTCGCAGTAGTTGGTATTTAACCAATCAAGGACTTTTATGTTAAAATTAGCTGACTTTTTGATTAAAAAAAATTCAAGGAGGAAAAACAAGAAAAAGAATTAGTTCTTAAATGTGGGTTTGCTTGTACCCATGAACATTATTCTCTAATTAATAATTACTATGGGTATACTTCTATTCTCTAACAATAAAATTTATAAATAGGATAGAAAACGAATTTACCGCGTGAAATTTGTAGCACCCGACGTTTCGGTGACGTTGCAGCCGCCGTTGTCCAGGGTAGACTGAAGAGCTCTCAATCAGTTGTGTTGCAGGTAGGTCGCACACCGCTGCCGCCACTGCGTAGGTTATAACGGTGGTGGGGGGCCGGGCCCGGAGCGCGCGAATTTTGAAAATCCGTCTTGCACACAACACTCACTGTATCCTGTATTACGTCCTTGCGTTCGGCGTTCGGCGGCGGGAACATTTTTTTTTTGAAAAATATTATCGGATTGGCATGGGCACTGGGCCCATGCCGATCCAGTGAGGGAACCCAGTAACGCTGGATCCAGCCACTGGATCAATGTAAATTTCGTGAGCTCTCGTTTCGGATACCGTGTCATAACCATTCTAAATTCAACAATGGAATAAACGATCCGAACAGTGAAGCTGCATTATAATTTCAGGTATTCATTTTGGTTTGCTGACTTTCTTCATGTTGGGAGGCGTACTAGGAGGTTCTTCTCTGGGTTGGCCTTCTATATTCTACGTGCAGGGTACAATCTCACTCGTCTTGGCTGCAATTTGGTGTTACTTCGGGTCCAACAGTCCTGCGATACATAAAACTATCAAGAAATCAGAAAGATTATACATACAGAAATCGCTTAACCAAACAAAAAGCAAGGTAAATAATATATTTAATGCACTTCATTCATAAGGCTTCTTTACATTACATTTCATTACATTTTCGTCGTGTCCAATTGACGGCTAAAGACCGCTCTTGGACGTGTCAAAATAATTGTGCTAGGTAGTAAGTCTTGTTACTACTCTTTACTGAACATACATAGGTAGTCAAGAATTAACTACTAGATTGTCAAACTATAAATATAAATAATCAAAATAGAAGCCTAATATTTGAAGTAGTTAGTAATTTGAAAAGATACGTAGTAAAATTATTCATCGTAATATTCAAATTGTCAGTAAAATGTTAAATAATCAAATTAAATCTACGTTATGCATTTTAAACTAAAAGTACATATATAAGACCATATAAAATAATCAGACAATAAGGCTCTACTTTTTTAAGTAATTTAAATGGGCACAATATTTGAAAAATCATTAGATTATGTATTTATCATTCTCGAATATTATGATGATAACAATAAATTTAATTTCAACAAAATATAACGGTTTACTAGCTAGGGTTAATAATGTCGAATAGAAATGAACGAAAATTAAACAAATTGAGGGAAAAAATGTCGTTTATCGAAGAAAAGATGTATTTGCTGAATACATACGTTAAGTTATAGTCGTTTGCGCCGAATTTACGCGCGAAAATGTCGCCGGCGTAAGCGACAACCGAATTTTTACTTTGATAGTTACATATCTATCCAACAGGGTACAACGTGTCACCATCCAGGGCCGCCAGAGTGAAAGCCAGCATCTCACGTATGGTATCCCACAGGGTAGCGTTCTGGGACCTATTTTATTCCTCGTCTACATAAACGAGCTATGCCAGTTACCAGTAGGTAAAATCATCACGTATGCCGATGACACTGTTATACTATTCAAGGGTTCAAACTGGGATTACACATTTGAGAAAGCAAACGAGGGCATGGAAATTGTTAGAAATTGGCTAGGAAACTTTATGTTAACACTTAATATTGGCAAAACCAAATATATGCCATTTAGTATAAACATTAGGGGTCAACCCACTGCAAATAAAACTATTGTAGTACACGCATGTGATAGCGTAGAGTCTTGCAACTGTCAGCCTCTGCAAAGAGAAATATCTTGGAAATACCTAGGCATCACTCCTAGATTGCTTCCTACGTTGGGACACTCATATACATAACGTGGCTACAATGGTGCGAATCCTTGCATATATTTTCAAAGAACTGAGGAATATTCTGAATTCTAAAACGCTAAAAACTGTATATCATGCTTTATGTGAATCGCTAATTACTTACGGCATAATTGGATGGGGTGAATGTGGTAAAACCCTGCTAGAGCCATTGCAAGTTGCGCAGACATTAAAAATTTATACTCAAAATTATTCTCCGTAGACCATATCGCCATCCCAGCTGTACGAATTATCACTTGCATTATCTAATATGGGTGGCTGTTCGCGAGAGATCGATTCTTAGAAGCTTATATTCCTCTTTCACACGCTCGAGCCACCCCATAACAGACATAAATAACAGACACTGAAACAAAATACGGCTCATTCAAATATTAAAATCATCCGCAAGGAAGTCCTAACTAAATACGCAGGACAAAATTCCATGAAAGGTCCTGGTAATAATATATCGCCGTCTTTAAGGGCCGAAGACCCCTAATTAATTATCAGCCTGTCATTTCTCGCAGTGGATATATCGAGGGTGTCGACCGATAACAAAAAATCGTAAACGCGGCAAGCCGCTCGCGCAACCCTCTTATATTAAAACAAATGTGGTAATCTCAAAATAATCGCAATGTTTGAGGTAATTAGGAGGCTATTAATTATTCGACTGAAAGCTTGGATAAAATCAAATACTTATAATTTTGCTAGCTATTCGAAGGAATTTTAAGTACTAAATATGATGTATTGTTAATGTTTAATCTACATATTTTCGCTATAAACCTAATGATAATGTAGTAGTAATACATATTATAGAAAATTACCTTCAATTAAGGTGAGATTAATTTAAGTTAAAAATGTAAGCCTGATTGAATAATATGTACTCTCGCTAAGCCACACCCCTTAACCCTCAGTAGGCCGGTCTCTTACCGCCGCCATTGCCTTTTAACCAATCACGGGTTAGAGTGGCGGGGCTTTAGCGAGGCTAGTGAACGATTTTGGAAAATCGAACAGTCACAAAAATACCGAGGTCGAGAATGAACGACCCTTAAGCGGCGGGATAATAGTTGTACATACGGCAGCCCTTGGCTGGTCTCGTACTCGCGCGCATAATTTAAGTGTATACTGTAACTCACGAGTAAATTGAGGGACAATAAACGTTCTTTTGAAATAAACTCTTTCACTGTGTGATCATCTAATAGAGTGTGAACCAGATACGGGAGACTACTCGGCGGCCAGGAAGAACGAGAGAACGCGAAGGTAAATAACATTTACAGTCCACAAAAACCACCCTTCAGCAGTGGGAGAAACTCACAGAAAAATAACTGATAGATTTTATAACCATAAGTGATCCATCGCAGCCGGATGAAAAATAAAGAAAAGAACCTTGAAAAATAAATTGTACGATGGAGTCGACCGCAGAAAAATCGAACGTATCGAGGCGGACCTGGTCACAAAGCAGCAGGAGGAGTGAAAGAGTTCAAGAAGTGAAAGAAGCATCAGAACAGCTGAGGCGGGTCACCAGAGAACAAGCAAAGGTAGCCGCGGAAAAGAAAAAATTGGAATCAGAGGCGATAACGCAAAGGGAACAACTCCGTGCGACCGAAGAGATAGCGACGGCAAAACGCAGATCGGAGGCGGCAGGGGCGGCGGCTGCGATTCAAGTGCAACATGCAGATTTAGAAGCTGAATTGCAGATGCTAGAAGCAGACCGTCAGCACGCACTTAGAGTGTTAGACGTAGTTTCCGAAGCTTACGACTCAGAAAAAAGCGGAGAATGGGAGACAAGAAGTTACGCCGATCTTGAAGAAACAGCAGGTCGTACTACGCTGTGGGCAGAGACGCAAGCACCGCTGACTTCATATAGTGAACCCGACCAAATAAAACCACGAAATGAAGAGCGATACCGCGGCAGGAGAGAAGAAGAATCGGACGAGGCGATGCAGCACGAGGCGGGCGCGGCTGCAGCTCACGGGTCAACACGTCGCGCGGCGCACGGGGCGATGCAGCACGAGGCGGGCGCGGCGGCACCTCACGGGGCAACACATCGCGCGGCGCACGAGGGGATGCGGCTCGAGGCGGGCGCGGCGGCACCTGACGGGGCGGCGCATCGCGCAGCGGGCGGCGAAATCGCGACCGCAGCGGACGCGGCGGCCACAGACGCCGCCGCGGCCGCTGGCTCCAGCACAGGAGACGGGTCCGATGACAGCGCGAGCAAAAAATTAATAAGCCAGGTATGTCGAGTAATTTCAATAGCCTCCTCGAAGCCGCAATATAACAAGGAACTTCCACACTTTAGTGGAGATCCACTTCAGTTTTTAGCCTTTAAATCGATTTTTAACCAGTCCACCGAAGTTATAGGTCTGAATGACGAACAAAACTTACTTCGCTTGCAATCCGCGATACGCGGACGAGCAAGAGATTGCGTTTCAGGGTTACTTTTATCCCCTGCGAACGTTGGCGAAATAATGAAAACATTAGAGACGTTATTTGGAAATCCAAATGTAATTATTCAGCGCACACTAGCTGATTTACGTAAAACCAGGGACCTCTCTGAATTTATAGAAGCAGAGGAATTGTTGCAATTTGCTTGCCAAGTTAAGAATCTGGTGGCCACAGTAAAATCAGTAAATAGGATTGAGCACCTATGGAACCCAGAACTTTTAGGTTCTCTTGTAGCGAAGTTGCCAAAAAACTTATTAACATTGTGGCTAGGAGATAAAGGAAAGGGTAAACCAGACGAACCGGTTATCATACGATTCGCATCTTGGCTAGAAACACTAGCGATAGACTCGCAAGATGCGGGAATAGGTCCATTAGACAGCGGTAGAAAAAATCAAGTAGTAGCGCGCGATAAAAAGTATAAACAGCAAAATCATAAAAATTACGTTCTTAACATGACTGAGCAGTCTCGTATGAAATGCCCAAATTGTACCGGCGATCATTTTCTCAGCAAATGCGAAAGGTTTAAAAAACTTTCCCTAGACTCTCGCTGGGGAGTCGTAAAATCACTTAAGCGATGCTTTAAATGCCTTGCACCTTCGCACGGCAGGAAAAACTGCCCAGCCTATAAAAGGTTTCCTCGATTTAAGTATCATTTCTTACTTACTGCCGCGGACGCGGCGCTCGGCGGAACCGAGATAATTACGGCAACAGCCGAAGGTGAAACACAGACCGGGGCTATTGTCGCGCATACAGTAGCCAACAACAGAGTCCTCTTGCAAGTTTTACCGATAACGTTAATAGGACCAAAGGGGAGAAAGGTAGTTTACGCGCTTTTAGACAGCGGATCGACGGTCTCTATAATAGACCGCGAAGTCGCGCAAGAGCTGAATATTAGAGGGCCTCCCACCAATATGGAGGTATGTGGTATAGGAAGTATGAAAACTTCTTCTAAAGGGGCTGAAACAGTCTCGTTTCAAATAAGGGGGGAATTGGGCCGTAAGGTTTTCGACGTGCAGGCTTATAGTATTGCGGCGTTAAACCTTCCGAAATTAAAAAATTTATCGGCGGCCGCCTCTGATTTTGACACTTTGACTGCGGTGAAAGTCGACAAAATATCAGATGTCCAACCGCGCCTACTAATCGGGGCTAATTGTTGGGAATTAATCGTTTCACGCGGATTAAGGCGCATTAATGACGAATTATCGTTGTCAAAAACACTACTGGGCTGGGTTCCAGTGGGACGAGTATCTGTAGATAGGCAAAATGACGCATTACATAGCTTCTGCCTAAGTGATAGCGGTAGCAATGACGCGTCTCTTCAGAGATTACTCGAGGAAAACCTCAGATTAGAGCAAGACTGGCCGAATAAAAAGCGAGAACTTGCGGACTCGGTAAGGTCTAAAAAATTATTAGAATCCACTACTTCGTTAAACGGCGGGGTATGGCACACGGGGTTGCTCTGGCGAGATGACAGACGTGTTCTTCCTGATAGCCGACCTATGGCGCTAGCTCGACTTCACGCCGTCGAGAGAAAAATGGACAGAGATCGGACTTATGGAGACGCTTATTGTCAGAAAATGGACAAGTACTTAGCAGAAGGTTACGCCGAAGAAGTAGACCCTTCCAAATTAGCCGGCCGAACTGATATATGGTTTTTACCACACTTGGGTGTCTGTAGCGCCGCCAAAGGAAACAAGCTTAGGATCGTGCATGACGCTGCTGCTAGCGTAAAGGGAGTATCTCTAAATAGCTTACTGATAACGGGGCCAGACTATAATCAAAGCATAACAGGTATACTTTTTAGGTTCCGCGAGCATCCGGTGGCTTTTACCGCCGATATTGGGGACATGTTCATGCGTATTAAGGTGATCGAGGACGATACCTATAGTCAGTTGTTCCTTTGGCGGGGATATCGGCGCGATATAGAACCTCGTATCCTAAAAATGTCCTCTTTAATATTCGGTTCTCGGTCATCCCCGACATCAGCCCTCTATATCCGAAATAAAAACGCTGAACGTTTCAAGAATCAGTACCCTCTAGCAGTGGAGGCTATCACAGACCATCACTTTATGGACGACCTTGCTTTCGGGTCTTCTTCAATAGAAGAAGCTCGTAACGTGATAAAAAACATAATTTACATCCATCAACAAGGGAATTTTTTCTTAAAGGGCTGGGCGTCTAATTATCAAAGCGTTTTGAATGAAATACCCGAAGAAAGGAAAGCTACCCATAATATTGCTCTGGAGAAAGGAGAGATAAGCTCTCAACGGCTTTTAGGGTTAGAATGGTTGCCAGAAAGTGACCAACTTACATTTAATTTTAGGTTAGAAAAACTCGATGACGCCTTAAAAACGGGCCAGAGAGTGCCAACGAAACGAGAGGCTCTTAAGGTAGTAATGTCAATTTATGACCCACTCGGGGTATTAAGCCCAATAACTATCCGAGCCAAAATTCTAATGCAAAAGGTGTGGACCAGCGGTGTAGCCTGGGATGAGGAGGTCACACAAGATATTTTCAAAGGTTGGGGTGAATGGATAAATGCCCTTCGCTCGGCGAAGGACGTAAGGATTTCACGCTATCACGGCGTAACAAAGAATCCCTCCGAAAATAGACAATTACACATATATTGTGACGCGTCTCAAGAGGCTATGTGCGCTGTCGCGTATATGAGAATAGCCAGACCAGGCGAAGAACCGACCACATCCTTTATCGCAAGTAAAACCAGAGTCGCGCCGTTAAAAAAAATGACAATACCGCGTTTAGAACTGACAGCAGCACTATTAGGCGCCGAACTAGCGAAAAAAATCACTAGCGAGTACAAAATTAAATTTCATGAAAAGATTTTATGGACAGACTCGATGAACGTACTTTGGTGGATACGTTCACGTAGCTCCGACCACCAACAATTTGTCTCTAACCGTCTGGGAGTATTGGACGAACTGACTACCCCGGAGGAGTGGAGATGGTTAAGCGGAAATAGTAATCCTGCAGATGAAGCTACGAGAGCGAAGTCAAAAATTGACCTCTCGCCCGAGAGCCGTTGGCTGAATGGTCCTGAATACCTTAGACAGCCACCAGAGGTATGGCCGGCAAAGGTTCCCCATCAACCCGGGGAAAAGGATAAGATATCCCTCGAGTATAAACCATTGGCGGTATTTGCGCTACACGCTGTACCTACGAGCACAATAGATGTCGCGAGATTCTCCCAACATCGCAGATTATTGCGCGTAGCCGCATACGTTAGGAAGTTTATTCAACTATGTAGAGGTGCCACGAATAACTGCATTTTAAACGGACAAGACATTGCCAGCGCTGAAATAATATTATTAAAGGAGTCGCAGAGTCGTTCTTTTAAGAAAGAAATAGAACTTATACGAGTGAAAGGGACTTTACCTAGGAATAGCCGTTTGATAGGTTTAAATGCGTACTTAGACGAGCGGGGCTTAATAAGAGTAGGCGGCCGCATCGCAAATGCGCCGGGTATACCACACGACACTAAGTATCCCATAATACTTGACGGCCGGGATCGCTATACACAACTACTGGTGGTAAGAACTCATGAGGAGATGGCTCATTCCGGGGTTGAAACGACATTGGCCAGCCTACGCCAGAGGTTCTGGCTAATTAGTCCCCGTCAAACGGTCAAAAAATTTATATACCAGTGTATGCTGTGCAAAATGAGAAGGGCAAAACCAGTCACAGCGTTGATGGGACAACTCCCGATGTCACGTTTGCAGCATCATACGAGGTGTTTTAACGCCGTAGGCGTAGACTACTTCGGGCCGGTTCAGGTGACTATACGAAGAAAAGTGGAGAAACGATATGGCGTGTTGTTCTCTTGTCTAACCACACGAGCGGTTCACATTGAATTAGCATATGATTTGTCTACTAATTCGACAATACAAGCGATAAGAAGATTCATAGCCCGGCGGGGCAAACCAAGGGTGATAATGTCAGATAATGGATCTAATCTAAAAGGTGCGAGTGCCGAATTGAAGAAGGTCGTTTCAGAGATTGACGATGAACGTATCCGTGAACGTTTAAGTAACGACCAGATTGACTGGAGGTTTATACCACCTGCTTCTCCCCATCATGGCGGCTGCTGGGAATCGATGGTTAAGTCAGCCAAAAGAGCTTTGTACGCCATATTGAAAGAAAGAGCGCCTTCTGTGGAAATGATGCAGACCTTATTGGCTGAAGTGGAGTCAATCCTTAATCAGCGGCCTATCTCGCACATTACTATAGACAGTCGAGACCAGGAGCCACTTACGCCGCAAAGCTTTTTGTTAGGACACTCTAACAGCACCGCTATGGGTAAATTTACCATTGGAGATTTATGTAACCGTAAACAGTGGAGACAGACCCAAGCTCTAGCTGACGCTTTTTGGAATAGGTGGTCTAAAGAAGTACTACCTATGCTAGTCTCTCGACCTAAATGGAAGGAGGTACAACCTCCACTAAGGGTGGGGGAACTGGTGTTAATATTGGATCCCTCTCTAGAAAGAGGAAGATGGCCTCGCGCTATAGTAACGGAAGTCTACCCTGACAAAACAGGTGTTGTCAGGATAGTAGATGTAAAAGTCGACGGAAAAAATTATCGCAGGTCAATAAGCAAACTAGTTAGATTAGAATTGTCCGCCCGAATAGAATAAGCCATAGATATAAATAACGTAGATTTAAGGTAAATAATTCGTAAAATAAGTTAATGGCACGTTGCCATGAGCGGGGAAATGTACGAATTATCACTTGCATTATCTAATATGGGTGGCTGTTCGCGAGAGATCGATTCTTAGAAGCTTATATTCCTCTTTCACACGCTCGAGCCACCCCATAACAGACATAAATAACAGACACTGAAACAAAATACGGCTCATTCAAATATTAAAATCATCCGCAAGGAAGTCCTAACTAAATACGCAGGACAAAATTCCATGAAAGGTCCTGGTAATAATATATCGCCGTCTTTAAGGGCCGAAGACCCCTAATTAATTATCAGCCTGTCATTTCTCGCAGTGGATATATCGAGGGTGTCGACCGATAACAAAAAATCGTAAACGCGGCAAGCCGCTCGCGCAACCCTCTTATATTAAAACAAATGTGGTAATCTCAAAATAATCGCAATGTTTGAGGTAATTAGGAGGCTATTAATTATTCGACTGAAAGCTTGGATAAAATCAAATACTTATAATTTTGCTAGCTATTCGAAGGAATTTTAAGTACTAAATATGATGTATTGTTAATGTTTAATCTACATATTTTCGCTATAAACCTAATGATAATGTAGTAGTAATACATATTATAGAAAATTACCTTCAATTAAGGTGAGATTAATTTAAGTTAAAAATGTAAGCCTGATTGAATAATATGTACTCTCGCTAAGCCACACCCCTTAACCCTCAGTAGGCCGGTCTCTTACCGCCGCCATTGCCTTTTAACCAATCACGGGTTAGAGTGGCGGGGCTTTAGCGAGGCTAGTGAACGATTTTGGAAAATCGAACAGTCACAAAAATACCGAGGTCGAGAATGAACGACCCTTAAGCGGCGGGATAATAGTTGTACATACGGCAGCCCTTGGCTGGTCTCGTACTCGCGCGCATAATTTAAGTGTATACTGTAACTCACGAGTAAATTGAGGGACAATAAACGTTCTTTTGAAATAAACTCTTTCACTGTGTGATCATCTAATAGAGTGTGAACCAGATACGGGAGACTACTCGGCGGCCAGGAAGAACGAGAGAACGCGAAGGTAAATAACATTTACAGTCCACAAAAACCACCCTTCAGCAGTGGGAGAAACTCACAGAAAAATAACTGATAGATTTTATAACCACCAGCAATGAACTTTATGTGGAAGCTAAAGTTCTTGATTGTAGGCAACTTTTTTAAAAGCTTCCCTCTTAAAGCTATTTTCAGGCAATAATTCAAATTTAGGAACCTAAGACCTAAAACCAACAAGACAAGCTGTAGAAAATAGCTTAATAATACCCAGAATGAAAATATTATTTGGACAAAGACTCCTGTCCGCCGACTCTTTCATTACGCCGAGATTTTGCAATCTGATAAAAATGGAAAATAAAATGAATTTGACATTAGGGTATTTGATTTTGAAAAATTTGATTTAGGCTATTCAAAAATAAAATAAAGTTCTCGAGTCATGACAGACTAGCCATACATCAAATGCTAGAAATTACAGTTTAATAAAATTTAGGTGCTCAAATTATTAATATGTTTTCAAATAGTATGTATGCTGATTATATTTTAACATTCAACTAATTACCATTCATTCATTTTGTTGTTATGTATTGTTTTGACAATGAATTGTACTTTATTTTATATAAATTTTTATATTTCTTAACATATATTAAATATTACTTATTGACTTTTTTATTTATTTATTTTTATTATTATATTATTTATTTTTCTTTTATAGATTTATCTTACTCTTTAGTTTTATGTAAATTCTGTGATTGTCCCGCTCTATTTAATTCTTTTTTTTTTGAGGATCACATTTTAGGTTAATTTAGTTTCATGGGTATTTTAATAAAACTTTTAAATAATCTATTGTAAAATTAGAGTCCTGTCCATCCTAGAACGGCCTAGTCCCAGTTGGGTGACAGAATCAAATAAGCAAAAGGTTTTGCCATTCGGTTTCTGTTATTTTTATAAGCAAAAACAATGTTTTATAGTAATTAATTCCTAAATAAATGTAAATTTTCAACTTTTTATGATAATATTCGAGGAGTTTTCTTAATTCCTTATGGATACCTCAGAACATCAGAACAGGATCATCAGAATAGGATTTTGATAAAAATATGACTAATCTGAAAGTATATACTTTCAAATAAAAGAAGTTTTTCCCAATTAATGTAGTTCTGAGGTAACAAACATTAAAAAAAGATACAACCGAATTGGTTACCTTCTCCTTTTTTAGTCGGTTAATAATCATAGAGATAGTGTAGGTAAGGGGAGGTCCCCTAACGCCGGACGGCACCTAGCGTCGGGCACTAATAGTATCTCAACAAGTCGCGGCGCGATCGATAAAAAGACGGGTGAAAAAGGTGCGGCGAA
Organism: Micropterix aruncella; assembly: GCA_944548615.1. Classification (NCBI taxonomy): domain Eukaryota; kingdom Metazoa; phylum Arthropoda; class Insecta; order Lepidoptera; family Micropterigidae; genus Micropterix; species Micropterix aruncella. The sequence continues at coordinate 2,701,339 of OX155958.1, forward strand.
GAATACGCTTTTCCATTTTCTACGTTTTTGTATCGATCGCGCCGCGACTTGTCGAGATACTACACGTATCCGACGGGTCCGACGCTAGGTGGCGTCCGGCGTTAGGGAACTTCCTCCTAATGAAAGCCAGCTCCCAATAACTTTTCATGCCATTGCACACAACATTTAGCATTTGATCAATACATTAATGTTAAAATAATCAAGGGTTTTGTTCCTTATAAACAAAATAAATATATATTATTTGTCAAGGTATTATATTGGGTATTATATTGAATAAGGTTTCTTTGTTGGTAAATTCATATATTGGAAATGTATCACATTATACAATAATATATATATATATATATATATATATATATATATATATATATATATATATATATATATATATATATATATATATATATATATATATATATATATATATATATATATATATATATATATATATATATATATATATATATATATATATATATATATATATATATATATATATATATAAGTATAAATATATATATACTAGCTGTTGCCCGCGGCTTCGCACGCGTTAAATTTGGGTTAAGATAGATCCCTTTTTCCCAGTCAAGTGGTAAGTTTTTGCGTGTAATATATAAAGGTATCTAACGTCCTTCTCTGTAGGTACTCCTGTCAATATGTACTTCATGATGATCAACTAAGTAATTAAGGCGTGAAGATGTGACGATCGCGGTGCTTGCGCTACGCATGTTATCGAGACAAATGATGAATTTATAATGAGGTTCTAGCGCCTTCTCACGTCCGGGAACCGTCGCGCGCGACTTCTTTTTTGATTTTTAGGGTTATTTACCTCTTCTCACCCCCTAAGTGGTAGATTTAAAAAAAATATGAAACATGCATTTGCTTATTTGTTTATTATCATTTAAACCCCTTTTCACCACATTAGGGGTTGAATTAAAAAAATACTAAATACGTATTTGCCTAAATGTTTATTAGAGTATACAATTTCCATCTAATATCGTTTCTCCATACAAATTTTAAACCCCTTTTCACGCCTTTAGGGGATGAATTGTGAAAAAACGCGAAAGACGTATTTAATTATTTGTTTATAATAGTTATCCTACAAAGTTTCAAAATAAAAAGTCCATCTAATATCGTTTCTCCATACAAACTTAAACACCCCTTTTTACGCCATTAGGGGTGAAATTTCAAAAAAATACGAAACACATATTTGCTTAGATGGTTTTTAAAGTAATCCTACAAAGTTCATCTAATATCGTTTTTTCATACAAATTTTGAAACCCCGTTTCACCCCTTTAGGGGTTGAATTTTGAAAAAACACAAAAGACATATTTGCTTATTTGTTTATTCGAGTAATCTTACAAAGTTTCCAATTAAAAAGTATATCTATATCGTTTTCCATACAAATTTTGAAACCCCTTTCACCCCTTTGTTGTGGAATTTTGAAAAAATATGAAACACGTGTTTCCTTATTTATTTATTAGAGTGACCTTACAAAGTTTCGAAATAAAAAGTCCATCTAAAATCGTTTATCCATACAAACTTTAAAACCCCGTTTTACCCCTCTAAGTGCGAAATTTTGAAAAACCATGAAAGACCCATTTGTTTATTTGATTATGAGAGTAATATTACAAAGTTTTGATTTAAAAAGTCTATCTGTATCGTTTCTCCATACAAATTGTATAACCCCTTTTCACCCGTTTAGGGGTTGAATTTTGAAAAACCACGAAAGACGTATTTACTTACTTTTTTATTAGAGTGATCCTTCGAATTTTCGAAATAAAAAGCACATCTAATGTTGTTTATTCCTACAAAGTGTGGAACCCTGTTTCACCCCTTTAGGGGTAGAATAAAAAAAAAATTAAACACTTATTTTCTTATTTGTTTAATAGAGTAACCTAACAAAGTTTCGAATTAAAAATACCATCAATAACGTTTCTTCATATTAATTTTATAACCCCTTTCCACCCCTTTAGGGGTTGAATTTAGGAAAAACCACGAAAATCGCATTTTGGTTTTTTTTTATTAGAGTACTCCTACAGCACATTCCTCCTCCTACATTCGAAATTAAAAGCACGTCTAATATTGTTCATTCATACAAATTTTGAAACCCCGTTTCACCCCCTTAGGGGTTGAACTTTGAAAAAACATGAAACAACTATTGTCTTATTTGTTTATTAGAGTAATCTTACAAAGTTTCGAATTAAAAAGTACATCTATATCGTTTCTCCATAAAAAAATCGAAACCCCTTTTCATCCCTTTAGGGGCTGAATTTTGAAAAAATATGATACACGTGTTTCCTTATTTATTTATTAGAGTAATTTTACAAAGTTTCGAAATAAAAAGCACATCTAATATTGTTCATTCATACAAATTTTGAAACCCCGTTTCACCCCTTTAGGGGTTAAATTTTGAAAAAACGTGAAACACCTATTTTCTTATTTATTTATTAGAGTAATCTTACAAAGTTTCGAATTAAAAAGTACATCTACATCGTTTCTTCATAAAAAAAATCGAAACCCTTTTTCACCCCTTTAGGGCTTGAATTTAAAAAAAATATGAAACACTTGTTTCCTTATTTATTTATTAGAGTAATCTTACAAACTTTCGAAATAAAAAGTCCATCTAAAATAGTTTATCTATACAAACTTTAAACCCCCGTATTACCCCTTTAGGGTCGGAATTTTGAAAAACCATAAAACACCTATTTGATTATTTGTTTATAAGAGTAATCTTAAAACGTTTCGAATTAAAAAGTACATCTATATCGATTTTCTATACAAACTTTGGAACCCCTTTTCACCACTTTAGGGGTTGAATTAAAAAAAAATATAATACATGTGTTTCCTTATTTATTTATTAGAGTAATCTTACAAAGTTTCGAAATAAAAAACACATCTAATATTGTTCATTCATACAAATTTTGAAACCCCGTTTCACCCCTTTAGGGGTTGGATTTTGAAAAAACATGAAACACCTGTTTTCTTATTTGTTTATTAGAGTAATCTTACAAAGTTTCGAATTAAAAAGTACATCTATATCGTTTCTTCATAAAAATGGAAACCCTTTTTCACCCCTTTAGGGGTTGAATTTTCAAAAATTATGAAACACGTGTTTCCTTATTTATTTATTAGAGTAATCTTACAAACTTTAGAAATAAAAAGTCCATCTAAAATCGTTTATCCATACAAACTTTAAACCCCCGTATTACCCATTTAGGGGCGGAATTTTGAAAAACCATAAAACACCTATTTGATTATTTGTTTTTAAGAGTAATCTTAAAAAGTTTCGAATTAAAAAGTACATCTATATCGATTTTCCATTCAAACTTTGGAACCCCTTTTCACCCCTTTAGGGGTTAAATTTTGAAAAAACGTGAAACACCTATTTTCTTATTTATTTATTAGAGTAATCTTACAAAGTTTCGAATTAAAAAGTACATCTACATCGTTTCTTCATAAAAAAAATCGAAACCCTTTTTCACCCCTTTAGGGCTTGAATTTAAAAAAAATATGAAACACTTGTTTCCTTATTTATTTATTAGAGTAATCTTACAAACTTTCGAAATAAAAAGTCCATCTAAAATAGTTTATCTATACAAACTTTAAACCCCCGTATTACCCCTTTAGGGTCGGAATTTTGAAAAACCATAAAACACCTATTTGATTATTTGTTCATAAGAGTAATCTGAAAAAGTTTCGAATTAAAAAGTACATCTATATCGATTTTCCATATAAACTTTGGAACCCCTCTTCACCCCTTTAGGGGTTGAATTTTGAAAAAATATGATACACGTGTTACCTTATTTATTTATTAGAGTAATCTTACAAAGTTTCGAAATAAAAAGCACATCTAATATTGTTCATTCATACAAATTTTGAAACCCTTCTATATCGTCTCTCTATAAACATTTCGAAACCCCTTTTCACCCCTTTAGGGGTTGAATTTTGAAAAAATATGAAACACGTGTTTCCCTATTTATTTATTAGAGTAATCTTACAAACTTTCGAAATAAAAAGTCCATCTAAAATCGTTTGTCCATACAAATTTTAAACCCCCGTTTTTCCCCTTTAAGGGTAGAATTTTGAAAAAACATGAAACACCTATTTCCTTATTTGTTTATTAGAGTAGTCTTTCAAAGTATCGAATTAAAAAGTACATCTATATAGGTTTTTCATACAAACTGTGAAACCCCTTTTCACCCCTTTAGGGGTTGAATTTCGAAAAATCCGCCCTTAGTGAGCGTTTGCGTCCTAAAAGGAACCTATGTTAAAAATTTCAGCTTCCTAGGTCTAAGGGTTAGGGCTGGGCGTTGATGAGTCAGTCAGTGAATGAATGAGTGAATGAATGAATGAGTGAATCGGAACTTCTCTTTTTATATATGAGATATATATATATATATATATATATATATATATATATATATATATATATATATATATATATATATATATATATATATATATATATATATATATATATATATATATATATATATATATATATATATATATATATATATATATATATATATATATATATATATTTGATAGGTTTTGTAAAGAAATCCGTTTATAGGATGATGTTTTTATTTAAAATAAAATTAGTAAGAGCTACTTAAAAAGCAGCGAAGGAAATCCCAGCTTGGATCGGGAAATGCTAATATTTGAATGAGATATACTTACGGATGTGCACGACTTTAATTTTTTCGCTTTAATTCGCCTCAATTGGAGGCATTTTGTGTTGCAAAAGGATTAGGTTGATTTTTGAGATATATGGATGAATAGTGATCGTTAGTCGACTGCAAAAGGACCTTTAAACTTACATTGCACCGTCGAAAGTCGTTCACATCCGTAAGTATATCTCATTCAAATATTAGCATTTCCCGATCCAAGCTGGGATTTCCTTCGCTGCTTTTTAAGTAGCTTTTACTAATTTTATTTTAAATAAAAATATATATATATATATGTATATATATATATATATATATATATATATATATATATATATATATATATATATATATATATATATATATATATATATATATATATATATATATATATATATATATATATATATATATATATATATATATATATATATATATATATATATATATATATATATATATATATATATATATATATATATATATATATATATATATATATATATATATATATATATATATATATATATATATATATATATATATATATATATATATATATATATATATATATATATATATATATATATATATATATATATATATATATATATATATATATATATATATATATATATATATATATATATATATATATATATATATATATGTATATAAAAATATATATTATATATAATATATATAATAGTATAGAATTATATATATATATATATATATATATATATATATATATATATATATATAGATACAAAATTATATATAATAATATAGAATAATCACATATAATAATAATAATACATATATTAATAATGTTTAATTTAGTTGGTAATGATGTATTTTAACTCGATCGTGTGATATATTATTAATCCTGTATTTTTGTTTTGAGTTGAAACTGAATCAGATTGAATTTGCATTTTCGAAGAATTGTTCATATTCAGAAACGTCATATACCTACCTTGATAACGGCTTGAGCCCAAAAATTTAATTCAAAATCCTTAATTAATCAATTATTTCTTATCTTATAGAGATCGTTATCAGTACCCTGGCGCCACATTCTGCGATCGCCAGAAGTTTGGGCAATATGCATTGCACACGTTGGATTGGCTTACACTACGTTCACTATGATGAATGAAGTCCCCGTTTACATGACTAAAATACTGGGTGCGAATGTTCGAACGGTACGTATTTTAGACACTGTCACCCTAGAACATATATAAAATTTATGTCGTTGATAAAATCCACAAAAAACTCATCTAATATTCTACACAAAAATCGTGGGTAAATATTTTTGGGAGACATATATTCCGTCTAATCCAATGGTGAGTGCTTCTGTTTGTCAAAAGAAATCCGCTTTAATATGAACTATACTGAGTTCTTTTTGTCTAAGCGTATAATAAAAATAGTTTGACTATTTTCTATGCTAAGCTATGGTATGGTGCAACAAAACCAACCAGAAAACTGTGATTACCAAACTAAGCAGTATCCAAAGGACGGCGTGCCTCATGACAATTGGCGCAATGTCCTCCACTCTTGGAGCAGCTCTAGATGCACTACTGAACTTACCTACCGTATATATCTACTTAAAACAGGTGGCGAAAGCCAGAATGTACAGACTGTCTGCCCTGGAGAAGGTAAGTTGGATCTCACAAGCCCCGATATCAGTTCTTGACTCAGTCAGTGAAACTCCAACCCTCAACATGGTATCAGACACCATGCTTCCATTCCTAAACTTTGAAAAACTTTTTGTAGTGGAACTGCCGCCAAGAGACGACTGGCTCAAAAACCAACTGCACTGGGAGGCCGGTAGCCTTAAATGGTATACTGATGGGTCCAAATCGGGACTTGGAGACTGCGGTATATATGGAGAGCGACCGAACTTTGAAAGCAGTGTCAACTTGGAGAAATAGGCCTCTATCTTCCAAGCGGAGGTATACATCATTATTGAATGTGTGGATATCAACCTCCATAAGAACTACGCCAACTATCGTATATATATCCACTCGGATAGTAAGGCAGCTCTCATGGCACTAGCCTCGAATACCATTAATTCAAAGCTGGTGCAAAACTGCGTATCACTACTGAATACCCAGGGCGAAAAAACAGGGTGATTCTTAGATGGGGTCCCGGCCATACAGAAATCGAGGGAAATTAAATAGCCGACGAACTTGCCAGGACGGGAGCAAAGAGAACGTTATACGGCCCTGAACCTTGCTGTGGCGTACCAAAAAGCATCGCAAACCTAATGCTCAAAAAATATGTTTAGAACAGTCCGTCAACCACTGAAACAACACGCCAAGTTTGAATCATTCTACAGCGGTTTGAATCATTCTACAGCGCTAATTAAGGCTTATACCGTAAGACTGCCCGTGAGGAATTATCGCTAAATAGGAACAATCTACGCATACTGGTGAAGGCGCTCTCGGGGCATTGTGGCCTGAACAAACACATGTACAACCTTAAGCTCCGGGATACGAAAATGCGCAGGTTCTGCCAAGAGGCAGAGGAAACTCCCCTGCATCTCATGTGCGAGTGTAGCCCGCCGATGCGTAAAAGGTACACTAACATGGGTGGTCACTTCCTCCAACTTGAGGAGGTAAAAGAATCAGGTGCCAAACGCCTGTTGCGGTTCTTAAATGACACGAAGCTTAGCGCAGAATTATAGTAGGTGGCGAACACAATAGATCAGCAATGGTCGCAGTGTTACAAGGCTCATAAAGGCCTTAGAAAATCGCCGAACAATAAAATATTAAAAATAAAATGGCTTAGCTTTGTTTAAATTTCTACGTGTGTGGCAATTCTAAAGTGTTTTCTTCTCATTTATTTTTATGAGGTGCCAGCGTGGTTGCCACGGTAACCTAAATCGTATCTTTATTTTTATTTTTGTGAGGTCCTTGAAATGGTTTCCAGGGCAACTAATATTTTATAGCGTGTTTTATTCGGCGTCCGGTCGGTGTGGTTTGTTGCGAATATTTCTTCCAAGTCTTTTTGTAAAAATAACGAACAAAATTCTTGCCTCTTTCGTGTTGTCTGGCCTTCCCTTTCCCTCGGTAAAGCGACGTCTCGCTCGCACGTCGGCTTTCAGGGCAACTGTAAGATTTATATCCTTTTTGCACTGTTTTTCAGGTGTCTTGAATGTAGTTGTAACGTCGCAACAGTACTATTATTCAAATATTTTTTTAACTTTCGAAACTGTAACTAATAAATGAATTAAACGTATATTTTGAAACATAGCACATATTTATCCAAAATTATTTTTAAGATATTAATATTTTATTCTTATTAATGACATAAAAATATTTTTCTTACAGGTTTCTTACAGGATTTTGTACAGGTTTTATTCTTTAATTTAAAGTTTCTTTATTGAACTAGAAATATTTCTAATAATTTCTATAGCATGGTAAGCGTCGAGGAAAACAGGGATTAGAAGTTATATCGTAGTTAGGCTATTCGTCTAATAAGTCTATATTTTAAAATGATGGAATGGTATAAAACTTGTGAGGCAAATTCGTACTTTAAAGGTTTTAAAAATATAATTATGACATAAGATTTACAAACAAATTTTCCTAATTGAGTCTATTATCGTGAAATAAAAAGCATCAGTTGGCTATTGTGCGAGACGTTACACTCTCATTTCTCCCAATCTTGAATACCAATCCAGGAAATGAAAAGAATATATTTCGTATGTGATAATTTTCTATTTCAGAGTGGTATATTGACGGCTTTACCAGATATAACAAAGTGGATTGTAACATTTCTCCTCAGCTTGGCGAGTGACGCCATTGTAAACAGAGCATTATTGTCGAGGACAAACACAAGGAAATTTTTTAATACTCTTGGTAAGTAACTATATAAGGAATTAATATAAAAGTCCACTATCGTATTTCCCTCGTATATCGCTTCTGGACTCTGGCAAGTTCTAATGAAGCTAAAAACTAAGCAAAGCTACAAACAGCAACAAAACAACGCTAAAAACATGTATGAAACGCAGCTATCTGTGGCGGGCAGAGAGACATGACGTAAGAAGCGTGACGTTGTTATCGTATGGTGGGGGCGTTATGACGAGGACACGAGGAACGCCGCTATTCTTCGGCGGTCCTGTGCAGGTATTTGTTTCGGCTCGCAGATACATTTCCTGCCAGGACGTAGCCTTCCCAGGACTCTTGACAGATTCAGTAGGCTAGCTTGACGTTGCTGACCATGGATCGTCAGTGTCGACCGATGGTTACGAGCCGCCTGCGGTAATGCATGTACGCCAGAGTAGCATGCGTCAACATAACGTACATTTCGAGGAGATGGAGCTTCGCCATCATGGCGAAGCTCCGTCTCCACGGCTCAAGCTCCGCGCAGCTCGTGGCTGGGGGTGGTCGACATGTCTGCGGATAAAAAGGATTATTCCGAGCAACAGGTTCTCACCTGCATGATGGTCGGCGGCGGCAGCGTGCGCACTGAACGCGAAGCGGCGGCGAGACTCCCGTCGTATGATTTCGCTCAAACAATGGTTAAACAGTACAGCTCAAAATGGCACTCGTTGAATAGGCGGACACGAGTGTTTTCATAGCTAGTGGCTGCTTCACAAAAAATAGTTACTTAAAAGCGACTACGACTACGACTTACCGCGTAGCAATCCGTTTCTTAATCTTTTCCCCTAGAATGTGTAACGTCCCTTCCGGGATGCAAAAGGTACGGCCGAGTTGTTACTTCACAAGTTTAGAGGCTAAACTGTGCTCATTACGGGTGGTGTCGGATGCGAAGGTCTCTCGGGGCCTCCTTTCTGATAGATTTTGCTGATAGGGAGCAATTGGGCCCTTGCTGAGTTGGCCACGAAGACCCATTCTGTTTCAGGGTCGGTCACACTCACGGGTCAACACCCATCCGATGGCCTCCACGCATGGGGTGCGAGCCTGGGTAGGACACTGGGTCAACCAGTCTCCCCTGGGAATCAATCCTCTGGCGCTCCTGGACGGTCTGCGCACCGAGCGGCGCAAGCCAATCGATTGTGCTCTCCGACTAACAATCGGGGGAGTCTGGGAACTGTATTGTTTCCTATAGAGCGGGGGTAGTTGTCTACCTTACGGCGACTGCTCTTGAAATGACCATTGGCCATCCGATCCCGGTTCAGAGTCGGGCAAAGGACGCCTTGGTCCGCGATAGATTCGGTAAACTCCGTTTCACCGCTTCGTAAGGGAGAGGACCGCGCAAGCGACCTCGAACTCGGAACCAATCGAGAGACCGGAGAAATCTGGTCACAATTGGTAGTTAGGGCGCGAGTGCCGCCCGCCAGGTAACATACCTGGCTACTCGCGGTGATGCGTTCGTCTCTAACGGGTTGTGGCGTAGCTAGACGTCGGATTTGTTATGTCCAAAGTCTTCTACGCTCACTGCACGGTCGATAGAACAATGAATCGTTAAAACGTCCTGCGGTGACGGGTTCGCCCGTTGTGGTTGACATCTCAATATGATAGATTTTGCTTTTTCAGTAATTGTTTTATATTGCGTGGTGGCATGATGATGATGGTCAGGTAGTTTGCGTTTTGACCAGGATGCGTAGGAGCGCCCTGTACTTCTTCTCTAGCGGTCTCCCGTAGTGTGTGGCTATGTTGTGCAGGTTTTGTGAAGCGAGTTGTCAGCTCTTTGGTACATATATATTTGTTGCCAGTTGCTCGTCTGATTCATTTGAGACTGCAGGCTAACGCGATGTTGCTGACGTAGCGCCGGCGACTAGCTGGATGCCGACGTTCATCACCGCCTGCATTTTCGCTTCTGCCTAGCAGTTATTTACCTCATTTACGTGGGGGCTGCGTGCATACAAAAAAAGACGGAAAACAGGGGTGGGTCGAATTTGGACTGACCTAGCAGACGACTCTCGAAACTTTGAGAGTTAGAGCGTTAGAGCTGAACAACGACTAGAGTTTATTGCAATTCATTTAATTATTTATATTTCCTTTTTAGGAACCTGGCCGTTATGTTTGGCATTGATAGCATTCCCGTATGTACGAGATATTATTTGGGCTGAAGTTTTACTTATTTTCGGAATGAGTTTAATAGCAGGGCAGAGTTTAGGAGCTTTTGTAAGTATTTTGTATAATATTTCGCCATAAAAAAAAATAATAGTTTGAAAAAAAAATAACTGTTAGGTTAGGCAAACACGCTTTTATAAATGCACGTAAAAACCACATCATCAGACCTTGAGTTCATTCCAAGACTTTTCTAACAAGTCCAAACACAGCTATGATACGATGTTCCATCATGAAGTTCCAGTTCATATCTTCCGACTGCATCATCAGATCAGTTCGACAGTACCATATTATTGTATTGTCATCATCAGAACTACATACAGCTGACAATTTTCATGACGCTACGATCCTTGGAAGATGGTTAAATTAGTTACCTTAGATTCCATTACATAGTTAGATACAGGTCGACCTAATAAAAGCGTGTTAAAATGGGCGCATCCGAGATATTTGACTTAATCGTTAATTTCAGGGTAGGTCTTTTCTTATATTGTTTCATTTTTACCCATTCATATTACTTTACTTTACTTTTAACAAATACATAGGTCTGACACCTCTCCCGAGACAAACCTACCAGTTGAACCCACATGAGCGATATAGTAGTTCATGGGTGAAAATATACGTAAGAACTTGGTAATTCCTGCTACTCAACCTTCTGCACTGCTACACCTAAACTAGAGTGCACTTTCAATATGTCAACTCACAAAAACCACCTTAAACTACAAGTCTTAGTCACTTTCCACCCAATAACGTCCGGAGCACACTTCATGTTAGCACACGTATGCGATTCTGGTGATGGTACCGACGACCTTGTAAGATGATGGAGGAAGGAGGTTATGATAGGGACTCCTCAATGGCAAAATCTCATCGAATTCGCCTCATTTGACATATTTTAATGACTCCTTTGTTTACGTATTGGGACAAGGAGGTAAAAGCGTGTAATTGTAACAAAAAAATGTTAATTACAAAAGACGTCGTTATTATGTATTAGTGTCAAAATAATAAACTAAACGTCATATCTTAAAACTGATAATGCAACCATATTGCATCGCGATTGCTACTTTGGCGGTTTCTTTCTGCAAAAAAATGGTATCGACAGTATTAAAAAAGACTTTTAGAGTATTTACATTAAGAATGTCCCGTAATTGAATGAGGATATAAATAAATATTCAAAGTTTTAATCACCCGATTTTCATAAAGTTACTAATTTATTGATATTTATTTTCAGCTCGGTTCTTTAGACCTCTCTCCAAATTACGCTGGAGTGCTGATAAGTATTTCAAACTTTTGCGGTAATATTGCTTCAGTTGCTACTCCATTTGTCTCTGGTTTTATTATGACTGACCTTGTAAGTAAAATAACAAAATAATAGTTTTTAAAATAATGCTTTATATGTACACGTCAAAATATTTATTATTTTTCTAGACCAACATCTCGCTATGGAAGATACAACTATGCGTGACGGCGGTAGTGTGTTTCGTCACCAATTTATTATACTTGATTTTGGGTTCAGCCGACGTCCAAAAATGGAACGATTTCGAAGATGACACGAATATTTCAATAAATACCAATACTGCTTTGAAAAATGCTGTTCACACTACAGAGGATCTCACATCATCTGAGGAAACCAAAAAATGCTTAGATGACGAGCATAAGAATGATAGATGAATGTTTTGTATTATCTGTCAGCTCTTCAACTTTACTTCTTTTTCCTTACCCCATAATCGTGATTTTGTTTGTCCTTATTAAAATCCTCTTAGACAACAATATTTTAAACTATCAGATGGAAACGTAAGATTTATAGACGAGGATCTTCAGGAACGAGGCGTAACAAACGAGATGTAACAAATTTGTATACAAAAAGAATAATTTGCAAATCTGATACGTTACCTGTGTTCATGTACATAACGCCTACAAATAGAGACGAAGTTAATAAAGTAATAGGCAGCCTTAAAAATAAGTCAGCGGTGGGGGATGATGCGGTCGGGACATGCGTATTTAAACTAGCTGAAACCTATCTCAGCCAGCCTATTGCCTTTATTATTAATGTGAGTTTTAGAAGCGGAAAATTTCCTGACAAATTAAAACTTGCCAAAGTAATTTCCGTACATAAAGGAGGAGATAAACAGTATCTCAATAATTATCGACCTATCTCCATCCATCCATTTTAAACACGATCTCCAAAATCTCCGAGAAAGTTGCAAAGGCGAGACTCTATAAATTTTTAATTGAAAATAAAATACTCTCAGACAATCAGTGCGGTTTTAGGGAAGTTTTAGGAACAACAGATACTATAACTGCCTTAACAAAATTTATAATCGATACGGTGGATAAAGGAGACAAGTGTCTAGGAGTTTTCCTTGACCTTGCAAAGGCTTTTGACTCCTTTCCACGTAATATATTATTGTGCAAACTGAGCAGTGTGAGAATTAACTATACATGTCTTAAATGGTTTGATAGTTACATATCCAACAGGGTACAAAGTGTCACCATCCAGGGCCTCGGGAGTAAAAGCCATCATCTCACGTATGGTGTGCCACAGGGTAGCGTTTTGGGACCCATTTTATTCCTCGTCTACATAAATGACATATGTCAGTTACTAGTAGGTAAAATCATCACATATGCCGATGACACTGTTATACTATTCAAGGGTTCAAACTGGGATTACATATTTGAGAAAGTAAACGAGGGCATGGAAATTGTTAAAAATTAGCTAGGAAACTTTATGTTGACGCTTAAGCAATATAGCTGGAGTGCCCCCCGGAACTACAAAGAAAGGAACTATTTTCCCGAATGTATTATAGAAGTTGACGTTTATGTCAGAAGCATTTAGCAAACTTCGAAGTGAACGGTGCTTCCTATGATCGATGCGTATTTAGCTCCGCTGTATTTGCCATCTCAGAAAATCCGAAATCCCAGTCATTTTTCCAAAATATAAAATCGATTAAAGTTCTTATGAAGTCAGAACTAAAACAGGTAGTATTAAAGAGAAGTCTGAAAGCGTTTATCATCTACTGTTTTCTATGACACTGATGATTTCCTCAAGTAATATTTAATTAGATCTATGTATGTAGTTTGATCAAAATGAAACGACATATTTTAGTTTATTTAAAAAATATTTATTTAATAATTGCTTTCGATGACGTCTCCTTCAAAATAGTCGGATATAATGCACTTTGCCAACGTCATTCCATTATTCAAAATACCTTAGGAACTCGCATTATGAGATGACGTTCAGATGGCTTCAGTTTTTGTTAGCAATTTAACGATTTCGAATCCAACTTGGTTGTCAGTGTCGTCATTTATAAATTATTGGTTAAAATTAGTTCACATAACCCGAGCAGAATAATAACTTCTTCTATGAGTTCTCTAACAGTAATTTTTAATATTTTCGTCTATTATATCTTCACGATCCCTTTGAAACGTGTATACCAATCATAAGCTCTTCTTTCCAACATGGAATCATCGCCGAAGGCAGTCAGCAATATTTTCACCACTTCACTTAACGCTAAATTTAATACAAATTTTTTGACAGTCAGTTTTAAATACAACAAACCGCAGAGCGTCACAAAAGTTGTGCCAATCAATTGGATATCAAAGAGAAACTTTCTCAGAAACAGGTACGATACTTAACACGCACATCACTCACACAACGTGAGAGAAAAAACAAAAATAATCGGTAACATACAGCCCATGAAATTTAATAATAAATATTTCCTTTTGTTAAAACCTTATATACCGAATACTACGATATTAATATTTAATAAACAAATGAGGGGTTACGGGAAATAACGATCAGTATTTTTCAGTAACGATCAGTATTCTCAGTGGCTCGTGCCAACAAGGGTTTGACAGTATCCTCCAAACCCCCAATACAGTTTGTGCGGGATGGCTCTAAAGGCAAAAAACATTTAACTACAAAACCTTTCTCAATAATCGAGAAAGCTACAGATTGGATTCTGGAGGTTGATTCGGTCTCTAAGCAGTATAAATTCCCTGAAAGTCTCGGATGCACAGCCCTCCGTCCAGATATAACTCTTTACTCTCTATCTCGGAAGGTGGCTCTTATTGTAGAATTAACTGTTCCATGGGAATCAAATATCCCAAAAGACCACGAGTACAAATTAAATAAATACCATGATCTTGCAAATGCCGTAACCCGGAACGGCTTCACTGTTCACCTTCACGCGGTGGAAGTTGGCGCTCGTGGCCTGCCAGCTAAATCTCTATTTCACCACTTTAAAGATCTTGGCCTTTCCAGAAAAATAATCAACTCTTTCATAGAAAAATTATCTAAAACTGCGATTTACGCATCTCAAATTCTATGGCTTCGAAGGGGGAGTGAATGGGTGGTAAGGTGAACGCTCACATGTGGCAAGACAGCTGTCCTAAACCTACCACAGCCGGTTCGTAAGTCCGGAATCCACTGCTCACCCCCAGAAGTGTTAAAAAAATAGTATTATGATGGGCCTGACTCCGGTCGGTGAATTCCATGGCAGCTCCGTTTGTATTTATTTATTGTAAAATTGAAATACTATTTTCTAAAGTATATATAAAATTTATTTTTTTATAAACTCAAAAATTTTTGTTCTACACAATAAATATATTGTTTCTTCACTCAAATAAACCCTGACTGAAAAGTGATATTTTAAGTTAGGAAATTTTAAAAATATAATAACCAAAAATTTTCTAATGTTGACGTTGACTGTATTTCCCCGTAACCCTTGAAATGAAATGTATAATTAATACGAAAATAAACTATGGATTATGTGTTTTCAGGCAGATATATCGCATTGGAGAATAGAATTCTTCGTTTCGGCTGCAGTGTGTTTTGTCACCAATGCATTGTACCTGATATTGGGATCGGGCCATGTTCAAAGTTGGAATAATAATAATAATTCAGAGGCTGCCAATCATTTAAAAAACGAAATAGATACGGCCTAAAAGATAATCCGGAAGAAGAAATTTGTTGACTGTAAGATAATGGTTGACAGGATATCGCTATAGCGATAAGTCCGCCATTTGTGCATAAATTGCCTTTTTTTATAAAACCAGTGTTATATTCATTAAGTAATGGTTTGTAGCATAATAATTGTCACATAAAGAAATGATTGTGTCCGTAACGGTGATGTTTGTTATGTAGATGCCAAAGAGGTTATTTTGAATAAGGTATGTTTTTAATTTGCGAAAGTTCGACCACGTTAGCTGCTTTTGTGAGCAACTTCATGTGCTTCCTATTCGCGATCGAAGAAATTTGCATAGATACATTTTCTAAAATCAAATAATAGATGAAATCATTAAATTAAAAGAGTTTTTCAAAAATTTAAAACTCAAAAAATTTCGTTTAATTCTCTTGGTTCCTTGATAAAAGTCAAGGAATTATTTGATTCTAGAAATGTCTATCGTTTGAAAATGACGTCTATGGCGAGTCAAATGAAAAAGTAATGCGTTCAGATTAATTTTGTAGTATTCATTATTTTTTAGAACATTTCGCACTTTCTCCTTTTTCTTATCTCCCTTTTCGTATTTCCTTTCTCTATCTTTATATTATTAAATGACCGACACGATCAACCAGTTAAAACGAATCTGTTATTTTATATTGTTAAATATAAAAATGCACATCTTAATATATTATATAATAAGAATAATAGTGTATAAATAACAATATTAATGACCCCTGGGGGTCCATATAGACGACTTTGGGAATCATTGATTTGAACCATATTATGACTATACTTTCGTACTAAGTTTTAGATTTTATTGACATTGTTTTTAATTACGCATGTTTCAGAATTTTTCTTTTTCATTGTATTTATTGATTATAATTTATTGTTTGATTATTGATTATGTTGTAAATTTGACTATTTTTAGGTAATCACCTCTGATTACAATTATATTTTTTTCCTTTTAATTAATCAAAGCGGTTTTATCATCCGGTAAATTATGATTGTAAAATTTGACATGTTCCTCAGTATTGTGAAATGCTTTTATGGAATGAATAAATTATGATGATGATGATGAACCAACTCGATGAAACAGAAAACACATCTAATACTTACAAGCCATTTTTATCGAGCAACGGATATTGGAACTAAATTAGGAAATTTTAGCATAAATTTAAACTAGAGTCTTAATTATGCAAAACTTTTAGGTAAACTCTTAAATTAGGCAGAAAGATACAAAAACTTGATTGTCAGATTACGTTTGAACACTGGGAAGGGGTAATTGGAGGAAAACCAGATCAATAACCTGTCTCTTGGCCAGTTTGAAAGAAGAAACATTAGGTCTTAATTGAAATTTTCAAATAATCAATTCAGTAAATAGCTATACAGTCGTCGTGAATGTTCACAAATTTGTGTTACAGCTGCTGCCTTACAAATATTTTGTGCTATTGTTGTTTGTATTTATTATTCAAATCATAAATAATATCGAATACGGTGAATGCGTATTATTCCACTTAGGTCTGTTATATTAATAGTTGCTGCACGATGGCGAATGTAGTAAAAGACTCAATTAACAGTGACTATATTAGCCTGGAAAAATATAAAGGTATGTTAAAATAAAACATCAATTGGGAAACATTTTTTGAAGTGTTTCTGCTAGGAGGATTGCAGTACGTGATCCTATTGATTTGGCTCAGCGTGACGTGGCTCTCATCAGGATCATAAATTTTATTTATTTATAAAGCAATTTACAAAAAAATACAATTTACAACTAAAACATTAAATAAAATATTATAACAAATTAATTAAACCACAGCAAGAAATTCAACTCTTATAAGATGATGTTTATTGTCCGATGTCGCCCTACTAAGCAGAGCTTGTGCTTGGGCGGACATTTCATAAACACAGTGTGCATTAATTAAAATAAAAGAGTTATAAGAACAAATTCACAAATAAAAAATACGTGTGGCACTCGGGGACTGCCACGGTAAAGCAATTGCATAGCATTTTTAACAACTTATACAATTATAATTATTTATTTATTTTATTTTATTTATTTTTTCTGATATCAGATAACTGCACTCTATCGGAAAACGTTGAAATTATTCCGAATCATCTGCGGCTTCGGAATAATTTTAACGTCTTCCGATAGAGCGCCGCGCACGAATTTTTTATTCAATAAAGCAAAAAAACGGATTATTAAAAAAAAATGTATATAAAAAGATAGATAATTAAATTATCTTTAAAATAGTGCGGGTTTCATAATAATACGTCAGATAGTAATTGCGTAGTAGTCGTTTTTGTGTTCCGTTAGACCTAATTTCACAAAATAATTACACTATGTAATATAAAGAAAATCTAAAATATGCAAAGCTAAGAATATTAGGAAAATGTTCTTGTTTAACATATATTTTTTTCGTATCGTAAGCAGTACTCGTTTAGACGTAATTATCAGTTTAAAATCATTAATTTTCGTTAAGAAATTTCTTCATTCGGTCGCCGCGCTGGGCCCGCGATAAAAGCTATGCAATAGCTTAAAAGTTTTTTTTTTTAAAGTACGGAATACGTGAAGTTATCAAAACATGGTAGTTGTTAAATAATGAGTTTAAATGAACACAATCAAATAATAATAAAATGCAAAATATATAATAAATAATCTTAACCAGAAATAAAAAAATAAAACAATAAAAACATTAATCATCATATGCACCAGAGACTCGTAAATATAATAAAATAATTAGTTATAAAACTAATTAAGAAATGTTAAATAACAATTAAAAACAGTTACAATAAATCATCATTGTTATAAAAAAAATACGTGTGGCACTCGGGGACTGCCGCGGTAAAGCTATTGCATAGCATTTTTAACAACTTACGCAATTATAATTATTTATTTATTTTATTTATTTAATTTTTTCTGATATCAGATAACTGCGCTCTATCGGAAAACGTTGAAATTATTCCGAATCATTTGCGGCTGCGGAAGCAAATGATTCGGAATAATTTAAACGTCGCGCACGAATTTTTTATTCGATAAAGCAAAAAAAACGGATTATTCGAAAAAAATCGTAGATAAAAAGATAGATAATTAAATTATCTTTAAAATGGTGCAGGTTTCATAACGCCAGATAGTATTTGCGTAGTAGTCGTTTTTGTGTTCGGGTAGACCTAATTTCACAAATTAATTACACTATGTAATATAAACAAAATCTAAAATATTCAAGGCTGAGAATATTAGGAAAATGTTCTTGTTTAACATATATTTTTTTCGAATCGTAAGCAGGACTCGTTTAGACGTAATTATCAGTTTAAAATCATTGATTTTCGTTAGGGAATTTCTTCATTCGGTCGCCGTGCTGGCCTAAGGCCCGCGATAAAAGCTATGCAATAGCTTAAAAATATTCGACAACTAATACTCAGTTAAATATTTTAAAATATTTTGTTATCTGCGTCACTTAGCGGCCAATTCTTTAACTTTTTTAAGACTTGCTGACTAGGTTCTTTTATACAAAAAAGGAGGATGTTATAAACTTTTGGCCCAATAAACGAGGAATTTCTTCGACCAAAAGTTGTTTTCATGAGAAGCACATTCATGTAATCTCCAGCTGCTCTCCTGGTTGCTAATGTTTGTTGCGACTTTGCTGATTTGGTTTTCGTAAGTAGATGAATTAAAATGTTTTTAGCATATAATAACCTAACGCTTAAAACTTTGAATTCCTTAAATAATAAATCACTCGGAAATGTGAAAGGTTTTCTAGTGATTGTTTTTATAACAGACTTCTGCGCAACATATAGTGGTTGTAGCATAGAAATAAGAAGCCGTTTCGCTTCCCATCTCATCAACTATTCACTGACTAAAGTATTTGATATTCGACAGCTATATTTTAGATCGCTCATGGTGTAATATCATAGGAATGACAGTATCTCGACATGCGTGTGTCTGTGTGTGTCGCTGGCGTAGTCATAGTCATATTCTTTTACATCTAAAGTTTACAGACTTTGGAATTCGTCATTTTGTATTTGCTAGAAGTTATTCATAACTTATTGGTTTGTTTGTTTGTTTCTACTTGCTATTGTGACATTTGACAATGGGCGGGTTTATTGTCATAGACAAACTCTTACAACCAACCCTACTATGAAGTGTTTTTTTATGAATGTCTGCTTGTATCATGTGTGTAAGTTGTGAGTCTTGTTATTGTATTTGATCGACAGCATTCAAATGCAATTTCGTTAATTTTATCACAACGGAAAATGGTAACCCAGCCAAAAATCGAACCCGGAACCTTACAATGTAAGGTCAGGCGACCTAACCACTCTGACACCGAGCCGTGCTCACCTTCAATAACATATGTACAACTTCACTTCAATACATGTACATATACTTTTTTTATGTAAATATACACGGTGCCTTCGGTTCAATTACAAAAAGCAAGCAGACGCAAATTACACAAATATATATTTTTTTTAAATAAGATAATCTAACGAGCATATAACCCTAAAATCCATAAATTAACCAATCCACCTCTCCCTTTTCGCTTCCCTTTCCTTCCCTCCTCTCCTTCCTTTCCTCTGCGTCCTTATTTAATTTTAGTCATTTATTATCTGTCTCTTTCTAGTTTCTGTTTGTTTCTTTTTATCATTTGTGTTTTTATTGTTCTTTTGCGTAGCCAACGTTCTAAACATGTCATAAACTTAAGCTATAGTAGGTTAGCTGATAGACATTGCTGCAAGGCAATAAGCTCCCTTTTTTTAATTTAAAATAAAGAGTTTATTATTATTATCGATGTTTTTTTTACATAATGTATCAAATAAATTTAAAATAATCAGTCAAATAATAAAAAAGTTTTAAAAATAAAATCAACGCCAGAAACAATACAAAGTTTACAAAATACCGAACAAATCATTTGATGTTAAATATTTTGATTTTGATTATTTCGATTTGTGTAATTATGTGATCATGATTATTTGGATTTTTTATTTTAAGATTTATTTGATTTGGTTATTTTATTATAAAATCATATATGTACCAATAATTAATAGGTATGTCCTGCAAACCAGGATAAGAGATATCCTGAGGATACCCCGAATTTACAGCGTGTGTAGCTTTATTTCATTGTCTTTGTCTATTTACAGTTTTAATTTTTAATCTGTGTGTTCTTGTTTTTTGTATATGTTTTTTATAACAACAGCTGCAAATAAATATTTTTTCAATTCAACAGTTGTATGGCTTATATCCACGCAGGATATAACCATACAACATACATACAACGAGGAAGTACATCGGCATGACACCAGGAATAAAACCCTGTATCTCCAACCGTTCGTAGCACGTACTGCCAAGTTCCAGGCGACTAGTCGATACTTAGGCCTCAAACTTTTCAATAAATTGCCCGAAAGATTAAAAGAAATTAAAAACATCGATATTTTCAAGAGATCCGTCCGAGTCTATCTGCTTAAATCAACATGTATGCCCATAACGACTTCTTAAAATATTTTGAAAATACATAGCATCGTATCTACCCATTTAATCTAATACATATTATTTACCGTTAATTGTTTTGTTGTAAACTGTTATCATATAGTCTATGTTTTCGTAAATTGGTAAGTTTAAAACTATATATTGTATATCGCACCTCCAGTCGTAAACTGGCTTAATCCAAAATTCATGTTTTTTGGGAAATGACGAAAACGTGTTTCGGTCATCGACAGTTTTTGGTAAATCACACTATAACTTTATGAAATGAAAAGCTACTTACAAAATTCAAAGTCTTACAAGTTAATTGGTCTAAGGACTACAGATACGGATATATATTTTTTTTTAATATTTAAAACTATAGGAGTAAATCGACGCTGAAAAAAACCTTCCAATAAAGAGTCACTTTAGTAATAAAAAAACTTTTGAGCTTCTGACTTTTATACAAATAGGTCTCTTTAATTCCTAAGACTACGTTTGATGGAATGACCTATTTACAAAAAGTTCCCTTTAATTCTTAACTTAATTTTTTTTTGCGGTCTAATATTTAATGATGCAGTTATGTACTAAAATAATCCTATTGTATACGAAATAAAACACAAATTGGTGTCACGTTTCTTTATTAGCTGTCCATATAAACGTGGTATTAAACATGTAAAAACTAATCAACTTTCGTAATATTATTTGCACATTGTACTACGGTAACCATTTCAAAACTAGGCTTTCAATATCATTTCTTGCTATGCTTATTCTAGACAACAAACCTAAGTGTTAAATGAAATAGTAATACAATTATTATCTAAGTAGTACAAATAGTTGTTTTAATTTTTAGGTATCACAGGTAGTACCTACCTACCTAACTAATATTAACCAGCTACAAAATTTAGGGACTTTAGAATCTAAAAGAAATGATTTTCATTTATGACAAATATTGACTGTTACACAGGCACACACTAATAATTTAAAGGAGTAAAGAAATAGACAGAAAAAAGGACTTTAGGACCTTATCCTTATATTAATCAACTACCTACTACAAAAACAAATTTAGGTACTTACTTTAGAACCTAATGGTTAACCAAGCTAATCAGTCACTGAGGTAGAATATTTAAAATAATGACAATAGTTATACCTAACATTAGCATTGCTATAATCAGTGAGTATCTGTTTACATATTTTTTTCTTATCTTAATGCCTTAAATAACACAACCATTGCCATTTTACCTTACGTATTTATTTGGCTACCCCAGTAGGGTAAGTACCTAGTATCTACTAACGATATTATTATCTACTAAACATACTTTTTACAGATTGTTCTAAAAACCTTCGTAATAACTGGGAATCAAATTCTTTCTCAACAATTCCTTTAAGTCTTTTTTTTGTTTTCTTTTAAGCCCAGTTCCTGCGAAAATAACTGTTCCACTGCGATTGCATCAAAGCTCAACATTTTTTTCCTCTTGTTTCTCATATTAATGGTATTGTATTCCGTGTCCGTGTAAGAAGTCTTGTAATCGAATTCAAAAGTATTTCCTTTCACGAAATGCAGAATTTTGATTTTATTCCATGTTATCGTTTCTTTGTTTGTATTTTCATTGTAGTTATAGCCCCATTTTTCTTGCAGCCTCTTGAAGTTCAGGAAAAATCTGTAGTCTAATTCCTTTACTTTAAAAGGTTGGCCAGTTTTTCGAGCACTTTTGATAAGTGTTACATATTGACAAGGTGTGTAAATAGGACCAGATTTTTAATTTTTTCTAATCTCTTTTTCTATAAGGCTGTGTACGTTATCCGCTTCATTTTGCGTGTGGCCTTTTATTAAATATTTGTGGGTTATGCTTTCAATATTATGGATTGAGGCCACTGCAAATGAATATAAGCTAGTAATAGCTTTATTTTTATTCTGACCCGTACAATTATCAGAATAAAAAGTGACATGCAGCTTTTCATTTGGGTGCTTTTGACTTAACTCTTTTAAGTAGTCATAAATGCAGGATCCTATTTCATTCGGTCCTCTCATCCCTTGTGTCTCGTCCCAGAAGTAACAGTTCACTTGGCCATAAGAAGCCATTTTGTCCTGTTTCTTATTCAGTTCTGTTATTGTGAAGTTTAGGCAATTAATTTTCGAGCAATAGTAGAAATAGGCTGGACTCGGACAAAGCATCACAGACTGTAAGTCAAATACAGCAGTAATATGAGTTTTATCAACGTTGTCGCAGTCTCGCTTCTTTTCATCTCGACACAATTGTTTTTCGACCAAATGTTGATCATAATGAGCTTTTAGTTCTAGTTTTCGCTCTACAGAGGCAAGGTCATAAGCCACACAAGTATCACACCTATCTTTGATTGGTTGAAAGAATCCAATATTAAATTCATTGTTAAATATTTTGCTATACAGCCAGTAATCGCACTCAGATTTATTACTCTCTTTTTGAAGATTGTTAAAATCGTTACAAATATCTTTGATTGTTTTACTGTTTGAAATAAATTCTCTACTTGTCTGTGCTCTTAAGTAGTGCGATTCTATCTTTGGTATAGAATTGATATGGTTTTTAATGTCCTCTACCAGTATCGGATCTGTTACTTTTCTACTTGCATGACGTCCTCGCATATCCTTTTCTACGAAACCGTGATTGTTTGTTTTTGCCTTGATTGTTCTCAAATGTCTGTCACTGACGTCCAGAGTGTTTATAAAATATTGCTTGCAGACACGGATTTTTTTACCGTTTACTACAAAGTAAAAGGCGTTGTTAGGTTTTCTTGGTTGTGCAGCATTTGTGTATTTATATTTGGGTGCGACTGGAAACATACAAGATCGGATGTAAGCACGCTGTAGGTCTATATCATTTAATTCCCAGTAATGATTGAATAAATCGACCCTGCCTGCGTTTTGTATGTTATCCGGGCATTTCATCCTGCATTTACACGCTGCCTTAATGCTGCGAGCAGGTACCTCTTTCTTTAATTTTGACAAGGACACATAGGATTTCCCGCTGTTTCTTAAATTTTTCATCCTGTTTTGTTTCCAATTGTCAGGGTGCCTTTTACGTTTTCTAGACTGTCGTGGAGTGTTGTCAGATCTTAAATCATTCCTAGGAGGCGGAGACGGGGATGACGAGGAACTTGATGGAGGGATAGTTGAAACATATCTTCGTGTAATATTTGGGTATGTTGGATCCGAGTCACTCAAGTCTACGTCACTTTCATCAGTGTGGATCGGTGATACCTGATAGTTTGGGCGAACTGCAGAACGTGTAGCTGAATTAGTGTGCCTTGACTGGTCTGAACTTGACGAACTCTTAGAGCTCGATGATGAAGAACTGGATGAGGAAGAACTAGATAAAGACGAACTAGTCGAGCTTGATCTTGTGAAAGCTTCGACTCTATTTTTTTCTACCTAAAAGTAAGATACCATTATTCATGAAAACTCTTTGATGTCCACTCAATTATAACGTAAAAGTTGTCATAAAATAAATTTTAATTACCCCAACACGACTAGTATCGACTTGTATCTCAGGCGTCTGTATCAACTGGATCTGGTCTGGTGTAGTATTATCAATTATAGGTGGTGGACTGCCACAAGCCTTTTCAACTGTAAATTGTGCTTCAACATCCTTTACAACCTTTACATCCTTTACAACCTACAAATAATAAACAAATTTACATACGAAAAAGTACCTAATCGTCTTAATAGTACCTAATATTCATTTAAAATAATACAGTACTAAAATAATAATTGTATAAAGGTAGCAGTGTTAGAATTTTGTTATCTAGATAAGCAAGGAAAACGTTCTCACCTTATTAGGCATGTCTCTCTCTGGCGTATTTTCAATAATAGACGGACTGTCATCTCTTTCTGTAATCTGCACAAATAAAATTTATGATAACAATAATAACCATAGGTAAGAATAAAAATAAGTTGTTTTAAATACACACCTCAACCTGCATTTCTTTTCCTGGTGTAGCTTCAATGATTAATGGATTTTTATCTCTTGTGTAATTCTGTGAAATAGTAAAAAAAAATTTTTAGTGTGTAAACTAAACAGAAAAGACTCGGGGCACTAATGTAGTAGTAGTGTATAAAGAAGTACACCTATTACTATACCGGTGCAATGACACCGCAAGCGGTGCCTAGGGATTTTGTTAAAAAAACAAGAATATTAAATTGTTACATAGTAGGTACCTACCTCTTCTTCTCGCGTAGTCACTAACATTTCCATAATATAATGGGCTCTTCTCTTCATTGTGTTATTTTGAATCTAAAACAAACGAGTTTACTATATTATTGCTAAAGAAATTGGAAATAAACTGACGCATAACTGTGTGCAACATCAGATTTTTTATATATTTATTCAGAAACGGACCTAAGCACCATAAATCCAAAAATAAATAAAATCAATTAATCAAATAAAGACCTAATCTATAAAAGCCCATAGTTCCGATAAAGTATTCAGTACAAATCCGACCCAACATGGTTTAAGTCACAAAAAATAGTTCAGTTTACAGTTGTAAAGTGACTCAAAACAAACTTCGGTCGCTTTACGATTGAAATTAACGAAGTAAACTCACCCCAAGTTTTGTCCTATAGTGACGTATTGAGGTTTATGCCACTTTCTCACTAGTTCCGCAGCGTCCGACTCCAACCACTTGATGCGCAATACTAACTACGTCACTATCGTAATGACGATAGGAGCCGGACTCGTTATTAAGAAAGGGACACAAGATCGCGTTTCTCCTTTTCTAGCTGTATTAGGGCAGTTTCTGATTTACTGGGCGATAGAGCGCGCTTTTTTGAGTCATTCTGTATATCAATTCACCAAAATTTTGGATTGACCCGGTTTACGACTGGAGGTGCGATATCATCTCTTGTCTAAATTGAGTAACTAATTTAAGATTAATTACTGTCATTCCTACACAATTGTATGGTTGTATTGAAAATAAATACCTT
This sequence comes from Micropterix aruncella, assembly GCA_944548615.1. Classification (NCBI taxonomy): domain Eukaryota; kingdom Metazoa; phylum Arthropoda; class Insecta; order Lepidoptera; family Micropterigidae; genus Micropterix; species Micropterix aruncella. The sequence goes on from OX155958.1 coordinate 2,727,399, forward strand.
TTACTTTACTTTACTTTACTTTATAATATAAATATAAATACCATATATAAATTACAAAAATTAGTAAAGATATACTCAGATTAAATAACAAAGTTTTCAGGATGCGATTTAAAAAATGTGGAGTTTCCTTTAAAAAAAATATTTTGAATCAATAAACTAAACTAAACCAAATAGTAGTACCAGGTTGTCACAGACATTATGATGTATTTCCCTGGCATATTTTTCAGTAGACGTCGCAAGAGGTCCTTCGAAATAGATGAAAGATATACATAAATAATACATATTACATGATAAGAAATGACGATAGCATATTAAATATATTGTTTAACAACGCAGATAAATTTGACCGCCTGTGTAGTACCTACTGTCACTTTTAAAGAGCGCCAAGATTATATACTCTATTTTGTGAAACTGATAAAGTAACAAAATGAAGGTTGCACGAGGAGATAGAACGAAAAGCGAAGAAGAAGATGGGATTGTTAAAATACCTGGTAAGAATACGTACATTTAAATTTATATAGTCTTGAGATTTGTCCAATTTCGCTGTAGAAAGATTAAATAGTAAAATTTTGCAGAAACGTAAGGATTGAAGGTGTGCTTACAGTGCAAATGAATTTGTTTATTTTGTGAGTTTTTTGTTGATTATTCTAAGATACAGGATGGAGGTATCCTTCCAAAACTGGTAGTCAGGGGGTGAGGCCGCCCGCTGGTTACCTTTCCCGGTGCCTCACCGTAATGCCTTGGTCTCTGATTGGCATGTGGCATAGCTAGACAGTAGATTTGAATTGTCTCTAAGTCTTCTGCGCTCATCTCACGGCTGAAAGAACGATCAAATATATTTATACTAGCCTGTAGTGACAGGTTCGCCCGTTGTAGTCGACACCGCCCCAATAACGTTAGCGGTAATTCAAGTTCGAATGTATTGCGGGTTCAGGCGCCCTTTGTCCATCAATCTAACATGGGATCTCGTGGCCAACGAATCGTTTCTCAGGATAGATGACGCTAGGTCAACAACTACCCGTGATACTCAGAAAACGTGCGTTCCAGGCTCCCCCGGTTATTCGCCGAATAGGGCAAACGATTGGCTGACGCCACACGGCGTGCAAACAGCCCAGTTCCTCCTGAGGAATTACCCCGTGTAGAAAGCTCTGTTCGCACCTGTCTGGGACTGCAGGTAACAGCCGCAACTTAGGTTGTCGACTACAACGGGCGAGCCCGTCACCTCAGGAAATTTTAACGATTAGTCGTTCTATCTCCCTGGAGTGAGCGTAGAAGACTTTGGACAAAAACAATCCGCCGTCTAGCTACGCCACAACCCGTAAGAGACCAACGCCTTACCGCGAGATAGCCAGTAATGATTACCTGGCGGGCCCGACACTCGCGCCCTTACTTCCAATTGTGACCAGATTTCTCCGGTCTCTCAATTGGTTCCGAGTTCGAGGTCGCTTGCGCGGTCCTCTCCCTTACGAAGCGGTGAAACGGTGAATACCGAATCTATCGCGGACCATGACGTCCTTTGCCCGCCTCTTACCCAGGATCGGATGGCCAATGGTCATTTCAAGAGCAGTCGCCGTAAGGTACGCAACCACCCCCGCTCTATAGGGAGCAATACAGCTTCCAGACTCCTCCGACTGTTAGTCAGAGTGCACAATCGATTGGCTTGCGCCGCACGGTGCGCAGACCGTCCAGGAGCGCCAGAGGTTTGATTCCCAGGGGAAACTGACCAAGGCCAGAGTCCTACCCAGGTTCGCACCCCGTGCGTGGAGGCCGTCGGATGGGTGTTGACCCGTGAGTGTGACCGACCCTGAACACATGGGTCTTCGTGGCCAACCCATCATGGGCCCATTAGCTCCCAGGTAACAGCCGCAGTCTGAATTCATAGCGGCATTTCCAGGTTGCATAGTTCCAATCCTGTTCCATTTGTCACAAATGTTTCCACAAATCCAATCCAGTTCCATTTGTCACAAATGTTTTGAATACATTTGTGACAAATGTCTGGATTGCTTAGGCATCTTTCTAGGTTCCATTTGTGGCACCTAACATATTTAACCCAGTCTTCTTTTAGACCCTTTTTGTCATAATAATCCCTAATCATAATAATTCACAAAGATAATTGATTCGGCATCCGAGTCACTACTGCTGCTATTTTTCTTTGATTTTATGCTCCTCTTGCCAATTTGTTTGCTCTTGAAGTTTCCAATTTCAATGTTCTCCTTGTTTGTTTTATTTTCGACTGACACCGTCGTTTTCTTTCCAATTCCCTTTCCCTTTTTAGTTGTGTGGGCTGGCTCTATTTTTGGTTTCTATCCCTGACGCCTTCGAATCGCTGCTTCCAGATCGTTTTTGTGAGGACTGGATGTTCAGCCGCTTTCTGAGCACAACGTGACTTTTTCGTGGTTTCAGCCTTAGGAGTTGGAGATAGAGTTTGAATCGAAACTTTCAGGTGACTCGCTCTTGAGGTTGCTTGGTCTGAATTTTCATTGGAGGTTGCCGGTACTACTTGAGCAGGAGTCTCACTCGTGCTTTAGATTGTTCCGAATCTTGTTCCTGGATTTTTGTAGGTGTTGAAGCATCAGAAGCTACAAAATGTTGATCTTGGAACACACGCCTGTCAATGGGCCAAACACCAGAAGACTTGAACCCATTTGTAGCATTACCAATTGTTACCGATATTTCGTAGCTCTCGAAAATCAACTGAGCGACTTTAAATTGAGTGATTCCTTTTCCAACATTTCTGCGCAGACACTTCGCTACTGCTTGGATGTATGAGTTGCTCATTGATTTAAAAAAAAATACATGTGGCACTCGGGGACTGCCGCGGTAAAGCTATTGCATAGCATTTTTAACAACTTACGCAATTATAATTATTTATTTATTTCATTTATTTTATTTTTTCTGATATCAGATAACTGCGCTCTATCGGAAAACGTTGAAATTATTCCGAATCATTTGCAGCTGCGGTAGCAAATGATTCGGAATAATTTAAACGTCTTCCGATAGAGCGCCGCGCACGATTTTTAAGCTATTGCATAGCTTTTATCGCGGGCCTAGGCCAGCGCGGCGACCGAATGAAGAAATTTCTTAACGAAAATTAATGATTTTAAACTGATAATTACGTCTAAACCAGTACTGCTTACGATTCGAAAAAAATATATGTTAAACAAGAACATTTTCCTAATATTCTTAGCTTTGAATAGTTTAGATTTTGTTTATATTACATAGTGTAATTAATTTGTGAAATTAGGTCTAACCGCACACAAAACCGACTACTACGCAAATACTATCTGGCGTATTAATATGAAACCTGCACCATTTTATAGATAATTTAATTATCTATCTTTTTATCTACGATTTTTTTCGAATAATTCGGTTTTTTTGCTTTATTGAATAAAAATTCGTGCGCGGCGCTCTATCGAAAGACATTTGAATTATTCCGAATCATTTGCTGCCGCAAATGATTCGGAATAATTTCAACGTTTTCCGATAGAGCGCAGTTATCTGATATCAGAAAAAATTAAAAAATACGTGTGGCGCTCGGGGACTGCCGCGGTAAAGCTATTGCATGGCATTTTTAACAACTTATGCAAATATAATTATTAAGCTATTGCATAGCTTTTATCGCGGGCCTAGGCCAGCGCGGCGACCGAATGAAGAAATTTCATAACGAAAATTAATGATTTTAAACTGATAATTACGTCTAAACGAGAACAGCTTACGATTAAAAAAAAATATATGTTAAACAATAACATTTTCCTAATATTCTTAGCTTTGAATATTGTAGATTTTGTTTATATTACATAGTGAAATCAATTTGTGAAATTATGTCTAACCGAACACAAAATCGTCTACTACGCAAATACTATCTGGCGTATTATTATGAAACCTGCACCATTTTAAAGATAATTTAATTATCTATCTTTTTATCTACGATTTTTTTCGAATAATCAGTTTTTTTTGCTTTACAAAAATAATATAATATCTACATAATATCTACAGAATAAAAAATTCGTGCGCGGCGCTCTATCGGAAGATGTTTAAATTATTCCGAATCATTTGCTACCGCAGCCGCAAATGATTCGGAATAATTTGAACGTTTTCCGATAGAGCGCAGTTATCTGATATCAGAAAAATAAAATAAATAAAATAAATAAATAATTATAATTGCATAAGTTGTTAAAAATGCTATGCAATAGCTTTACCGCGGCAGTCCCCGAGTGCCACACGTATTTTTTATTTATTTAATTTTTTCTGATATCAGATAACTGCGCTCTATCGGAAAACGTTGAAATTATTCCGAATCATTTGCGGCTGCGGTAGTAAATGATTCGGAATAATTTAAACGTCTTCCGATAGAGCGCCGCGCACGAATTTTTTATTCGATAGAAAAAAAAACGGAATATTCGAAAAAAATCGTAGATAAAAAGATAGATAATTAAATTATCTTTAAAATGGTGCAGGTTTCATAATAATACGCCAGATAGTATTTGCGTAGTAGTCGTTTTTGTGTTCGGTTAGACCTAATTTCACAAATTAATTACACTATGTAATATAAACAAAATCTAAAATATTGAAATTTAAGAATATTAGGAAAATGTTCTTGTTTAACATATATTTTTTTCGAAACGTAAGCAGTACTCGTTTAGACGTAATTATCAGTTTAATATCATTAATTTTCGTTAAGAAATTTCTTCATTTGGTCGCCGCGCTGGCCTAGGCCCGCGATAAAAGCTATGCAATAGCTTAATAAATAAATAAATATAATTGCATAAGTTGTTAAAAATGCTATGCAATAGCTTTACCGTGGCAGTCCCCGAGTGCCACAAGTATTTTTTTTTATTCAATAAAGCATAAAAACGGATTATTCGAAAAAAATCGTAGATAAAAAGATAGATAATTAAATTATCTTTAAAATGGTGCAGGTTTCATAATAATACGCCAGATAGTATTTGCGTAGTAGTCCTTTTTATGTTCGGTTAGACCTAATTTCACAAATTAATTACACTATGTAATATAAACAAAATCTAAAATATTCATAGCTAAGAATATTAGGAAAATGCTCTTGTTTAACATAATTTTTTTTCGAATCGTGAGCAGTACTCGTTTAGACGTAATTATCAGTTTAAAATCATTAATTTTCGATAAGAAATTTCTTCATTCGGTCGCCGCGCTGGCTTAGCTAGGCCCGCGATAAAAGCTATGCAATAGCTTAAAACAAAGTCTAACGACTACAGCCTGTGCGTAGTATGTCCAGGAATTTGTATCAGAATTACTCCCTTGTCTCGAGAGAGCGTCAATGCTTCTAAATTTTGCTGTCTGTCGTATGGCCGTGAAGAAGGAGCACTACCTTGTTTTCTTTTGTCGATTTAACAATACCAATAAAACGTTTTATCCACGTCACGAATACGCCAGAATTAATGTACCAGTTGGAGCGCCCTGGCTGAGTAGGCCATGGGTCATTATCATGGGCGGCAAATACTGCACAGCTGCACTCACACTGGCTACCATGGTAGTATTTACGCCTCGCTCTCCACTCGTAAGGATTTAACCCCTCCTATCGCGGGGTAAAAATTTAGTCGTCACTTCTGCCCGGGACAGTTTTGCGCGTGAAGTCGATGGCCTTGAGAAAAACGACTATAACTTTTAAACTACTACACGGATCGTAAAAAGAATAACTGTAAAATGATCGCATTGAAATTTGAAATTTATAATGTTATAACCTTATCTCGTGAAACAATTAAGATAATAATGAATAAATATTGAAAAAGTTGGCATTTTACGCAGCGCGGAGCGCCCTAACCAATATTGGTTAGATACAATTTTAGCATTTGTAAGCGTCTAACCAAAAATGGTTAACTCAAATTGGAAGGGTTAATTTGTTTCTTGCCCTTCTTGCCTATTCTGTTTCTTGTTTCTTGCCCTTCTTGCCTTGGGAATCGTTGGGATACATAACGTGGCTACGAAGGTGCGAATCCTTGGATATGTTTTCAAAGAACTGAGGAATATTCTGGATTCCAAAACACTAAAAACTTTTATTATGCCTTATGTGAATCGCTTATCCGTTACGGAATAGTTGGATGGGGTGGATGTGGTAAAACTCTGCTAGAGCCATTGCAAGTTGCGTAGAAATTTATACTCAAAATTATTCTCCGCAGACTATATCGCCATCCCAGCAATGATTTTTATGTGGAAGCTAAAGTCCTTGATGTCCTGAGTCCTGTAGGCAACTTTTGGTTAAAACTTCTCTCTTAAAGCTATTTTTGGACAATAAGTCAAATTTGGGAATAATTCAGAACCGAAGACCAACAAGACGAGTTTTAGAAAATAGCTTATTAATACCCAGGATGAAAACATCATTTGAACAAAGACATTACTCTTTCATTGGGCCGAGATTTTACAATCTGATCAATACGGAAATAAAAATGAATTTGACATTAAGTGAATTCAAAAATAAATTAAAGAAATGGTTATCGAATCATGACAGACTAACCATACATCAAATGTTAGAAGTAATAGTTTAATAAAACTTAGGTGCACAAATTATTAACATATTTTTAAACATGCATGTTGATTATATTTTACCATTGAACTAACTACCAAAAATTATTTGACTGTTGTTATATATCATATGACTATGTTGTTATATATTAGGCGGACGTAGATTCTAGTCAGTATTACAATGTGTATCCTAATTTACGCAACATCAATACCCTGCAGTTTAATAAGGTGTCTTACAGGGAAGTCGCGAAATATATAAATGAAATTAGCTCAAATGCGATTGGGAATGATGGCATTTCTATCAAAATGTTAAAAATCTGTTTGCCATATATAATTGAGTACATTACCGCTATAATAAACAAGTGCATCGAAACCTGTCAAGTGCCACGTCAGTGGAAAATTTCACTGATTCGCCCGATTCCAAAGAAAACACCTGTTTCTAGTTTTAAAGATCTCCGCCCTATCAGTATTCTTCCTTGCTTTTCAAAAATCCTGGAGAAGGCTTTTATCGCTTCGGGAGAAATTCCTTTTATCGCGAAAAATAATCTGCTTCCTGATTACCAGTCTGGCTTTCGCCGCAATCATAGCACCTATACTGCGCTGGCGCACGTCACTAATTTATGTCTATCCAACATCGATAAAGGCAAAGCAACTGCTCTCATACTTTTAGATTACAGCAAGGCTTTTGATTCTCTGGATCACTCTCTTCTAGTGGCAAAACTTTTACATCTATGCTTTTCTGGGTCAGCATGCGAATTGATACGTAGTTATCTGTCAGAGCGTTTTCAAAAAGTAATTTTGAAAGATGTATCTGGCCGTCAATTGATTTCCTCTCTTCGTGAAGTTAAAACAGGCGTACCACAGGGATCGATACTGGGCCCGGTCTTATTTGCACTATATACTTCTGACATAGCTGCAAATTTTGAAAACTGTCACTATCATCTATATGCCGACGACACTCAATTAATGCATCCCATAGACACGAATTGTCCATTTTCAGCAGTCAGCCTAATCAATGCCGATCTTGGAAAGTTATTCGCTCGGTCCAATAAACATGGTTTACAAATCAACCCTTCGAAGTCATGTTTTATGATTATTGGGTCGAAACAGGGCAGGATTAAAATTGCCAACTATGGCTCTCTTCCTATAATGGTGGACAGTTTGCCAATACCACTGGTCACTACGGCTAAAAATCTGGGTATTCTATTTGATGGGAAATTACGGTTTGAGGAACATGTCAGCAAAAGCGTTGGGTGGGGGTTCTCACGTCTAAAGGCCTTATACAGAATTCGGGAGTACCTCAGCGTCAGAATCAGAATATTACTTGTAAATGCCCTTATATTGTCTATAATGGCCTATGGCGACTGTGTGTACGGCCCCTGTCTATATAGAAAGACTGAGCGGAGACTTCAGAGACTGCAAAATGCCTGCGCAAGATTTTGCTTTAGGATTCCTCCACGTCATCATGTGTCACCATTCCTTGCGAAAGCGTCCATGTTGAATATGAGTAAAAGAAGGCAGCTCCATCTTGCGACCCTTGTACTCAAGGTAGTACGCAATAAACAGCCGCGATATCTTTACTCGATTATGACGTGGTCCCGTAACCGGCATGTCCATTCAACACGGGCACGTGAACAACTTGCTATAATACCCAAGCACAAAACTACACATTTTCAGAGCAGCTTTTCGTATTATTCTGCGGTTGTATGGAATCGGTTGGGAATGGCTTTGCAATCGAAATCAATTGCAGTATTTAAGGACCACTTTAAAAGTTTATTATTAAAGGAAGATATTTAGATGTCATAATTTGATTTTATTTTAAAATAACTATTTGCTAATTGGATTATTACTATTGTCTTCGTTTATTTATTAATTTGTAACGTGATTATTTGATGTTAAATATGTTGATTTTGATTATTTTTGATTTATTATATGTAGATTTTTAAATTTATGTAATTACGTTATTTTCTTTTTAAATCATTTGATGTTAAATATTTTGATTTTGATTATTTCGATTTGGATATTTATTTGATTATGATTATTTGGATTTTTTATTTTAAGATTTATTTGATTTGGTTATTTTATTTTAAAATCATATATGTACCAATAATTAACAGGTGTGTCCTGAAAACCAGGATAAGAGATATCCTGAGGATACCCCTAATTTGCAGCGTTTGTAGCTTTATTTCATAGTCTTTGTCTATTTACAGTTTTAATTTTTAATCTGTGTGTTTTTGTTTTTTTGTATATGTTTTTTATAACAACAGCTGCAAATAAATATTTTTTCAATTTCAATGTTCAATTTCAATACAATTTTGACCATGAATTGTACTTTTTTTGACTAGATATTTTTATATTAAATCCTATATTACTTAACATATATTAAATATTAACGACTGTTTCTTCCTTTTCTCACATATAACTTTATTTATATTATTTATCCGAATTTTAGATTATTGCCGAATTTATAATGGAATTGCATTTTATTTATTATATTATCTTTCAATATTTATTTAAAAATTATTTTTATTTTTTTTTTTTTTTTATTAGGACCACACTTTGGCAATTTAGTGTTATCAGCGTTTTACTAAAACTTGTATATTTGTAAGCAATCAAGCAATCAAGCAAACTTGATTGTTATATTAGAGTCCTGTCCACCCTAGAACGGGCTAGCCCCAGTTGGGTGACAGAATCAAATAAGCAAAAGGTTAAGGTTTTGCTATTCGGTTCCTGTTATTTTTGTAAGCAAATCAATGTTTTATAGTAATTAATTCTTAAATAAATAAATAATATTATATAGTGTGCCGATTTTTATTATCCTCAATGCAATTTACTTTAAAATTATTAACAGTTGGTTGCAATTCATCTCCATGCCTACATTTCAGTAATTTGAAAACGCTTACTATGTAATGGAATAACAGCCGAGTCAGTAATATGAACTGAAATCGCTACACAACAAGATTAGTTAAATTACTCACAGCCGCCCCACCGGCGGTTGAGGCTGTTGAAAGCCCTTGATCTCCCATATTTTTTTTTTTTTTCAATTTCAATTTATTTCCAAAAAAATCTTAACAGATTGTAGAAACTTAATATTTAGGTACATTTAAATTACAGTATATTAGTTCGTTTTTACAATATTCCAAAAAAATCTTAACAGATTGTAGAAACTTAATATTTAGGTACATTTAAATTACAGTATATTAGTTCGTTTTTACAATATTTAAATTTATCACCACGTACATACAGTTACTTCTTTATTGCTTTTAGGGCATCCAAATCATTATTAAGATTTATTTACTAAAACCACAAATTAAAATAATTGATAAAAATAATCAAGAAATTAAAATCATATAACAATAAGAGACTTTCATAGGGGTGGCTGCACCCGGATCTGTGAGAGGGAGGGGGGGGGGGGGAGGGCGGGAAGTAGGGTACCTGCTAGGCTGCAATTAACGGCGCGGAAATTCATATGTATGAAAACAAACGGTTGTTTCACAATAAGACATTTCCGACAAGAAGAAAAGCACCTCCCCAACCACCGCCCACCCTCTCCCCGCGAGCCAACCCAACCTCCCCCTGCTCAAATTCGCTCCAACAACTGCCATATTCTGTAACTGCAATATTTCGAGGTTAAAGTTTGACTAGCGCACCCTCTGGCAGACCGATTACAACGACAATCTTGTCAACTCTTGCCACGATCAAATGATGGATGCATGCCAAATTTCAGCTCAATCTGATAAAGCGTTTGGGCGCTGTCGTAGAGGAATATACGCAGCATAAAGACACACTGAAACAAACAGCATAGGGAGACTTCAGTCTGGAAATGGTCTAATCGTATCGGAGTATAGGGGGAGGAGGGCAAAATGTATATGTCCGTCATCTCGAAAAAAATATTTAGGGCGTTCACAATGCTTTCCCTCTGCCGGTAAAGTAAATAATGTTTCACTAAACTGTCTAGCATGTAGGGCGCGTCGTACTGTAAATTGCTCATTTGCTGTTGAAACATATCCTTAGTCGATTTTTGAAAGCGCAGTGTGTGTGATGTGTTTGACTGTATCTGACAGGGGAATGTCCGTCGCGTCTAGAACAATTCCTCCCTAGAGACATGAGGACGAGGCTACAGTAGTCGAATAAACCCGAGTCGAATAAACCCGAAAGGCTGATCGCCAGGCGACGGTCGGTATTTCTGTGGCTGATTAGGAGTGCGAGTGATTTGCGTTAATTTGCTTGGTTTACAACCAATCCTTTAAACGTGTCAGTATTATTATCAGTTGATGTGGTAATAGACTCTCCCGGAAAGGAAAGCCCGACGTGCGAAACTGTTGCAAGATTAAATAGTAAAAATTGCTTTAAGGTGTATACAGTCTGGCTTACGCGTTGCTATAACTAGAGCTGTCTACTACAACAGGCGAACCCGTCACCTCAGGAAGGTTTAACGATATTGATTGTTCGGTCTCCCTTGAGGTAAGTGTAGAAGACTTAGGACAAAAAAGTCCACCGTCAAGTTCGGCCACATACCCGTAAGAGACCAACGCCTTACCGCGAGATAGTCAGGTTAGTCACCCAGCGGGCCGACACTCGCGCCCGTAGGTACTACCAGTTGCAACCATATTTTATTTATTTTATTTTATTTTATTAATTTTAGGAATCTTACAGCTAGGTATACGGTTACTACAAATTAATATGTATATAAGGCCAATTACAAGGTTCCACAAGTAAACATGTATGAATAGCTATATAAAAGGGGGAGAAAAAAAAAGAAAAACAAATAGACTTAGATATTACTCCAGTCTTTCAAATGGTTCCGGGTTCGGGGTCACTCGCGCAATCGTCTCCCTTACGAAGCGATGATACAGCGTTTTCCGAATCTATGGCGGACCACGCCGTCATTTATCCGGCTTTCATCTGGAATCGGATAGCCGATTGGTCGTTTCAAGAATTTCAAGAGACTCCCCCGACTGTCAACTGGATCTGTCAACTACAACGGGCGAACCCGTCACCTCAGGAAGTTTTAACGAAGTGAAGTGAAGTGAAATCTCCCGTGAAGTGAGCTCAGAAGACAGAACAAAAACAGTCCACCGTCAAGCTCCGCCACATGCCCATAAGAGGCCAACGCCTTATCCGCGAGATAGCCAGGAATGCTATACAGCGGGATTACACTCACGCCTTTACTTCCAGTTGTGACCAGATTACTCCGGTCTCTCGACTGCTAGTTCGAGGTCACTTGCGCGGTCCTTTTCCTTACGTAGCGGTGAAACGGTGTCAACCGAATCTATCGCGGACCACGGCATCATTTGCCCGGCTCTTCACCCCGAATCGGGTAGCCGATGGTCGTTTCAAGAGCAGTCGCCGTAATGTCAGCAACCATCATCGCTCTATAGGACATAGTACTGTTTCCAGACTCCCAACTGTTAGTCAGAATGCACAATCGATTGGCTTACGCCACACGGTGCGCAGACCGTCCAGGAGCTCCAGAAGGTTAACTCCTAGGGAAAACTAGCCATAAGGCCAGAGTCCTACTTGCACTTTATGCGTGGAGGCCGTCGAATGGGTGTTGACCCGTGAGTGTGACCAACCCTGAACATAATAGGTCTTCGTGGCCAAATCAGCAAGGGCCCCTTAGCTCCCTAGTACTATGGAGATATACAATTTTTGACGAATCTGCATTCGCTATCGGGTTGGGGCAGTGGGGCGGGAGTGTAATAATATTCAGATGAAACAATCCTTGGCTACTTGCAGGAAATGTCATGGGGTGACACAACCGATTTTTTTCCTATTAATTCCGGAAACTTTCATTGTGGCTCTCGTATTCGTTGCAAAATGTCTCTATACTTATTTAGATTTACCGGTACTAAAAATTGTGTAAGTGGGTTCATGTGTGCAGTAGGCCATTATACTAGTTGTAAAATATATTTAAAAAACGATTTTTATGATTTAAATTGACGTTTTTGTAAGATAGCTGTGCATTTTGAAGCAGGTTATTCAGCTGTATTGCTCGAAAGTAATATTCATTCGATTTTTAATTGTATTACTAAATGGTTAAACACCTGCATAAATATTGAATATTGGTTTCAGGGTTAAGGATACACTGAAGTATTGAACGTATGAATTAAAACGGAATTTAATAATTACTCGAAGTGCATACCTTTTGTATTCCTTTTTGTAGGTTTAAATTTTAAGAGGGTCTAATATATATCATACTATTATTATAAACGCGAAAGTTTGTGAGAATGTATGTATGGATGTTTGTTACTCTTTCACCCCAAAACTACTGAATGGATTTTGATGAAACTTTACAATAATTTAGGTTACACATCAGAATAACAGATAGGCTACAATTTATAAATATATAGTGTGCATTATCTAAAATATAACGATAAGTGTCAAGTAAGTAGAAAAAAAATCTGCCATCTGCGAGCTATTCTGGCGTGCGCCACAAAAACCGCTGGAGTTACACGTATATAATGTATAATTATATATATTTCTATTAGTAGTATTATTACAATTTTCCATCACCACGCGGGTGAAACCGCGGGGCGCAGCTAGTAGTGTTATATTTTTATTGGTAACAGTCTTGATGTCTGATAAAACCGTACGAGTAAGATATGCGATTTTACCGCATTTATAACAGGATAGAAAACGAATTTACCGCTTGAAATTTGTAGCACCCGACATTTCGGTGACGTTGCAGCCATTTTTTTGCAATATTGTAGCTATGAATGAAACTTTGGTACAATAAATGAAGGGTTTTTTATTTTGTTGTTTCGTTTTCTTCCCAATAGTCGTTAGAAATAATTGAGTTCGAGCGAGGAAATGGGCACCTACCAACCATAAACAATAATAAAAATAACCATATGATTACCCAGGTTTTGGTAGCCCGTACCACAGCATGGATGTTTTAATCAATAGCCATAGGTAACTCGAGATGAAATCTCAGATGCGTAGTTAACTCGAGATGAAATCGTAGAAACAAACTCGAGATAAAATCGCGGCAATCGAGCATGTTGGCGAATGAATCAGTTCATATCGACTTTTCAATTATTTATATTGTTGCTATTAATACCCGTGATACACATTTTAAATGTAATAGATAATATTTTATTTAATTTCTTATACAAAGTGAATTTATTCACGCCCTAATTTTTGCGCCCAATTTTAGTAAATCAAACAATTGCCAATCTTCTCACTTCGTACCCTAGCAAAGCGACTAATCATGTAACTTGGCAACGCTGTGTATTGTTGTGCGCCACAGTCTCATAGCATCCTTTGTAATAGGGTCTGAATGACTTCCTTCTGATTCTTCGCTGATTCTTTCCCTTGTATTTCTGTTTTATAAATAAAATTTATATACGGTATAATGTGTATATAATGCGGTATATACAATTTCTATGTTTACGCATGCTTTAAAATATCTTCATTCTTTACTGTCAATCCAGAGTATATGCAGCATCCTCCGATAGTTATAAATAGGGTAGAAACGAATTTACCCCGTGAAATTTGTAACACCCGACGTTTCGGTGACGTTGCAGCCGCCGTTGTCCAGGGTAGACTGAAAGAGCTGTCAATCCGATGTTTAGCGGCGAGGCCGCATATGTGCTGCCACTGCGTAGGTTATAACGGTGATGGGGGGCCGGGCTCGGAGCGCGCGAATTTCGAAAATGGGTATGATATAATAGGTTGATATCTCTTTCTCAAAATACCTTTTTCATCCCGAAGAATGCACTTTGGTATTTACCTCCTTGCTCATATCACAGTAGTTCTGCAAATATCAACCCAGTTAAATAGTTATTTAAAGGTCTTCTTCACTCGATTTCGTAACCGTTTACGTTTGGTTACTGGCTATCTTTCTCTACCTTTACTATATTTGTGGTGTTTAGCTTCATCACATACTGTTGCAACATTGTCTATGTGGAGCTGTAGTTATTCCCCACTGTTGGAAATTAGTACTGTCGCGGAGCAACAAACACATAAAAAAAACCCACCTACGCAAATTGTATAAGAGGAAAGGACCGGAAGAGCACTCCACCCGAAAGCGGCAGGAAATGGTATCGCCGAGGTGCAATGGCAACACCGGAAATAAGGAGATGGCGTCGTGCAATGCTATCACTGGGAATACTTACCCCGAACGCCCAATAATCAAACACACCTTAAGTGCCTCCAACGAGGCGTTTATTTTATTATCACAAACAAGCCGTCAACAAGAAGCTAAAGCGAATACATCGAAATCAGTGGAAGAAAGCAATACAAACCGTCGCGAATTATCCGCCGTGTTTCGCACATAAAAAAACCACAAAGAAAATAAACGAAACCATGTCGCAACGACTTCTCAGCAGAGAGCTTTTCATCAAATACCACGGCAGCCCGAAGACTTGTGCGGCAAAGTATTCTGTGTGCTCAACTCTGGCAACTCTGCTTGTACTTGTGCACAAAGATATATTTTTTCTGATTTTTAAATTATTTATTTAGTGATTGCTTTTTACTTTTATGCGGTGAAACAGTAACATTATATACAAGGATACACGAATAAAGATAACAAACAGTGATAATTACGAATTCGGCAAGAAAACGATTGTAAACATCGGCTTGTATACTGGACAAACTGTCATTCAAAAACTGATTTACCGATTACTACCATCGGAATCGCCGTGGAAGTAATAAAAATAGGTATCATAATTGCCCCGAGTGGCCGTATTTAGCAAGATACTTTCAAAGTTTATACAATATATTGAAAAAAAATACAAATCCTACCTTCAGCTATGGCGGATCACGAATGCAAACAATGTTCATCCACAACACTGGTTTCGGAAAGAATAATTTGTAAAACATGCTCTGGCTGCTATCACTATTTCTGCAGCAACTTGACAGAAACTAACTTTAACAAATTGGTCAACTCGAGCACAAAAAATAAATGGTCTTGTCCCCGATGCGTTGCAGAAAATTTACACCAAAAGCAACCGAAGTCTTCGACGGCGACACGTCAAATTACAAATCAAAATACACCTGAAACTACTGCGAATGGATCGAATGTGAAACTACCGCCCGTTACAAGAGCTACTTCAGCGAATCGGGTGATTAATCCGAGTCTCTCTGCGAAACCGCCTAGAGAAAACGACGTTGCCAGTGTTGCAGATAATGTTCATGATTTTTCTGCGCTTTTGGAACAGAAGTTCTCGGAATATAAATCCGATTTATCGGAGTTCAAAACTGACATACTGGCATTAATCGAGAAACAATTTATGGAACAAAATGTCAAACAAAATGCGAAATATGAAAGTTTGAAGCAGAAAATGGAAGATGTTCAGAGGACAATCCAGTTTTTATCTAATGACTACGATGCCACAATTACTAGAATTGAGAAGTTAGAGAAAAAAAATGCGCAAATTGATAGCGTGGTGCAGAAAAACAGTGAATTGGAAACGAAATTATTAGAAATGCAATCGCGTTGGGATTATCAAGAACAGCAGCAGAGGTCTTGCAATATCGAAATACGTGGCATCCCGGAAAGCCAGGACGAAGATCTAACAAGAGTTGTTGAAAAAATCGCAACTGTTGCAAAAACACCCTTTACGCAGCGGATGTATCATCTATCTCCAGAACATGGATAAAGAAATCGGACAAAAAACCCCGCCCCATAATTTTAAAATTTACGAGTGTAACCAATAGAAATAGTTTTTTACAAGGAGTGAAAAAATACAACAAAACATGTCAGACCACTAGCGAAAAATTGAGCACTGCCGATCTTGGTCTATCTAGGAATGGATCCGCTCCAGTATATGTCAGTGAACACCTCACTCAGAAAAGTAAATATATTTTTGGTCGCGCAAAGACAATTTTTTTTTTTTTTTTTTTTTTTTTTTTTTTTTTTTTTTTTAGTACAAAAATTATGTCTTAAAAACTACCCAACTAGGTTAATGCCCGTACTAGGGTAGATTCTTTTCTTTTAAATTAAGATGCGCACGTAATTTTATACTGCAATTATAGAACTATGGTGATATTTACATGTTTATATAATATTAAACATTATACATATATTATTCTCATTTATATATAAATATATACATTTACCTACTTGTATTATTTACATACTATTATTATTTACATACATTTGCATTTACATACACGTATTTATTAGTAATATTTAATTGTAATATTAAATTAAATTGATAACGTCGTTTTAAACGAGGATATGTGTACCTAATAATTTCAGCTACCTTTTCCCTGCCGGTCTCAAACAGCCACAAAGTAAGTTTTCCCTTTTTCATATGTAAGCTTTTGCATTGTTTTAACTTATCCTGAAAGTAATTGTGGAGTTTAGGAGCTACACAACTAAAGTGCCTTTGCGCAAATTTAGTTTTGGTTTTTTTAATTAAATGTTTTTCTGACGCGCAACCTCTAGTTAGAATCTTGTGGTCAGTGATGTTGTGTGTGTGCGGATTGTTGAGATAATAAAGTAGGGTTACTTTTGCATAAATCTGTCTAACGTCCAAAAGTCTCAGCTCTTTTAGTAGTTCGTTTGTTGGATATCGATGTGGCTTTCTGGACATGACCCTCAGGAGAGCTTTTTGCGCTTTAACAAGCGGATCTAACGCCGAATCTGTAGAACCCCCCCATCCTAATATTCCATATGTAATCGTGCTATGGGCTAGCGCGTAGTAGACTTTAATGAGGCTTCTTAACGGTAGAACATTTCTAAGGGTCTTAAAAGCAAAAATCAGCTTCCTGATTTTACCCGCAGTAATAAGTACGTGAGGATCCCACTTTAGGTTATTGTCAAAGGTTATGCCTAGGTATTTCACCTGGTATTTGTGTTTAATAATTTGGCAGTTACAGCGTGTGCTTGTTAAAGGAGTGTTCTGAAATAATTTGCATATATGACTCTTGATTCCTGTGTGTGCGAAATCCTTTTTGTCAGTGATCGTAAAGGTCATATAATTTGTTTTATCACTATTTAGTGTTAGAAGATTGTTCTTTAGCCAAAGATTTATATTTGCGAGACCCTTTTCAGCATTTTTATATACACTTGGCCATGTGTTATTCTGGAAGATTAATGCGGTATCATCAGCATACAAGATTGCTTTCCCTCCATCTAATGCCACATTTGTTAGATCGTTAATATAGATTAGCTAATATAGCTAATAGCTAGAGAAAAATTATATAAATATGTCTGGATTAGTAATGGTAGAATCTACATGCGCAAGGAGGATGGAATGCAACCGATCTTGATAAATAGTGAGGCTTCTTTTTTATCTCTTCAATAATTATTATTTTAATCATTTCTAATAATTATAAATTATATAAGGCTATGACCAATAATCTATTATTAATTACTATTGATACTATTACACATTGTATTATAATTTTAAATTATTACACCATACCTACTCATTTATGAAAACTGATTTTAATATTATTAATATATACACCATCTCTAAAACTTATGCTGATCTCATATAATATTTTTGATCATTATTATTATAATTTCATTAGCCATACCATTAAAATAATATTTTCACAACCATTACTATTGGAAACATTATCTGAATCAAATTTTGAATATATTCTTAATATGTCGAATTGGATTATTTTTATCTATTTTATGATTATTTTAATTTTATTTTTCTATATGGATATTTTTATTTGTTCAGTGATTATAATTCATCTTGAAATTTGCGTTGCATTTATAGTTTATATTTGGATATCTGATACTGTATTATATTTCAGACCACTTATAGCGATAATTATTTTACAATATTTAATTAATATTTATAGTGCATCAATTAGAACCATGTTGGAAAGTCAAATTAAGCTCCTCGAGCTCCATAGTATACTCAAATTATGTAATACTGTTGGAACCCAAATTTTAAGATTATTATTCGATTTTAAAAAAGGTTCCCTACTTACTTCTCATAACTGGTCAATACTTATGCACTTTTCAGGCACGCCTATCACTTGCCTTAAGGCTAAATATGGACATTAATAATTTCCTTGATTCAGATCAGGTCACTGTGACTTCAGATGTAATAACGTGTAGGAACATTATGACAGAGAAACGAAGCCTAAAAGTGTTATGCTTAAATATAAGAAGCATTAATTGCAATTATGACAATCTAATTCTTATGATGCAAGATCTAAATATTGACCTAGATATTATCGTTCTCACTGAAGCATGGATAGGTAAGTCTTTCTCAGAAAAGCATATTCCTGGTTTTTCCTCATTCTATACTAAATTGAATTACACACAAAATGACGGGATAATTGTCTACGTAAACCACTGTATTCAGAATATTTCAGCATCCGAAGTAAAACTAGAAAAAGCTAACTGCTTACTCTTGAATATAAACAACAAAATTAATATTATTGCTATATATAGAAGTCCATCAGTTTCTAATATTTCGATATTTCTAGAAACACTTGATAACCTTCTCCATGATGTGTCTTCCAAAGAAATGATACTGTGTGGAGATCTTAACATTTCATTATGTGGAAAAAAACACAACCAAGTACACGACTATCTGGATGTAATGGCTTTACATGGCTTATATTCTTTGATCAATAAACCAACTAGGGGTGCTAACTGTCTCGATCATCTTATGTGTCGAACAATAAAAAGATCCACTGCTGTCATATTTGAAACTGCTATTACTGACCACTACCCGATTTTACTAAAATTGTCAGAATGTAAAACTGAAACGCATAATAAAAATATAGAAATAAAAAAACATAGTGTAGATTTTGATAGTTTGTGCAATAATTTGGCACAGGTTGACTGGTCGCCAGTCCATAGTGCTACTAAAGTCGATGTTGCTACTGATTTTTTTATAACAACTCTCACAACAATGACGAAACATAACACTCGTACTCAGCATCACATAATATCACATAAACATAAAAAATTTAAACCGTGGATCACTGATGGGCTTTTATTTTGAAATGGTTGACTGTAAGATATCGCTATAGCGATAAGTCCGCCATTTGTGCATAAATTGTCTTTTTTATAAAACCAGTGTAATATTCATTAATTTATGTTTTTATAGCACAATAAAGTTATTCTATTCTATTCTATTCTATTCTATTTTGTATCCGACGACGCGATAAAATGCATTTAGTATCGAAAAATAATCCTGACGGTTTTAAAGGGTAATTTCTTAAGGTATAGGAACTTATGCAAGCATTTGATAAAAAAGACTAAAGAGGATTATTATAAAACTAAAATTGCTGAGAACAGCAATGACACAAAAAAGGTGTGGCAACTTATAAAAGAAGCAGCTAGTATCTCGAATTCTAAGCATACAATTGGAAAGTTAAATATAGACAATCGTATTATTACATCCGCAGATAATCCATATGAAATGGCTAATATAGTAAACACGCATTTTGCTAATGTAGGCGAATTACTGGCAAAAAAAATATCTCATGATAACTATGCAAGTAATGGGAGGGCATCTACCGGATCCACGCCTTCAGATTCCTCAATTTCTTTTCTATTGACCCCTACAACGACCATTGAGGTGGCTAAAATCATTACGTCACTTAAGCAATCTACATCCTCAGGAATTGATGGCCTTACCAGCGAAGTATATAAACGTGCCAATAATCATTTGACTTCACCGATAACGTCCATAATAAACTTAAGCTTTAAATTAGGTATATTTCCAGAGTGCCTGAAATGTGAAAAAGTCGTTCCTGTATTTAAAAGCGGTGACAAAACAGATCTCAATAATTACCGACCGATCTCGATATTAAATACTCTCTCAAAAATAATAGAAAAAGTAGTCAAGAAAAGGCTAGTTGATTATTTGGATAATAACAACTTTTTGTCCCCCAAACAATTTGGATTCCGACAAGAAGTGAGCACCTCTGATGCAATTGCGGAAGTAACGAAAACAATAGTCGAGCTCGTTGACAAAGGTGAAAAAGGTCTTGCTGTCTTTCTTGATTTATCGAAAGCGTTCGATACGGTAGCCCATGATATTCTTTTACATCGGTTAATGGCAATAGGAATAAGAGAAACGCCTTATAAGTGGTTTGAAAGCTATTTAATTGGACGGACACAAATCAACCCAATTGGAGACTACTCCAGCGCAACGAAAAGCCTGTCATATGGTGTTCCACAGGGCAGTGACTTGGGGCCTGTATTATTCCTTATATATATAAATGATCTTTACAATCTAACACCAAGTAAAGCTATTGCCTTCGCAGACGACACTGTAGTAATATTCAATGATAGTAGCTGGCAGCGTGTATTTACTAAGGCAAATGCAGATATGGATACTATTAAGAAATGGCTTGATGTCTCCTTACTCACTTAACATTGATAAAACGAAATATTTAGCATTCAGTATAGATAAGAGAGGGCAGCCATCTGCAATAAACACCATAACAATTCATCAATGCGGGAGCCTTAAACATTTTAAATGTGTGCCATTGCAAAAAGCACTATCGTTGAAGTATTTAGGCATAATTGTGGATAATCACCTCAAATGGGCTGACCACATAGACTTAGTTTCCACCAGAGTCAGGCGTCTGGCTTTCTTGTTTAGAGATATAAGGAATATTTTGGACCCCAAGACATTAAAAACAACATACTATGCCTTGTGCCAAAGTATTCTAAGCTATGGAATCATTGGCTGGGGAGCCTGTGCAAAAATGACTATTTACCCAGCAGAGGTGGCACAGAAACTAATTATAAAAATCATCACGCGTAAGCCTTACAGGTACTCATCAGAAAAATTGTTTTTAGAATATGAAGTATTGGATTTAAGACAGCTTTATTTAAAATTTTGTGTAAATTTTACTCAATTCAAATGCAACAGGACTTTCTCACAACAAATGCATCCAACAAGGCGATCCGTTGCTAAAAAAATAGATATTCCCCGAATGATGACCTCTTTTGGTCAAAGGCATTTTACTGTTTTGGGTCCTAGGACATATAACCTTTTAGAAGATGGAATTAAAACAATTCAGTCTAAAGATTGCTTTAAGAAACAGAGCCATATGTGGCTAATAAATGAAGGCCGAGAAAAGAGCCACAAATTATTTGACTATCTAGTATGATTTTTATTTTTATTCTTATTTTATTTTTATTTGTTTATTTTACTGAGTAGGTATCTATCTATCTATTTACTATTATTATGATTTCGATTTTTATTTATTTACTCAATAATTTTATGATTATAAATTCAAATACTTCTTGATGATTTTTTAATTTATTTTTTTAACATGTTTAATTTTTAAGTTTAGTTGTTAATTTTTTACTTTTTTTGTGTGCACAGGTAAGATATTTCCTGGTACACCTGCCTTAGTACAGGCCTAGGCCTAGTTAGGCGGTGTTGACGCAGTGACCAAGATACTGCAGTGTGCTCTATTTTTCGCTACTGGTCCAAACACATTTTTTTTTGTAATGCTGCAGTAAATTATATTTTATGCTTTACCTTAAATAAATAAAATAAAATAAATAAATAAATAAAGTGGAAGGTAACAACTGAGGGCGCCGCGATGCAGAAGTAACTCAAGACGCGAAGGAACTACCGCGGCACACAACGAATCACTTCTGGCGACTTTCCAGTCCAGAGCCTTTCGTCCGGTGGCTACTCGAAGTAGGTCGGGGAAGGATAACGACTGGTGGCGTCCAGAAGCGAGAAACGTGCGAAATAAAAATATGCGAAACACGACAAAAACCGGAGCTCAAGCGCCGCCCGAGAAACGCAGCACGCGGGCACCGACGGCGGACGACTGGCGAACAACGCGGCGGGACGGGGTATATCTGGCGACCGGCCGCGAGTGAAGGAGATGACGCGGCGCGAGAGGGAGACGAGGCGACCACGGTCGCGGCGGAGAATATATATATATATATATATATGCGATAGAATGTAAGACGATTAATTATTTGTACTCAACATTTTGAGCCAATAAACGACTCCTGCAAGTCTAACATCGATCGCGAGTTTCATTCAGCACGACGGAAACGCTCGCGACAGTACAATATAATCTGCATATCTCAAATTGTTGACGTTTACGTCGCTTACCTAAACCCCAATTTTAAATTTTGTAGCGCTTCCTTAATTATTAACTTAGAGTAAATATCGATTTGTGAATCCACGTAGACGAATATTTAAGTAGCCGTTTGCGTCGAGAGCCTCACCTGTTCCTAATCTCCAAAATATCATTTTAGTCGATGTTTTGTGTGTCTATAGCATCAGTCATTGCTTATCTATTAGCAAACTTGAAATTCATATCGAAAGGATTAAGATCCATATGTTATGTTAATTTTTCCTAATAGCTCTTATTTTGCTCGAATATTTCACCATGGACAGTTCAGTGGAAGTGAAAATGAATTATAAATATAAAACTGTAATTAAAGAGGATTTCATAAGTAAGATTTTATTTATATTTATTTAAAATTAAAATAATCATTTTAAGAAATGTAAAAGTAATCGTTTTTCTCAGGAAACTATATCAAATTAGTGTATTTTTATCATTTAAAATAATACGTTTTAAACTAAATTTAATTTCTTTTAAACAAAAAACAGATACAGAACGAATCACAAAAATAGGCATGCGGCATTTCCAAGTGTTATTGCTCTTTCTGTGTTTTTCTACTATAATTGGAACGCGCTTCAATATGAGTATATCCATAGTTGCCATGACTACCATCAATAATCAAAGCACCGTTGAGGTAAGTAACTCATATTTCCTGGTCCCAATTTTTATTGACAATATAAGTAATATTACTAAACACTGGTTGCTTTGGGTTTTGTTTAAATGAACAAATATTATTATTTATAATGAAAACTTTATATTCTTTGATGGTCTGCATGTTAAAAAAAAAGTTTTTTATTGTCTGGATACTGGATAGTTACCTAGATATTACAGAAACCATGCTAAATAAATCATAAAAGCTACAGTATCTATGCATAAGATACATTTTTGATCTCTGTCAATTTGATCATGTCTCCTTGTTCTTAACGCCTACGGTGGCTTCGTATTCTGGAGCGCAGAAAAGTGGATAAACTCTCCTTTATTTGTGCCTATCTAAAGAATACCGGAAGGATAGCTCGACTATTAGACAAATCATGGTCATTTCCTGAGTTCTAGTGAGGATACCACCTTTATCTATACCATTGCGTCAGTAAATGGTATATTTTTATTCCTTCGCAGTTCGCGCAGCAAGATTATGGAACCAGCTACCAATTAAGATACTGTGGAGCGGTGTCAACTACAGTGGGAGAAACCGTAACCCCAGGCTGCTATAACGACTGTGGGATGTGCGTAGGAGCTTAGAGAGATATACAGTATACTACCAAGCTCAGCCAGCTAGCCCATTATAGCCCAGCGCCTTACGCGAGATACTGAGAAGCACGTAGCTGGCCGCCTCTCCCCTGTCTACCAGTTATTGCCGGATTTCTCCGGCTTCCCGAATGTTTAGGAGTTTGAAGTCGTTTGCTCGGTCCTCAAGCTAATGTAATCGGCGATTCAGTTCGAATCATTGCTGACCGAGGCATTCTTTGTCCGACTGTTCCCGCGGGATCGGGTAGCCGATCGGTCGTTTCAAGAGAGGCTGTCATTGGGTTAACGGCTGTCATTAGGTTAACAGACTCCTCCTGTCATCGCAAACCGCCCAATCTCGCCCAAAGAACAACTCCCAGGGGATACTGACCCACCGGGCACTAAGTCCTTCTCAGGCTCGAACTTCTACTTGGAGGCAAACGGATGGGTATTGACTCGTGAATAGGGCCGATTGAAAAATATAAGGGCCCATTAATGCCAACTAATTAGGAAACAACTAGAGCTGTCGACTACAACGGGCGAACCCATCACCTCAGGAAGGTTTAACGAAATTTGATCGTTCTGTCTCACGTGAGGTGAGCGCAGAAGACTTAGGACAAAACAGTCCACCGTCAAGCTCCGCCACATGCCCGTAATAGGCCAATGCCTTAACCGTGAGATAGCCAGAGTATGTTACCCAGCGGACCGACACTCGCGCCCTTACTACCAGTTGCAACCAGATGATGTCATTACAAAAAAATGTAAATACAAATAGTCGTCATCAAAGATATTGCCTAGAAAATATTCCCGCTTTTGTGCCTGAAATCTAGGGTAATGCTATATTTAGGATCGTTGGTTACGGAAAAGAATGTGGCATCGACGGCCGATGTCCATAGCCGGATCGATCAGGCAACAGCAACATTCGTCTCGCTCAAGTGGTGCATATGGAAGCGAACAAATATTACCATCAAAACCAAAGTACGACTATACCGAACGTTGGTTCTTCCTATTCTTCTTTATGGATCGGAAACGTGGATGTTACTACAATCGGACCTCAACAAGTTCGAAGTCTTCCAAATGCGATGCTTGAGGCAGATTCTTGGTGTCTCACTCCGCGACCGAATTCGAAACGAGGCCATTAAAGAAAGATGCGATCTACTAACAACGATAGAAGAAGAAGTACAAAAACGTCGATTACGATGGTTCGGCCATGTTTGCCGAATGACGATAATCACTTGCCACGTAAACTTCTTTGGCGAGACCCTCCGAAAGAATGGAGAATTCAGCGATCGGCACCGAAGAAAACCTGGCTAAATAATATCAAAGACGACCTTAAGAATAAACGATTATCGGCTAGGGATGCTCGAGACGTAGCAAAAAATCGTCAAGAATGGAAGCGAATCGTGAATGGAGTTCGAGATCCAGCGTCACCGACAGCAGCGTATTTGCTGCTATGGCGATTTGCTCCCTAATCGCCGGCTACGGAATAAATAATTATAAAAATAAATCTATAAATAATATGTGGTTTAGGCAAAAATGATTCAATAAAGACTTTTCATTCATTTATTCATAGATTCCTGTTGGCTTCATAATACAATCTCAATTTATTGATCTAAAAAAAACTTTCAGGTATTTGACTGGAATAAGAAGACCCAAGGCATAATCCTGTCGTCATTTTTCTGGGGTTATATGGCAATGCAGATCCCGGCCGGTTTTATTATCCATAAATTCGGAGGAAAACTACCTGTCTTAGTTTCTATGGCGCTAAATGGATTAGTATCACTATTAACACCTATTGGAACGCAATTGGTTAGTAATCAAAGGTTTATGTTTATTTGATATTTTGATCTAACCAAACCTAAATAAAAATATGCTATATCTATATTTGTTTTAAGAGAAATTATATTCAAATCGGCAGTAGGAACCGCCCTTGAAGCTGCAGCGACAACTGCCAGTAATTATTGATTTATATAAGTATGTATAAATATAATATAACTTATATATGTATTCCCATTAACTTATTTTGAATTTATTTTGTATAAGTATGATTTATTTATATGTTTGTGGTTAACTATACAACTATTGCGGTCATTTGACATTTTTTGGTTGGTGGGGATGAGTCCTTGCCGCGTGAACTTGGACGATGAGTTCTCCCGGCAAAGTTACATTTTTGGCAAAGTTACATTGGCCATCTACAAATACATCGGGAGGACTGTCGTTTATTTCCGCGCGGTATGGATCCGTTTCCTGTCAACTAATAAATATTTACGGATGTATTGTATTTTTTGTTTCATAATTTAGTTTGTAAAATATTTTTCAAATAATTTCGAACGGCGTAAGCTATAATCGGCATTAGAACATGTTTTTTAAGAATTATGTACCTAATTATAAGTTCATGCTGTTACTTACCTAAATAAATAAATAAATAAATTATTATTTATTATTTATTTATTTTATTTATTTTTATTTTATATTATAAATAAATAATAAATTATTATTTATTATTTATTTATTTTATTTATTTTTATTTTATTTATTTAGGTAAGTAACAGCATGAACTTATAGTTCGAGACGAATGTTGCTGTTGCCTGATCGATCCGGCTATGGACATCGGCCGTCGATGCCACATTCTTTTCCGTAACCAACGATCCTAAATATAGCATTACCCTAGATTTCAGGCACAAAAGCGGGAATATTTTCTAGGCAATATCTTTGATGACGACTATTTGTATTTACATTTTTTTAAATAAAATAAAAATAAATAAAATAAATAAATAATAAATAATAATTTATTTATTTATTTATTTAGGTAAGTAACAGCATGAACTTATAATTAGGTACATAATTCTTAAAAAACATGTTCTTATGCCGATTATAGCTTACGCCGTTCGAAATTATTTGAAAAATATTTTACAAACTAAATTATGAAACAAAAAATACAATACATCCGTAAATATTTATTAGTTGACAGGAAACGGATCCATACCGCGCGGAAATAAACGACAGTCCTAACGATGTATTTGTAGATGGCCAATGTAACTTTGCCAAAAATGTAACTTTGCCGGGAGAACTCATCGTCCAAGTTCACGCGGCAAGGACTCATCCCCACCAACCAAAAAATGACAAATTAGCGCAAAAGTTGTAGAGTTAACCGCAACATATAAATCATACGTATACAAAATAAATTTAAAATAAGTAAATAGAATACATATATAAGTTATATTATATTTATACATACATAATACAAATCAATAATTACTGGCAGTTGTCGCTGCATAATATATAATATGGCAGAGATAAAGCGAAGAAAACAATTGGGATGGGCAGCCTTCGGGAAGCTGAGCTTCGTGCTGAAGTCCAGAATTCCCCAATCTCTCAAGACAAAGGTGTATAATCAGTGCGCGTGCGTGCGGCTATGAGGTATGTATGTGAGACATGGACACTGACTGCTGGGATGATCCACGAGCTTAAGGTGGTGCAGCGTAACATGGAGCGAGTCATGCTCGGCATATCGTTGCGCGATCGAGTCCGAAACGATCTCATCAGACAGCGCACGAAGGTGGTCGACGTGGGTCAAAGAGTGGCTAAGCTGAAATGGGCTTGGGCCGGCCACGTGGACCGACGACAAGACGAACGGTGGACCAAGCGTATTGTTTAGCGCAAGCGTATTATTATTTTTAGTTATATATTAATCTATATATTTATTTATTTTACTTATCTATAAACTTAAATATTTTCTTTTTCTTTATTTAATATTAGTTCTTTATTTATATACACATTTATATATTTATAATAACCTTAAAATTTATAAGAATGAATGAGCAATCGGAATGAATGAGAAAAAAAAAAAAAAAAAAAGAAAGAAAGTGAAGTCACTATGATTAAAGTGAAGTCCTAAATACTATCACCCCAGAACAGATATACAATCTAGTGGGGTATACAATCTAGAACAGAACAGATATACAATCTAGTAGTAAATAAAAAAAATTTTTTGGAGTGGAAGCTTCGGCTAGGCAGAAGAAGTGTGGGCAGACCACCGGCCCGATGGTTCGATGACATCAAGGAACCAGCTGGACCATGAGGGAAACGGACAACCGATCCGGATGGAGAGTGATTGGAGAGGCGTATGCCCAACGGTGGGTGAATGCTCGCTGATGAAGAAGAAGAAGAAGAAGAAGAATAAAAGGTCTGTCGGCAAAAATTTGATTTGTAATTTATATTATTTTTAGGGCGATTATAAAGCAACATGCGCGATCCGCGCCGTACAAGGATTTTCTCAGGGTGTTTTCTTTCCAAGTCTTCAAGCACTACTTGGCGTATGGGTGCCGACCCAAGAACGTGGAAGGTTGGCAGGGTTTACATTTGGAGGTAACTTACTAATATTATTCTTCTTATGTAGCATTCTTTAGTGCAAGAGTTCCTTTTTTTAGGAAATGAAACCCTCAGTTAAGCTATGGTGTATAAAGGCGGGGGGAGTTGGTTCAAGGGCTTTCAAGCCCCTCGCTACCTCCACATCTATACCACAGCAGTTAGTGTTTACCCAATCAAGGGCATTTATAATAAAATTCGCCCCTATTTTTCCGGAAACGCAATTCGATAACGAGGAATTCAATATGATAGTGAAAACGGAACCATTACTAACCACGTAAGAGTTAGCAGCAGCCTTTTGTGCAAGTGACAACACGATATGTATTCATTTGAGTCAAATTGTGAAAGTGAAAACACTCGAAACTGGATACCGCATGAGTTTAATGAAGCCCATAAGCAAACATGCAAAGAGCAAAGACGTTCGCCAAACTAGAGGAGCTGCGACTAGAAACTCTCCGTCTCCTACCGTACTCTTCGGATCTTGCTCCAACAGATTTACAATTTTTGGAATTTAGATAACATTTTGCCATCAAAAAATTGAATTCCGACGAGGCAGTCAAAACCACCATCTAAGAATTCATTGATTTCGCTCCGTTTTTATAAAAAAAAAGAAATTAATGATCTTCCTATAAAATGGAGGAAATGTATAGACAATAATAGTACACGGGGTGTTATTACTGCAACGACATTTTTTTTCTGTGGGTGAATCAGTACAACGTGTAAGCAACTTTTAATGTTTTTTTTTGAAAAAAAACAACAAGTTAACTGTTAAATAAAGGTTTGAGAAGCGTTTAAATGCGCTGCGCCATCTAACGGTAGGTAATAAGTCGTAAATAAACAATATCAGCGAAATTTTACCAACCGCTAGATAGCGCATCGTGATCATAGCTTTTCGTACTATTTAAAAATAAAATAAAAAACAAATTAAAAAAAAAAATTTTTTTTATTAAAAGTTGCTTATCTCGTTGTACCAAGTCACCCACAATAAAAATGCCCAAGCAGTAATATATTTACCCGTAGGTATATTTGAAAAAATGTATTATATAATATAACAAAAAAAAACGGCAATTTCATAGGTTAGGGCCAAATACTAAAATGATGTAAAGGCAAAAACTATGTTGTTTTCAATATCATCATTGAATAATTGATTAAATAAAGGATAAAAAATATCGCTCCGAGCCGGGAGATAAGGCGACCAGCTTTGTGACCGCTCGAGAAAACGTGCCATCATCATTCTAAATTTAACAATGAAATTAAAGCGATCGGAACAGTGAAGCTGCATTATAATTTCAGGTCTCCATTTTGGTTCGCTAACTTTCTTCATATTGGGAGGCGTACTAGGGGGTTCTTCGTTGGGTTGGCCATCTATATTCTACGTGCAGGGCACCATCTCACTCGTATTGGCTGCCCTTTGGTGCTACTTCGGGTCCAACAGTCCTGCGATACATAAGACTATCAAAGAATCAGAAAGATTATACATACAGAAATCGCTTAAACAAACAAAAAGCAAGGTAAATATAATAATAATTGTAGTTAAGTCGACTGATAATTTAACTAGATAATTTATATATCCTTCTCCTACGTTGAATCTAAACACAACCTTAGAGAAATTATAAGAACTATTAAGAGGGCATAGAGCAAAAAAAGCCACAAACAGCAGCCAGCGTTGTTTGTATCTTTTGAATTACTGTATCTTTTGAGATGAAAAAAATAGATTTCATATAGTAATAGAAGCAACTTTGTTTTATCTTTTCCTATAGGAAAAGATTTGCTGACGATATATCGTCCGTAAATTTTTATTTACTATAACTTTATAGCAAACTACACAAAATTAACAGACTTTGCTTATTTTTATGCAACCAAGTCAATGTTAGCTACCAACAAGAGATGTTTTCAATGTGCCTGAAATGGGCAAAAGTAATTCCAAATTACAAAGGTGGTGATTAGTCGAACATTCAAAGCTACCGACCGATCTCCTTGCTTAGCACACTGTCCAAATTTTTTGAAAAAATAACAAGGAAAAGGCTAATAGAATATTTAAATTCGAACGATTTTTTCTCTAAAAACCAATTTGGATTCCTTAAAGACCTAGGTACATCAGATGCTTTGACCGAGATAACAAAAAAATTGTCATCTTGTATAGACAGAGGTGAAAATGTTAGCTGTCTTTTTAGATCTAGCAAAGGCGTTCGTCACTGTCCCACATGATGGTCTAATACAGCGACTGCAGGATATAGGAGCGAAAAACAGGACCTTAGACTGGTTCAAAAGTTACATTACTGATAGAAAATAATATGTGTGCATTGAAAGTGTTAATATCCATCTGAGAAACTTAAATTATAGCGATCCACAAGGCAATGTTCTGAGACCGATCCTGTTTCTCGTTTATATTAATAGTCTATGCGATCTAGTGACAAATAAAACCATCACATATGCTGACGACACACTAATTATTTTTAAAGGCAGTAATTGGCATGAAGTATTTCAAATGGCAAATCACGAAACAAAAGTGGTAAAATATTTTTTAGATGAGGCTTTGCTAACAATACCGGCAAGACCAAATTGGTTGCATTCAGTGCTACAAAACCTGGACAAGCACCAGACAATCTTCATCTTAATATACTTGACTGCCGATGTTTGAACGTAAAAACTCTATTAAATATCTTGGAGTCATAATCGACAACAACCTATGGTGGTCTGGTCATATTGATTATTTATCCACAAAGATTAGACAACTTGGCTTCGTGTTCAGGGATCTCTGCAACATATTGGACCGACATACTATTAATTTGACATATTATGCGCTATGTGAGTCCATTTTATACTACTGCATTATTGGTTGGGCTTCAACCACTTCTTGTCGCGTAAAAAGGGTTGATCGAAATAATATTAAGAAAACCGTTCACGTATGCATCAGATCTCACATGTGATGCATGTTCTAGAAGTGCGTATGTTATATGTGAAAATGATTTTAGGTAGGCTTGTTCTTAAGGAAAAAAATAAATTCCAGCAAACTAAACACACAAAACGTGCCAATACACTACGTTGCAGTTTTCCGAAGAAGTTCGTCATTTGGCCAAAGAAATTTTACTTATCTAGGGCCTAACATATATAACATCCTACCTGCAGGCATAAATATTAGCCTAAGTATATCAATTTTTAAGAAACAACTGGTCTCGTGGATGCTTGGGCCAGGAAGGTCCCGAACACATCAAGAACCCTCAACTATCTTGCTCTGTTTGGCTGCACTTTGTGACTATTACTATTATTTTAATTTTTCTCTGTGACTACTTTATTTTTTTAGAAACTTTACTATTACTAGTATTATAAATGTATTGTGACTGTTTATTTTTTT
>OX155958.1:2759081-2809081 GCA_944548615.1 Micropterix aruncella
TTTATTTTTTTTTACAAATATTACACATTTTATTTATAGATTATTATTAACCGAAGGTTAAATGTATTAATTTATCTATTTATTTCAATATTTTATTTTATTATTATTATATATTTATACATTTTATTTTCATATATATATATATATATATATATATATATATATATATATATATATATATATATATATATATATATATATATATATATATATATATATATATATATATATATATATATATATATATATATATATATATATATATATATATATATAATTAGATTCATGAAAAGTTACTTATCTGGGGTCCTGGTGGACCAGGACCCCAGATAAGTAACTTTTCATGAATCTAATTTTATATATTATTGAAAATAATTTAAAAAAAATTACACCCTTAAAATATCAATATATATATATATATATATATATATATATATATATATATATATATATATATATATATATATATATATATATATATATATATATATATATATATATATATATATATATATATATATATATATATATATATATATATATATATATATATATATATATATATATATATATATATATATATATATATATATATATATATATATATATATATATATATATATATATATATATATATATATATATATATATATATATATATATATATATATATATATATATATATATTTATATATATATATATATACTTTTTTATTGAAAATTTTGTATTTTTATACACTTTAGGGTTTTTGGTTAGTAAAAGGGATAGAGTTTCCTCCTTCAATTCTCCGACAGAGAGGATTTCTGCATACCTAGATTCATTTCTGCAACCGTTTGTCTCTTCGCTACCATCGCATATCAAGGATACGTATCACTTCCTTGAAATAATACAAAATATAGATCTGGCTCCTCATTCGAACCTTTTACTCGCCACAGTCGATGTCGTGTCATTATACACGAGCATCCCACATTCTGAAGGCCTGAGCGGCATAAGGCACTATTTAGATCTGCGGCCATTGCCTCACTCATCCTCCACCGGTTTCTTAGTCGAATTAGCAAAATTCGTATTGAACCGTAATGCCTTCAATTTCAACGGGGATTTCTTCACCCAAAAAAAAGGTGTAGCGATGGGGTCCAAAATGGCACCTGCTTACGCCAATCTGTACATGGGTTGTCTGGAAGAATCGTTCCTCTGTACGCAGCAACTGCAACCATATGTATGGCTGCGATACATTGACGATATCTTTCTTCTATGAACACACGGAAAGGAGGAGTTAACTGTCTTTTTAGAAAGCCTCAATAATTTTTCTTCCCTCAATTTCACATGAACCGTGTCTGACCATAGGGTAACGTATCTTGATGTGAACCTGACTCTTTCGGGAGGCCATTTTCAAACTTCGGTTCACATTAAACCTACCAACCACCAGTTGTACCTTCACTACAGCAGTTGTCACCCTCCACACACTAAGCGCGCGATTCCCCATTCACTTTCCATTCGTGGACATCGCATTAGCAATGAGGATTCCGGTCGGAAGGAATTTCTGGACTCGCTCAAATCAGCTCTGCTGAAAAGGGATTATCCCACTGCATTACTGAATAAACAGATAATTCCGAGCCACAGACGCTTCCAGCAGAACGCCCCCAAAAGTTCTTCAACGATGGAATCCCTGCGCTTATGTACTACGTACTTCACTGGGGTGGAAAAATTGAGACCCATTCTTAAAGATTTATTCCCCATTATTTCTTCCAGCCCGCTTACTAAAAGCCTCTTATCGGCCCCACCCAACATCGTGTACCGGAGACCTCCCAACCTCCGTGATATTCTGTCCCGCACTGCCACTAGCGCCAGCATCAGCACCCCATCACCGCCAGGCTCCTTCCCTTGTAATAAGAGCCGATGTAAAACGTGTCCTATTCATTTTCCCGCCAACGAGTTCACTAGCCCTAACACTACTGAAGTCTACAAAATCAGCACATATGCGGACTGCGCTTCGCAAAACTGCATTTACCACCTACAATGCAGATTTTGTGATGCATTTTATGTAGGTGAAACTACCAATAGACTCAATCTTCGCATGAATAATCATCGTTGCTCAGCCAAAGGAGGCGTATCAAGTCTTCCAATCCCCACCCACGTGCGATCGCATGGCAAAAGCTTCGATGAGTGTTTCACTGTGAAAGTTATTAGGGCATTCCCGGAAAATACACCGGAAATAAAACTTAAAACGTGGGAACTTGGACATATATGGGTACTATTGTAGGGCCAATATAAACGTGCACCTGAAGTCAAAAATCATTAGGCCGGACGACGCGTAAGGATGTACAACAAGTCGACGTTGCTTATCGATAATTTACTCAAATCAAATCAAATAATTTATTTTCTTAAAAACTTATATGTAGTTGCGTAGACATTGCTTACATTTATACTTCTTACATTATTGAATTCCCTATAATGTTGCCGAACAAAATGAAAAATATTTATTATTTAGAATGTAGTACAAAAATACATCGGGATTTTTTTTTATAGAAATCGTTTTTTTTTAACCATTTTTTTTAAAATGTGGAGTATTTTGATTTGTTATTTTAAATGGCATTAAAAGTGAAATTCTTCGTGTCGCTTTCATCACTATCATTATAATGAGCTTTCAGGGAATAAAGGGAATTCAAGAGAAATCAATAATGACTAAGCCAAAACATTACAGTCTTGCGAAATACATAACTGATGGATTGAAATATTCTGATAGATAAAAGTAGCGATTGCAAAATATTTAACGACCAAATTCAAGAAGCATTTGTGTCATTGTCACCTAATTAAATGGAGCTCTGTAATCAATTGTAGTTTGCCGGCAGTCAGTTAGAGTTTGTCTGTCGAGCAGTGCGGTGCAGTATAATTTCGAACAGTGCAACTAAGGAGGATTTACAACCCTCAATGGAGACATTATTTTGTAACGTGGAATTACTAAAGTTGAAGGGCGATATTAACATACAATCTCGGTGTCTAATCCATAACGTTTTGACATTTTTTGACGAACTTAAAAGAGACCATTCAAAAATTTCTGTCATTAATCTTAATAAACCTCAAGAAATGATGGCGTCAATTTGTGGAGTGTCTTTGGGGACTGTCAAAAAAAAATAAAACAAGAAGTTTTACAATCAGGGCTTCCTACTACACCAAGAGAGACGTTTAAGAAGCCGGCAACTATAACCAATTTAGATAACTTCGACATCGATGTGCTGAGACGTATCATCACATCATATTATGATAACGGAGAATATCCTACAGTGGACAATATACTCAACAAATTTAATGATGTCATACCTTAATTTAAATGCGGGAAAAGTTCCATGAAAACCGTTTGCAGAGTATAGGTTACAAATATCGAAATGGCGACGACGGACGGAAATATTTAATGGAAAGGAGTGACATTAAGTGTGCCAGAATGGAGTTTTTAAGAAAAATGCACAACTTAATTACCACCAATGATTCTCGATCCCGATTTTACCTCGATGAGACTTGGGTTAACCAGAATCATTCAAGAAGACGTATGTGGCACGACGAAAACGATGAAGGCGGATTCAGGAACCAGAAAACCGGAAAGGGATCTAGGCTTATTCTTTGTCATGCTGGGTCTGCAAGGACTGGTTTTGTTCCAGAGGCTAAATTGTTGTTTAGAGCGGTGAAATCTAAGAACTTAGACTATCATACAGAAATGAATGGTGATACATATATGGAGTGGTTCGAACGTTTTTTAAAAGTCCTCGAAGAGCCATCCATTATTATCGTCGACAACGCAAGTTACCATTCAGTTCAGCTCGAAAAGATACCTAATTCAAAAACGAAGAAAGCAGAAATACAAGAATGGTTGAGAAAAAAAAACATTGCTTTTGATAGTACCGAGATTGTAGAGGAGTCAATACGTAAGGTGAAAGCAAGTAATCCTTCGAAAGTGTATGCTTTGGATCAATTGGCAAACGAATTAGGACACGAATTGATACGCTTACCACCATACCACTGTCAATATAATCCTATTGAGCTCATCTGGGCTCAGGTTAAAGGAGAAGTCGCTTCGAAAAACAATACGTTCAATTTAGCAGATGTCGAGAAATTGTTTAACGAAGCCGTCGAAAATGTTAGACAGGAAAATTGGGCCAAGTGTGTTAAACACGCCTAAGATCTGCAAAGAGATGATTTTGAAAAATATATTTACAGAGACCAGCACCGTTTGGTTATAAATCTACAAGAGGTTTTTTTATTTTTATTTCGATTTAATGGCTCGTTGATAACAAACTCAGCCAATTGTATCATATTTTAAATGTTGGTAGCATTCGAAATTTGAATTATTTCGTAATGTCACTTTTATTTAGAAAACGGCTTTGCCAAAGTGATCAATAATTTAATTTTTTATTTTTTCGCTTAATTCGTCTCAATTGAAGGCATTTTGTGTTGCGTAAGGATAAGCCCTATTTATGAGATATATGGATGAATAGTGATCGTTAGTCGACTGCAAAAGGACCTTTAAACTTACATTGCACCGTCGAAAGTCGTGCACATCCGTAAGTATTTTATTACTTCAATGTTTATTTTATTACTTCAAATTTATTTACTTCAATGTTTTTCTTATTTTCGCTTTTTTTAAACTATTTTTTCTTCTTTTGAACATGTTTTCTTTTTTAAACTTGTATATGTTTAAAATGTTTGCCCTAGAACAAGTTTTTACTTAGTTGGGCGACATGGGAACGATCTTCACTAAAAGAGTGACACAACTTGCTGTGGGTTTTTTATTTTTAGGGCTAAATTTTATTCAATGTTATTACATATTACCTAATCTTAGTGTTACGCTTGTTGCAAACCGCTGTGCATTACTAAAATAAATAAAATAAAATGACTTTTACAAAGTTAGATGCGTACAATATTATTCCTGTTTTTTTTTTAATCTAAGAGTTACGATGTTTTGCCACTCAATCGTTAAGCGGATTCGGTAGTGTCGGTAGTAGGATTCGGTTTGAATGTGTGTGTGATTACTCACATATGCATAGCGCGGACGCTGCCTCTTTAAATATCTAAAACTGATCAGCGAAGTACGCTCTATGCGCTCTTAAAAGGAGATAATGCAGCCACCAATAACAAATATTCATTTATCAGTATATATAATACCTGGGAGTTATTAATAATCGCCGGAGATTATTCATAATTTTTGAATATTTATATTAATCATAACGTATAAATGCAAAGCCAAGCATATATGTACAAAAATAAAGTATTTAGTGATATTTTATCAATTAACATTTTATTTCCTTTTTTCAGTTTTAAGCTCAGAATTACTCTTTAAAAATGGATTTTTAAAAATTTGTCATACTACTTTGAGTTATTTTTTAGTTCAGAAGTGAAAAGAGCTTTCAAAAGGCTTTTTATACACAGGTTTTCTGTTGTCTGCAATATCTAGTAAAATAAATACTTACATAAGTACGTCAAAATTCAGTTTAATCGAATATAAGGAAGTGGTTGAAAATGTTTTGCAAATTTTTAAACGAAAAACTTGCAAGTTAAACGAACATTTAAACGAACGATATAAATTTTTAAATGAAAACTTGCAAGTTAAACGAACATTTAAACGAACGAAATAATTTTTAAAACGAAGAACTTGCAAGTTAAACGAACGAAATAAATTTTTAAACGAATGAAATTTTTAAACGGACATCGCAAGGTAAAGTAAAGCTTGTAAAAAAGTGATGGACACCCTCAAAACACTATAATAATATGTGTAGACGGATGGCCTCTGCGATTTTAGTGTTTTTAAAATTCAAAGCCTAAATTTAATAGGTATTTTCTATGTTATAGAAATCATCATCAGTGCCCTGGAATCACATTCTGCGATCGCCAAAAGTTTGGGCAATTTGCATTGCATACTTTGGATGCACCTACACTTCATCCACTATAATGAATGAAGTACCCGTTTACATGACTAAAATGATGGGTACAAATGTTCGAACGGTACGTATTTTTTTGACGCTGTTTATAATGTTTTTATATACGTCTGTAATATTTTTGGCTGTTTGCAAGATTTATTTATTTAAAGATATCAGTGCCTAATTATATGATAAATAATTGTGATTATATATATATATATATATATATATATGACAAGGAAATACTGTGAATTACACGTTACAAATAATAGAAAAAAATATAATTAGCCTCCAGGATCTTTAATATGCTAGATGAAGATTTAAAAATGTATGTGCCTAAGTCTTCTTCTTCTTTTAAAACCTAAATTGATTCCTGGCTAAAACATGACGCCCGTCAAAATATCCACAAATTAATATACCGAGACAGTTCCCATCTTTAAATATTATCCCTGATAATTATTATTATTTTAGTTGACTTTTTTTTATTACTATTACTTGTTTATTAATTTTGGTGACTATTGTTTGATATTATTTGACATTTCATTTTATTTTTATTTTATTAACACGATTATTTACTCCTGTGTTTTTATTTCCTATTGTGATCATTAGTTAGTGATTATTAGTTATAATTTGTAATGGTGACGGGAATATATATATATATATATATATATATATATATATATATATATATATATATATATATATATATATATATATATATATATATATATATATATATATATATATATATATATATATATATATATATATATATATATATATATATATATATATATATATATATATATATATATATATATATATATATATATATATATATATATTTATATATATATATATATATATAAAATAAAATTAAAAGTAGCGAAGGAAATCCCAGCTTGTATTGGGAAATGCTTATGTTTGAATGAGATATACTTACGGATGTGCACGACTTTCGACGGTGCAATGTAAGTTTAAAGGTCCTTTTGCAGTCGACTAACGATCACTATTCATCCATATATCTCATAAATAGGGCTTATCCTTATGCAACACAAAATGCCTTCAATTGAGACGAATTAAGCGAAAAAATAAAAAATTAAACGATTGATCACTTCGGCAAAGCCGTTTTCCAAATGAAAGTGACATTACGAAATAATTCAAATTTCGAATGCTACCAACATTTAAAATATGATACAATTGGCTGAGTTTGTTATCAACGAGCCATTAAATCGAAATAAAAATAAAAAAACCTCCATATGCTCAATGAAATGAAAGAAGAAATTTCAATCTTATTTTCTGGCAGAGGAGTTTATAAAAAAGATTGTATAATGTTATCAAAATAGGGTAAACCTATAGAAAATTGTATAATATTAAAAAATTGTAAAGAAATATTGTAGAAAACAGTATAATATTGTTATATTTGATGAGGTTTGTAAAGAAATCCGTTTATAGGATGATGTTTTTATTTAAAATAAAATTAAAAGTAGCGAAGGAAATCCCAGCTTGTATTGGGAAATGCTTATGTTTGAATGAGATATACTTACGGATGTGCACGACTTTCGACGGTGCAATGTAAGTTTAAAGGTCCTTTTGCAGTCGACTAACGATCACTATTCATCCATATATCTCATAAATAGGGCTTATCCTTATGCAACACAAAATGCCTTCAATTGAGACGAATTAAGCGAAAAAGTAAAAAATTAAACGATTGATCACTTCGGCAAAGCCGTTTTCCAAATGAAAGTGACATTACGAAATAATTCAAATTTCGAATGCTACCAACATTTAAAATATGATACATTAGTTTAAATTTTAACATTTTATATTATACGATTAGCTATTTTCTTGGCTATAGATATTGTGCTCTATATTATTTAATCAGAAACTTCAAATACTACATATTTTTTAATTATCAAGGATTTTAAACCGATTATAAATTACTTATCCTAACTTATTTAGTCACAACTATCACGATAGTTAATTTTCCTTAATCACTAAGGGGATCTCTAGACGATCAAGCATGCTTGTCAAGCTTCGTTTCGCGGGCTGGGAGGGGATCGGATGCCGCATAAAATATGTAAATATTTTATAAAATTATTTACCGAAACTGCCTAATTTTGTAGTTTATACCAGGAAATTACGTCATCCATCAATCAGTATTACGTCCAATTAACCCTGGTAACGACTCCCTGGTATAAAACTGCAAAATTAGGCATTTTTGGTAAATATAAAAAAAAATATTTGCATATTTTTTTTGCGGTTTACAGTCCCGTCCCAGCCTGCGAGGCGATGCTTGACAAGCATGCTTGATCGTCTAGAGAGCCCTTAAGAATGTTAGACGCAATTTAAAAATTTTTTTTTTTGGTTTTTTATTCAAGAAACAGACAGTACAAAAAACATATTTACTTAATAAAAATATAACAAACATAAATCATTTATATGTTTCCACCAATTAAACGGCCATATAGTGCGTTATTCTATATAAAATAAAGTTTAAAATATACAAGCATGATTTAAAATGAAAAGTGAAATTATTAGGGTTTTTTAAATAAACAGAAAATATTCTGAAAGGTAATTGCTAAGTTACTCAAATTCAAAATTCAAAATTCTTTATTTATCTATAATTTTACATGTATTTTTAAAATTCAAAGACATCCTAACTAGGCCTCGCCTGTACTAAGGTAGGCTTAATATAAAAAAGTATAGTGGTTTACGTAACTAGCTGTAATACATCTTTGTATATTATTATGGTACATTTGAGAAGTTAAAAATATAATAAGAAAGCGTAATAATATTAAATTTAGGTACATACACATAAATATATACATACATATATAAATAAATATATACTTTATAGATAAATATAAAATAATACTATATATATATATATATATATATATATATATATATATATATATATATATATATATATATATATATATATATATATATATATATATATATATATATATATATATATATATATATATATATATATATATATATATATATATATATATATATATATATATATATATATATATATATATATATATATATATATATATATATATATATATATATATATATATATATATATATATATATATATATATATATATATATATAATAATACTATATATATATATATATATACATAGGTATATCTCACAAATCGTGCACTATTTTAATATATATTTTATTAATGTCTCCGTTTCTTGTCGACCCATAGTCAAAAGTGACCTAGTTAGGTTTTTCTTTACGCCGTGACTATTCCCAGATTTCAATCCTGCAGGAAAAACACTATTCATTTTGTTGAACAGTCGAGGAGCAATGTAAGAGAAGTGTTTTTGTGCAAAACTTGTTCTCTTTTTTTGGATTAAGTGCTGTCTGGTTGTTGTTACTCGTGTTCCTTTATGGTGTGTTGAATATAGATGATAATTGTCATGATTATAGTAGTAGAGTAGGACTACCTTAGCGTATATTTGACGAACGTCAAGGACTTTAGATTCACTGTACAATCTCTCAGAAGAATACCGGAAGGGATTTTTGTGTATTACTCTTAATAGCGACTTTTGGGCTTTAATTAGAGGATCAAGTGCTTGCAGCGAGACTCCACCCCAAGCTATGATTCCGTATGCTAGTAAGTTATGGGCCAATGCGAAATATATCGTTCGTACTAAATCTTTGGATACGGCATTTCTTATTAACTACTAAACAGTTCAACGTATTAAAAGAGTATATATAAAGTAAATAGAGCAGAAAAACATAGTAAATAGATTCATAAACATGTATATTAATATGGAAATATATGAATTAATTATTAAATAGATAGTAATAATAAAATAAAATTTATAATTATGTAATGACACATTTTATGAGAACGAAAAATAGAAAAAAGGAATAAGTTATGTAAATACAAAGATAAGAGGCGAAGAACTATTTTCATAACAAAACAGATTACTCAATCAAATTGTAATATATTCATAATTAGATTTTTAAATGTATCTGGGGTTGTGGCAAATATATCAACATCCATAAACACCGAGTTGTAATGATGACAAGCTCTATAAAGAAAAGTATTTTGTGCATAGTTAGAATTGACAATTGGCAGTTGAAAGGAACGCTGAGAGCGAGCTGGTCGAGGGGGCACGAAAAAAAATATCTGCTCCAAGATTTGACTAGCATCAACACGATTGTTAATTAGCTTATGCAGATATTCTGCGTCGATCATGCTTCGGCGCTTTTATAACGACATCGTCTTTTGAAACCGAAGCGACTCTATGTACGAAGATGGTTTTACAAAATATAACAAATTTAAAGGCTTCGTCATCCGTTTTTGAATTGCCTCAATTCGGGAAATATATGTTTTGTATTGCGGATTCCAGATGACTGACGCGAATTCCAAATGACTTCTCACGTAAGAATTAAATAATATTTTTATGGATGAAAGAATGTCAGACGCAATGCCTACCTGTTGGAGTAGAATAAATTATTTTATCGTATTGAATTAAGTTTAGATTCCAGAACCTACATAATATATGGTACTGGAACAACATGTAGGTACGGGATGCGGCGCGGGAACATCTTTATTTGAAATGCGTGTAACATAGCGGCCAATAATCCTTCGAGTGTGGGTCGTGCGGATTCGAAAGGGCGTAGCCTAATACTTTATTCATAATTGGACGATGGATGAACGCGCCCGGGTTTCATTACATAGCCTCGGCAGCGAGGGCGGCGCGGTTCGTTTCTCGGCTAGCCTCTGGCGGCTCGGCGTTCATATTTAATTAAAATGTATAGCGTAATTTAAATATAGTTAGTGCAGTTTGTGTGTGAGATATTTCAACCAAAATTTCTTAACGTGCTTTCAACTCAACAAGGCATCTGTGTACCGTATTTTCAAGTCTTTAAGTCCAATATTTTGAGCATGATATATAACTAGTGTGCCCCTGATGGACTGATTTTTGTTAACTCTTGCCGTCACCAAATGATGCCTGCTTACCAAATTCCAGCTCAATCGGAATAAGCGATTTACTATATTGTCTACATTTACACAGCTAAACAGACAGACATACTTCAATTATTAAATAGTCTTAATCAACTCAGTGGGGGCCTAAAATTAATATTATCATCTCACCTCATCTTCACCCCAAAAGAAAATTTTTGCGCATTCACAATATTTTCCCTCCTGGTCGATTGGTGGGCTGGGAAATTTAAAGTTATGGTTTTAAAAAATAGCGTCAATAAAACCAAAAACCCGTAACTTATTTTTGAATTGAAATCTCCGACGTTTTTAAAATTCATTGTGAGATAAACTCGCGCCTGAAAGGTTTATTTTACTTTCCTGTTTAAGGAAAGTATTGTGGACGCATTTCTGTGGGTCTGTGTGTATGTGTCTGTGTGTATTCTCCGACGATAGTGCCGAAACGGTTCATCCGATTGAGCTAAAATTTGGCATGCAGGCATTGCTCATGGCATGAGCTGAAAAGATTGTGGTTGAAATCCTTCCACCCAGAGTTGGCTCCCGACGAGGGAACTACTCAACGGTCAACAGCAGAGACCCAAAATTTTGTATACGCTTTAATTTATGACAGCAACTTCCAAGTTCCACGATGACATGGCTGATATACTCTGGGTTGGCTTCCGAAGAGGGAACTCCTCAACGGTCAACAGCAGAGACATATTATTTTAGCGCATTCACAATACTTTCCCTCCTGATCGATTGGTGGGCTGGGAAAGTAAAAGTTATGCTTTAAAAAATGTTTGTGTACGTATTCAATTATGATAGCAACTTTCAAGTTTCACCATGACATGGCTGATGTACCCTGGGTTGGCTCCCGACGAGGAACTCCTCAACGGTCAACAGCTGACACAAAATTCGAAAAGTCGTAAAGTCAAAAGACGAAAAGTCAAAAAGACGAAAAGTCGAAAAGTAGAAAAGTCGAGAAAGTCGAAAAAGTCGAAGAAGTTGGAAAAGCCGGAAATGTCAAAAAAGTCGAAAAATTCGACAAAGTCGAAAAAGTCAAGAATGTCAGAAAAATCGGAATATGCGGAAAAGTCGGAAAAGTTCGAAAAGTCGAAGTCGAGGTCGATTTAGATTTCGATTTCGATTTTGTTTTCAATTTCCGAGGGTTAAAGGGTGGCGCTAGGTTGGGGGTGTATGGGTTGTGGTAGGATTTATGATAATAATATTCAGATGAATTAAGTTTCTGGCTACTTGACAGGAGTCTTAGGGTGACAAAACTGTTTTTTTTTTAATATTCTTGACGGAATATTTACAATCTGCTTTTCCTAATAGGGTCTTTTATCGTGAAACAAGAGAATAAAATTCATCAACTAATGATTGCGAGAGATGTCGCAATCTCATTTCTACCAATCATTCATATTAATCCAGAAAGTAAGAGCAATATATAAATGTCGACTTTATCTTTCAGAGCGGCATATTCACGGCTTTACCATATGCAACAAAGTGGTTTGCAACATTTCTCTTCAGCTACGCGAGCGACACTATTGTTAACAGAGCATTATTGTCGAGGACAAACAGTAGGAAATTATTCAATACCCTTGGTAAGCAACTATATATTAACGCCTTAACTTAAAAGCCCAAGAATACACGTCTATCTTGGCAATATTCTGTTTAGAAATTAAAACCCCGGAGTTTTATTTAGTTACAAATGTGGCCACAAGAAAGAAATTGTTACACCAACTGTGTGGTGGGTATGTGATACCCAAAACTTTGATGCCGAATTTTTGATACTATAATTATGTATAACCCTTTGGCTACGTAACGACCAATTTTTGTTGCACGTCAGAACACCGTTGACTACGTAACGATCAATATTGGCGTCTTGCTCCCGGAGCGCACAGTAATATTATTTTCTAATTCAACGCATCCTAAAATCCATACCAAATGTCTCATTATTACCATAGATACATAAACGGTCGCTAGAATAATTTCTCGAGTCATTTCGAGAATATTTCTGATAAAATTCTATTATCTGACATTATCATTTTTTTTTCAAGAAATCATATATTTTTTTTTTGGTTTTATGAGCTAATATCTAAATATATTTGTAGGTAAATAAGCAAAACGAAATGTTACCTTTGATAGAGAATCGAATAAAGATCACGATAGTATTTACAATTTCAAAAATAGGGTTCCGTGTTTTTCTGTAAGACAAGTA
This sequence comes from Micropterix aruncella, assembly GCA_944548615.1. NCBI lineage: Eukaryota > Metazoa > Arthropoda > Insecta > Lepidoptera > Micropterigidae > Micropterix > Micropterix aruncella. The sequence goes on from OX155958.1 coordinate 2,772,176, forward strand.
CAAGTTAGAAATGCCGAGTTTTTTTTTCACTTTTTGGATTTTCTCATATTTATTCATAATTATCTAATTATTTTACAAAATGAGATTTCAATATTCTATATACAAAATTTCAATTCGATCATTGCACATTTATTCTTTTTGTGCTTGCTATAGTACGTCAATAGTTATAGTACTTTTTGTCGAGCGCGGCGATATTGCAAGAAATTCCAATAAATTGCCGCGGTCTGTCATGAAATTATGCTGCTTCTCGAACGGTTATTACTTTTTTACTAGGGATATTAATAATAAAATCCATGATGAGTACATGAAATACCATGTTTAAGGTTCACAAGCGTTTTTTTATTGACATAACTAAGCATCTACATTTTCTTTGGTAGTTTTAATAGGTTTTGGTAGTTTAATATTGTTTTATATAAAATTCAAACAAAATTCCAACTTCTTTCGTAAAGCAACATAGCCGTGGTATACTCTTATTATAAAAAAAATAAAAATAACTAAAAAGTCTTACGAGACCAAGCAGCACAGCATCAAAATTATGCTGATAAATCAGCACAATCTCCGCACATAAAAATTGCATGCTTCATGAACTTGAACAGTTTTCTAATAATTATTGTAGCCGATGGTCATTGTTTTCATGAGACATCTTGAGAAATATAAAAATAAATCAAACAATACTATAAATAACTATACATCATAAACTAACTGTCAACTCAAAAATTTAACACCGACTGCGTGGTCAGTTGTGATGACGTACCCGAGCTACCTTTGCGCACGTGTATTTTCCGCCTGCGCAGGGCGCGACTCTAAACTCAACACTGCACCTTGCCCTCCGCTCCCTTACTGCCAGCTACTGTGACGACGAGATTCGCATTGCAACAATAATATGGGGAGCTAACGGGCCCATGATGAGGTGGCCACGATGACCCATGTGTTCAGGGTCGGTCACACTCACGGGTCAACACCCATCCGATGGCCTCCACGCATGGGGTGCGAACCTGGGTAGGACACTGGGTCAACCAGTCTCCCCTGGGAATCAAACCTCTGGCGCTCCTGGACGGTCTGCGCACCGAGCGGCGCAAGCCAATCGATTGTGCTCTCCGACTAACAGTCGGGGGAGTATGGGAACTGTATTGTTTTCTATAGAGCGGGGGTGGTTGCCTACCTTACGGCGACTGCTCTTGAAATGACCATTGGCCATCCGATCCCGGTTCAGAGTCGGGCAAAGGACGCCTTGGTCCGCGACAGATTCGGTGCACACCGTTTCACCGCTTCGTAAGGGAGAGGACCGCGCAAGCGACCTCGAACTCGGAACAAATCGAGAGACCGGAGAAATCTGGTCACAATTGGAAGCAAGGGCGCGAGTGTCGGCCCGCCAGGTAACATACTGGCTATCTCGCGGTAAAGGCGTTGGCTTCTTGCGGGTTGTGGCGTAGCTAGACTTCGGATTTGTAATGTCCAAAGTCTTCTACGCTCACTGCACGGCCGATAGAACGAAGAATCGTTAAAACGTCCTGCGGTGACGGGTTCGCCCGTTGTGGTTGACATCTCAATATGCAACAATAATAATAAATAATATGCGTTTAAAAATTTCTCAGGAAGGTATGACATACCCGACCTCACTCACGCCGGGTTAAAGCTCTATTGGCCAGCTGTAGTCAACGTTAGTGGGAAGAGATTCTAGTGGCCACTTACTCGTGCCGTGTAAACATATCATAATCTGGCTTGTATCCCCCTTGTTTTTTCGTTATGGAGATTGGATATGGACTTTAGTGGGTCAGAAGGTGACACTTCAGACACTTACTTTGTTAGTAAAGTGACGACAGATCTAGAAAGTGGCTCAAGTGATGTTAGTTTTTAGGGGTCATGCAATTAGAATTGGTTATCGACTATTTTTTTTTTTTTTTTACGATCTCACCAACTTTGAGAGCCATGATTTAAAAAATATTTTACCTGTTTTTTTTTAAATTTTATATAAGTGTTCATGTATTCATTGTCTGGTTATATTTCTTTCACATTACATAAAACAACAGTTTTTGAAAAACATCATGTATGAAAGAAGCTACCTTTTGATTATAAAATCGAAGTGGTGGGGGGCCGGGCTCGAAGCGCGCGAATTTCGAAAATCCGTCTTACACACAACACTCACTGTATCCTGTCTTACATCCTTGCGTTCGGCGTTCGGCGGCGGGAACATTTTAGGAAGAGGGTTCCACGTAGAAGAGAGTTTGTAACCGTCGTCTCTATTGAAGTTCGGCGTTCTTCTTATTTCAATGGCTTCCCGGATCATGCGAGGAAAGTAGAATTGTTCCTTGGATAGCACAATGGGATTTTGAAACTGCAGCCAGTGGTTACTTCCGTTATCCAATATATGTTCGCAGATCGCCGATTTTTCTCGCTGAACGTTTTTAAATGACTATGGGCCGTTTCGTTTGTCCAACGTAGGTTAGACCGCATCTGCATTCGACTTTATACACACCTGGGGTTTGCAGTGGTATTACATTCTTTACAGGCCTCAAAAATCGAGCTATATTTTGGGTTCGGTTTGAAGATCGTTTTATATCAATCTGTTAACATCTTACTTATCGATCTGTCACGCCCTTGACGTATGGTAAGAATGCTATTGATCTTGGTTTATGAGTTTCGTCTGTATTAGAGCGTGTGCGTATCTCGTGATATTTTGAGTATCCATTTCTCCTAAGGACATCATTGACATGTTTCATCACCTGCGGAAAATGCTCAGCGTCGCATAGATCGTGTGCTCGATTCACGAGCGACGTTTGTACTGAACGTATTTCAATTTATTTCCAAAAAATCTTAACAGATTGTAGAAACGTAATATCTAGGTACATTTAAATTGCAGTATATTAGTACTTTTTTACAATATCCAAATTTATTACCACGTACATACAGTTCAACGTACTTCATTATTGCTTTTAGGAAATGTCGATATGCAACATTTTAGTACTGGTGATACCTACTCAAAATCATTTTTGTGATGAACTTACTAAAACCACAAATTAAAATAATCAAGAAATATTAAATCAGAAAAAGTCAGAATAATTCAAAAATGCTACTTAAAATTGTAAAAAAAAAAATGGCCAAAAAAATTAAAAATCATTTAAAAATAACAGAGTTTGTTGTGCTCGATCGAATAAAAAGCTTTGTCTAATAAGAATTCTTTAAGTAATTTTTTGAATAAGCTTTCCACTTGAATTGTTTTTAAACTTTCCGGTAACCTGTTAAAGTAATATGGCCCGGAGTATGTTGTGTCTTGCCTTGCTGTGTTTAATTTAGTAGGGTAGACTGGGTACGGTTGTGCCAAGTTACGGTTGTGACAGTCGCCATATTAGCGAAACTATAAGGAATACCGGGGAAGAAGCAAAGGGAGAGAGGAGCGGCGTGCCCGTCTGAACATGTGTCGCAGTATTGCGTCAGCCATCGCGCGACATTAACGCTAGCAGACCTATACATTACTTTTTAACAGTCAAAAGTAAGTATTTTTATTCGATTTCTTTTAATAATTATTCTTATATGTGTACAGATAGAGTAATGAGTGTTTTTCCTTGTAATTAGTTAAATATTAGTAGTTAAATAGCAATGATTACTTTGTACGTAGATTATGTTGTATTGTCATAGCGATTATTTTTTTTGCGAAGGAGTGCGTTGGGTACGGTTGTGACATATTTTTTGGGTACAGTTGTGACAGTTTGTTTTTTTTTTAGATGCCCAGAAAACGCTTGAGAACGACCGAAAGAGGGCAGTGTGACATAACAAACTATGAAGGCGCTTATATAGAAGTGAAAATAAATCTTGCAGGCCCATCTTTTGTAATGGACAGACCAAACCCTGGCGCCGAAGAGAACAATCATGGATCTAACCATCAAATACCGCCACTTTCAGCTTCCTTATTGGGCGAATCTCTAATTCCAAATATAAGAAATGTTCAGCCAACTGCGTCATCCTCAGCCACGCTACCTGTTTTTTCGCCTGAACTTATTCGGCCTTTTCCGAAGGCTTCCCAAAGAAAAACTAGAGGTTCCAGAACCGAAAAGTCGACCATTTATACAGATACGCCTGAAAAAGAGGCAGTCAGACAAGAATATGAAGAAAAAAAAAAAAAAGTTGAGATATTCTGAAAGTAGGGCTGGGCTGGCGAATAATGGATTAAATGCCAAGGAAAATGTGGGCTCTGGTCCCACTCAGAGTGCGCAGGTGGTAGTCGCCATTACATATTTTGTCATAACTGTGATGAGTCTGACTAGATCTCAGTACCCACCTGTCTTACTTTTCAGCTGTTAAATATAAGAATCAACCTTAGATTTCTTCTGTTTTTTTTTACGTTATGTGTGTTGATACTTATACAAATGTTATTTTTCTTGAAGAAGACATTTTGAGCTTTTGGTTTCACTGATTTTAATATTCCAGATATTAGATTTTTCAAGATATTAGATTAGATATTAAGTACTTATGTTATATTATGTTATATTACTTATAAAGTACTTATGTTATATTAAGGTACCGTAGTATAGTACTTATGTTATATAATAAAAGTTATTTTAGACCATTTAGGTGTATTTTTGAACCTGTTACTACCGACCCCAAGCACTGTCACAACCGCCCCTGGGGTGTGGTCGGTTGTGACAATTTTTCTTTTTTTTCAAATTTGCGCCTACGAGTTAACCATTGTAAGTTAGGGGCAAATTATAGTATTTATACGTAGACAAATGTACACTTTACTAAAAAAAACATATTTCCTCCAGCTAACTGGCATACTAACAAAGTTATGGGCGATCAAATGAAAATTGTCACATCCGTACCCAGTCTACCATGGTATAAAAAAATATATTATTTCTCGTATTTTTAGTATGTGTATCTAAAAACTTTTTATAATGTGTTTGTTTATTCTTAAAAAACGCAGTCAGTAACTTGTGTGAGTGAGTGAGGTTAAGGTGAGGTTATTTATACTCCTCTGTTTTGGAGTATAAATATGGGTTCCCTATGACAAACATAACAGTTTCCCCAGATTGTAATGGCATAATTTAGAATAGCTTCAATATAGCTGAAATAAACATTTCTTGTTTGCAATTCATCTAATGACCTTCTTACAATACACAAAGAATACCATGCCCGACTTAACCTACTTTCGAGGTTTTCACAGTGGAAGTTCCATTTTAAAAGTTCGTCGTCATGAACACCTAAAAATCTAGTACAAGGAGTTTGAGGAATGGCAGTGTTATTTATTGAAAGTATTATTGGCGAACCTTTATTCCGTTTTCGGTGATTCGTAAAATGTATGAAGTTACTTTTAGATGCATTTAATGTGAGGTTGTTGCTCTCAAGCCAACTATTAAGTTTGAATAGATTAATTTTAACGTTAATCAATAATTCCTCCATATCTTTACCGGCAACAATTAAACTAGTGTTGTCGGCAAACATCGTTACTTTTATATCATTGAAATACTTTGGTAAATCATTTACATAGATGGTAGGGATGATGGTGTGAGCTTACATGCAAATATCTGTCCGTATGTAGGTATGGGCTTCCGACATACCGTATTATATCGGATATCGGATCCTATATAATCAAATCTTTATAATACCTTTTCATTATTTAGATTTTTAAAATTATTTTTAACGTTTTTAAATACCGTTATTTAAATACTTTTCTTTAAAAAAATGCTATTATTTTATTGTTGAAATTTGTTATATTTGGCGGTTTGTATAATCTGATTCTGTCAATTTATGGCTATTTTAAATTAATTCATGCAGTTAGGATACTGATCGATTAGGTTTTATATTTGTCATTAAAATAGGTGAGATACTCAATACAGTATCACGCATAAAGCTTGCAATAACTACCTGTTACGTACAGTAGCCTATATATTTCAATCTATAGTATATTGAGACACGTCCAAGCTGGATGCGAATGTAATGTAATAATTTATTAAACTTACCTTTTCAGGAAGCTGGCCGTTAAGTTTGGTATTGATAGCATTCCCGTATGTAACAGATATTATATGGGCTGAAGTTTTACTTATTTGCGGTTTGAGTTTTATAGCAGCGTTGAGTTTGGGATTTTTCGTGAGTATTTTATTAAATCTTTAGTTATAATCATATTTGAATTTTAATAACATGCATAATTATTTAATTATCCGCTATGATAACTGTTGCATTTTTTTGATTGTAAAACCTCTTTATAAATAGTCCCTAAATCATTTGGTGAAAGAAAATTGTCACGTCTTTTGATATTTTCATTCCGTATCTTAAACACAAACCTCTTGTAACTCCAGAGTACTTTCACAAATCTCTCACCATATCGTCTGGAACTACTTATTACTGGCAGACAACTTATACCATTCTAACGGTGTATTCTATACTACAATCAGTGCAATGGCTGATTTGCATTTTTCGAAGCAAAAAGTAATATCTTGTTAACATCCAAAGTGGCTCATGCCAACGCTGATCAAAATATTAAAAGAGAGTTTTAGTAACAACTGATAGTGGAGGAGATAAGGAAATCCGCTCGATTATAATGCCTTCTGTTTGTTACGATTTCGACAAAAATGCATGCAGAAATTATGTCTCAGCTCTTATATAGTATTGAAAACAGCGATGTAAGTAGAACTAAAAATCCAAAGCAATTTTGGGTATAAGTTAAGGGCATTTAAAAATATCACACTTTTCCTATCCGTATAAAGCACGGTGAGGTCTTTGCAGCGGAAGGCCAAACGATTAGCGAAAGCTTTGCCGATTATTTTAAATTTACACACACTGCCTGATAATACAATACCTGTTATTGAAAAGCCTGTTATAGTCTACGAAATACTATTTGACAAAAGTGTCGTTAAAATGTCATAAAATAAACAGTGATTCCCAATAAGTTGTCACCGTTTATTTTACTATGGAGATCGATTCTACCTGCGTGGAACACTTTAACAAACGCTTTAAAGGAACAAACTGACCGCTGCACCGGGTTCGATCATAACATCTTGAACTTTATACCACCAACGGTCAGAGTAAATATTGCAGTATAGATACCTAAGAATAAATGTAAAATGTGTATTTCAGACAGATGTATTAAAATAAGCACTAAATACTGATGATTTCGAAATCAAACTGTTACTATTACACTAATTAATAGTCTTAATCGGTTAGCTACTTACCATGTTAAATTCGGTTATTACTTTTTACTACATTAAAGATTTTTCCTAAATTAATTCTATTGCTTATTCAGCTGTCATTGAAAGATTCGGAAGACAATGTTATTATTAGTGTTTTTGCTTGAAAATTGATACGTATAAATAATTAATATTATTAAGCGATCAAGGCGATTTAGTCTAACCATATCAAGCCATTAGGCATTCGACGATAGGTGTGAAAAAGGTCTCGATCGTTGTGAAAAAGGTACCAATGTGCTAACGACACTTTTGTCAAATAGTATTTCTTAGACTAATACGATATGTGATCCAAACTGTATTCAAATAACCGAATCGCAAGTCCTGAATTATCTTACGAATTTAGATTGCAATAAAGACTTGGTAATAACGATAATAATAATATATTTATTGCGAACAGTAAGATGTCGTACAAGTACTCTTTTATGTTTATTTAAAGAAAACAAATCCAAAAATAACAATTATAATCAGACTTATTATCTTGAAATTATTATAGTAAATTTCGATTACTATATATTAATTAAAATGTCAGTTTGTGTTTAAATTAAAATGTTATCATACAATTATTAGGTTATCTACGGATTGTCAAATTTAGAGCTAAAATGAAATACAAATATTTCAAGTTTAAAATGTCTGAGAATTACAAGAAAAATATGTAAAAATATTTATTTGTCGTTACCGTTTAAAAAATCAATCACGCTTTAATAACATTTATTTTAGAGCCAGTGCTTTAATGTATGTTTAGATCCTGGTAGTTGTGTGGAATATCGTTAACATATTTAACACAACAGAACTGATGTCCCGTTTTAAACATTTCTGTCCTCACTGAGGGACAGTTTATGAGGTTTATATCCATCGCAGGCCTTGAACGTTCATCTCTTCGAAGGGAGTAGATATCGGAGTAAAAAAATAAAACATAAAATAAAATACAAACGGAGCTGTCATGGAATTGACCGACCAAAAATCGGGCCCATCATATATAATTATTATACTTCTGGGAGGTGAAGGGTGGATTCCGGACTAACGACCGGCGGTGGTAGGTTTAGGACAACTGTCTTGCCACATGTGAGCGTTCACCTTACCACCCATTCACTCCCCCTTCGAAGCCATAGAATTTGAGATGCAGAGATCGCGGTTTTAGATAATTTTTCTAGAAAGGAGTTACTAATATTATAAAGAGGTAAAGTTTGTGACGTTGTAGGAAGTAATCTCTGGATCTACTGAACCGATTTTGAAAATTCTTTTACCAATAGAAAGCCACGTTATTTATGAGTATCATAGGCTATACAATAATCCGAAAAATGAAAAGACTTCCTCGTGGTAGTCGGATTTGCAAAGTAAGTCGGAGAATAAGCGGTCGAACGAAAAGGTTTCTAACTAACGCTGCCTTAACGATGAGAGATATATGATTACGTTCTAGAGAAAAGTTGTAGAGCTCGATAATGCCTACAAAAGTCAGCGGCAGCATATGTCTAACTTTTATATTTAAGTAACAAACAGTAGTATTTTATATTTAAAAAATAATTTAAATGGTTAGGTCATGTTTATTGGTCATATTATCAACAATTATGAATTATTATCCAAATAAGTAAATTTATCGTCTCAAGTGTTTAAAACAAAAGACTTTTCCCTTTTACTGCATATAAATTCCCTTTTACTGCATAAATAATTAAAGAGATAATACGCTCACAAATAAGACACTCACAAGAAGACACTCACAAATAACGGTATTATAGTCAAATTGGCATACAAATACATACATACATATGCAGTAAAAATATAACTTTTCTTTTAGCAGTCAGGAAATAAATCATAGCACTCAGTACTAACCGAACAACACTCATAATTTCATCACAGGTAAAAGGGTTTTACCGCCCAACGAAGTGGGCACGGGTCAGATAGTTTTAAAATATAGTCACAACTTTCCAGTATATACAGAGAGGGCACAGTCAACATAGACATGCTCGTGAAAAGAGGTTTGCAGGAAGTGTCTGGCTCTACTCCGTATAGAAGTCGAACATTTGAAAGTGATGATATACCTACCATATATTTTTGCTATCAACTGCGCAAAGAAATTAACCCGGTCACTAACACCCCTTTCGGCGTTCAATAAATGAGGACGTTTATAAGGGCGGCGTTAAAATCTGCGTAGAAAATTCGAGGCCCATATCAATATTGCCAGTTTTTATATAACTGCCAAAAAAGAGAGCGTAATGGGTTCAAGTTCCATCTATGCATGTTTTCCGTTTTCTATTCCACTATTACTTCTAAACGCTCAAACCGATTTAGAAGTGTTTGGTATTGTGATGTTACACAACAGACTGCGCTGGGAGGATCATTTAACGAAGGTTGCGGCAAGACTGAGTACACTTGTGGAGTTTGCGGAACATCTTAAATTTCAATACGCTAAGAAGTGTCTACTTTGCTATCTGCGAGTCGATTTTTCGATATGGCATCGTAACTTGGGGCTGTGCGGCAAAAACGCTTCTGGCCACCCTTTACAAAGCGCAAAAGGCTATACTGAGGGTGATCAATAAAAAACCCCAAACATATTCTTCCGATGACCTTTTCCGAGAGTATAGAGTGTTGAGTGTGAGAAATGTTTGTGCCGGTAGCTCACTAAATTCCAGGGTGAGTTAGGAGAACAGAAAAAAGCCAGCAATCTCGTGTAATAAGAAGATCGAAACAAACAAATTTTGCAATACCACTCAGGAGATCCGCTTTTGGCCAATCCAGTTTCTCTTATCTTGCCCCCAAATTTTATAATTGCCTACCACCAAACATTAAAGACATACATAAAAATAGTTTGATTGCAGGTACCTCTTAAATTGTACAAATGCAGATATTGAACACGTTATTAAATAATTGAATCTTTATAATAAAAACATAATAGTATACGTAATGAAATGAAATGAAAGAAGAAACTTCAATCTTAATTTCTGGCAGAGAAGTTTATAATAAAGATTGTATAATGTTATCAAAATAGGGTAAACCTATATAAAATTGTATAATAAAAAAAAATAAAAAAAAAAACATTGTAGAAAACAGTATAATATTGTTATATTTGATAAGGTTTGTAAAGAAATCCGTTTATAGGATGATGTTTTTATTTATAATAAAATTAGTTAAAGCTACTTAAAAAGTAGCGAAGGAAATCCCAGCTTGTATTGGGAAATGCTTATGTTTGAATGAGATATACTTCAATATTATACGACTTCGGACCGGTAAGTAGTCGGGAGGACGGAGGTATCCTGAAGGTTAATTCCAGACGGAGATATCATGCCAAAACCGGTAGTTAGGGGGTGAGGCTGCCCGCTGTTTACCTTCCCCGGTGCCTCGCCATAAGGCGTTGGTCTCTAACGGGTTGCTGGTGAACTAGACAGTAGATTGTCTTGTCACCAAGTCTTCTATACGCTCATACCACGCCTGAAAGAACGATCTTTATCGTTATACCAGCCTGGGGTGACGGGTTCGCCCGTTGTAGTCGACACCGCCATCCTGACCTAGAAAGACCTCAATAGTTTTAGTCGTTTTTCTGAAGGTTAATGTCACAAAATGTCATTTCAATGCGATTCCCTGTAGATATACCTACAATTGGAGATGATAAAATCCTGTAACTAGATAAAGTCCGTGATCTAGGAGTCGTATTAGATCGCAAGCTCTTATCGGATAAGCACAACCCCCGATTTTATTATAAGAGTTTGTACACCTCTTAAAAAGATATATATTCTTTAAGGACGGTTTATGGCGCATACGTAGGTACGTAGCTTGCTTGAAATTGCTTCTAACATTTGATCTCCGCAGTATGTCACATAAAAGATGAGGATTAGGCGTGTTCAAAAACGGTTTATACGTCATATAAATTTCCGCTCATTTTCCCCCGGCCCGACATACACTGAAGGACTGCAACGCTATAGAAATAGTTTAGTATATTTTGTATTCCTTATTATTATATTTTAAATAAAAACTTAATTGGCTTTGCTATCGTTATATATTATAAGTATATTTTATTATGGTTATGCTGTATGTTTTTAATAAAAAAAATATATAAATAAAAAATATACACGAACTTTTTGAGATTTGCTCAATTCAAGATTCCGGGAAACCTGTACATTAATCTACTAAAGTAGAAATGTATGTCTTTTTCAAAGGCTTGGGAGTATCTTGAGAGCTAATAGAAATAACCTTCGGATTATTACAAGTAAGTTCAAACGCTAAATTTTGCTTTTTTTGTAAGTGAATCAGGTTTTAAAACGAGGAAAATGGGACATCCAAGTATTCGCGTTGGAAACCCTTTCTCATTTTCAAAGCAATTATCTCCGTAAACGTACCTTTTTTAAATGTAATGATATAATGGGCATTTCTAAAAAAATGCGAATCGTATCGGCACTGCAAAGTTTTCCTCATGAGCTGAACGTCTTTCTGTTTTCTGAATATACAGAATCATCGTCTTCGATCCAAATGTAATTACACGCCATAAAGCTGTCGCAAATCTAGCAATGATTTGTGTTTTAACAAACCTATCATGAGACGAATTCAGTTTATTTTATTCCTACATTATTATTATAATTACAGCATTTTTAAAAATGTTAATTTCCCAAATATACGTTTTCCCAGATGCTTTTTTTGCAAGTACACCGAACATCATAACTGATTGGCAATTAGCATAATGACAGAAAATCAAAGCATCAAAGTCAAGAATGCCCCTTAATTTAATAAAGATGTAAATAAATTGTCTGACCTATATTAGAAATATTATAGGTATATTATAAATTAAAGGTAGGTAAATATTAGAAATTTGTAAAGAAAATGTACAGTTTTTAATACGTATATTACATATTCGAATTATTCACTATCTCAATTTTTAGGCTTCGGCTTTGATTATTCAACTTTTAACTGACTATTTTGTATTGAGGGGCGTTTAGTAGGTAGCTTTTAGAATTATTAACTATTTTAATTAATAAGCCTTTACTTTGTTTTGTAATAAGATTTTATGATTAAATACTTTTAGTAGATTCCAAAGTTTTTTGGATTGTAGATAATTTTTTTCTTCAATTTAATAGCTAAATTCTTGACAATATATGTATATTAACTAAAGATTAGTAGTAATCAGACTTACTACCAAACTTATTTTGCACGTCCAAAAGCTGTTTTTAGCCGCCAATTGAACACGACGTAAATGTAATGTAATGTATATTTTTATTTATTTAATTATATATTAACATTTATTTTCAGCTCAGTCCTTTAGACCTCTCTCCAAATTACGCTGGAATGCTAATGAGCATTTCAAACATTTGCGGAAATTTTGCTCCTATGATCACTCCTTTCGTCTCTGGATTAATTATGACTGACCTTGTAAGTAAAATTACGAAATAATATATTTTTTAATCCTACTTCATATGTAGATATCGAAACCTTTAATATTTTTCTAGACGAACATCTCCCTATGGAAAACACAACTATTCGTGACAGCGGCAGTGTGTTTCGTCACCAATGCATTGTATTTGATTTTGGCTTCAGCTGACGTCCAAAAATGGAATGATTTCGAAGATGACACGAAGACTTCAACAAACACAAATATTGCGTTAAAAAATACGATGCATACTACAAAGGATCGCACATCATCGGAAGAAAACAAAAGATGCTTAGATGAAGATCAAAGGAATGATAGATAAATGACTTGTCCTATTTGTCAGCCCATCTGCTTTACTTTTCTATCCCAATCCCATAAGCTCGATTTTGTTTGTCTTCAATAAAATAAAACACTTAATTCAGCCGTATTTCAAACTATCAGGCGTAGGGAACGGGACGTAACAAAAGAGATATAAATTTGTATACAAAACAAAAATAAAATTAATTTACTTAAAAATAACTAAGAGGTAGTACCAATTCCCCCCCATCCGAATATTTTAGAAATTTGAAATCGCTTACTATGCGATTGAATGACACCCTGTCACGTTGTGGGTTTAGATGACATGATAATAATAAAAGAAATTAAATGAAATTATAAAATAAATCTTTAATGTCCAACACGTCGACCGACCGACGGATATATTTGGCGATAAAGCGCCTAGACAATATAAATCATTGTTTAGAGATGTAATTTACTGGATATAACATTTTTTTTAAATATAATTAATTTAAAATTAATGACAATTTGAAGAGAAAAATAAAAAGAAAAGCAAGAGCCTCAGGTCGAGAGCATATTGTGTATGTTGACGTCAGCGAAGTGGAACAGTTACTTTTAAAATTGGACCCGTCTAAGTCCGCTGGGCCTGATAACCTACCAGCTGTCTTTCTTATAGGCTGCGCTAAAACAATCGCTATCCCTATTTCAATAATTTTTCGGAGATCTTTAGATGATGGGATCGTTCCAATTATCTGGAAAAATGCTTTTATTACGCCTGTGCATAAAAAAGATCCTAAACATAACATTGATAATTATCGCCCCATTTCCAAACTGTGTATAGTGTCAAAAGTCTTCGAAAAAATTATATATGATCAAGTATATTTTGCGCTCAAACAGTCGTTTAATACTACTCAACATGGCTTCCTGAAAGGTCGATCGACAGTTTCTAATCTTGTCCTTCTAAATACAGCTCTTACAGATGCCATGAATAAAGGTCACCAAGTTGACGTGGTCTATACTGACTATAGCAAGGCCTTTGATCGGATTCAGCACAGCTTACTTTTAAGCAAATTAGAGAAGACTGGCATCTGTGGCAATCTTCTCAGATGGTTTGCGTCTTATATCCATAATCGCTCGCAGGCTGTAGTTATTAATAATTACACATCCAGTTGGGTCCCCATCCCGAGTGGTGTTCCTCAAGGATCTTTACTAGGTCCTTTGCTTTTTATCATTTTTATCAACGATATTGACAGGTGTTTCCGTTATTCACACCTTCTTAGCTTCGCCGATGATATGAAGATTTTCAAGACGATTCTATCTCCTGTCGACACTCTACTACTTCAAGCCGACCTTGAACGCCTCGAGCGCTATTGTACCTGGAACCACTTAGATTTAAATCCATCCAAATGTAGTGTGGTCACTTTTACTCGAAAGCGAAATATTGTATTACACGACTATGTCCTAAAAGGTACCAAGTTACAAAGGGACTCTATCATTCGTGACCTCGGTGTGTACCACGACTCCAAGCTGCTCTTCGACACTCATGTAGACAAAATAGTTAAAAAGGCTTCCAGAGCTCTTGGATTCGTTATGCGCAGTACCAAAGATTTTAAATCCATTAAAACTCTTAAAATTCTTTACTGTACTCTGGTACGTAGCAACCTGGAATATGCATCTCAAATATGGAACCCTATGTACTTTAAATACTCCAATCGCATCGAGGGCATCCAAAGGAAGTTCCTTAAATACTTATGTTTCCGTACCAAAGACAAATACAGTTCAGACGACTATGTCAAATTATGTAAAAAACACCACCTGCTTCCACTGGCAAAACGGCGAGAAATCGGTGACCTCACTTTTTTGCAAAAAATTGCCCAAGGTTCTTTAGATTGTACCGAACTTTTATCATACCTATCTTTTAATGCCCCGGTTAAATCCATGAGACACACCATCCCAATTCGGCTACCTGTTGTTACATCTAATTACATGCAAAACACCTATATGTGGCGTGCGAGTAACAACCTCAATAAACTGATTTGCGGCGACGTTGATATCGATCTATTTAGCACTAGTGTTGTATCAGCGAGACGTATCCTCAGCAACAATTTCTTTTAGTACCTACTCTTCTGCTTTTCTTTATTGTTATTATTGTTTTGTATTCGATTTCTCGATATTGTTTTTTTGCCTTCTTGTCCCTTTTGTTTAATTTTTATTTGCGTTTTGTAAATTTATAGTACCGGACCCTGCCAAGCGTTTTTGCTGGCAATTCCATATTCTCTAAACTGTTTCTATATGTGAGAACCTGTTATTGGCTATCATTTATTATTTAAGTTGTTATTTAATATTTTATATGGCTGTTGGTTTTCCTTAAAATAAATAAATAAATAAATAAATATTTCTCGAGTTCAACTAATGGGAATAGGTTCCGAGGACGGGTAGGCAAAAGTCGAATATCGGGGAGTTTCCGTGGCTTGGCCGATACGATGAACGTCTTGCGGGGGTCGGGCACTGACTGCCTCGAAGATTGGTCCCTGAAGAGGTGCCGGAAGATTTCCGAGAAAGGCTGCTTCTGGAGAGCGGAGCAGGAACGCTTCTGGAGAGCGGAGCGGAGCGGAGCTTCTGGAGAGCGGAGCGAAGATGGGCGTACGCGGTGCGGCGGTCGTCAACTATCGCCGGGGGCGGGCGCAGCAGCTGGAGCGGGCGACGGGGCGCTCAATTCCTGTGTGCGCCCCCGGCGAATGAGAACGGCCGCGGTCACGCGTGGCCGAAGGCGAGGAAGACTCCGACCATCGCTGGTTTCCGGCGAGGAGACGAGCGCGCACGCCGACGCCGCGCGCGTCGGCCTTTATACGCCGGCCATGCGCTGGTCTAATGCTCCATCCTTGGCGGAGAAATAGTGTCCCCGAAGGACCCCGAAGGGAATGGGGTCCAAAGCTTGCCAAAAATCGACCTTCTGACCGGCGTAAATGTCCAAAAAGTGAAATGGCGGGCCCGTAATGGCCGCTTTTATCTAGGCCGAAAGTGTCAAACCATAAACGATTTGAGTCTCATAAAAATATTAATTTACTGAAATATGTGGAATAATTCCTAGATTTATTTCTGTTTTACCAGCGTATTAAATTTTAATTTTCTACGTTAACAATAATTTTATTTGCTTTATTTCCTTAAATATGAATCGTACTTATCAAAGACAATTTCGGATTGGCATTTACGCGATCAGCAATTTGGTGCAAAATGCTTTTTCTCATGGCTCAAAAGAGGAAAAATAGAGCTGTCAGCTATGAAGACGTTTGACGTATTGATTTAACCTATTGGATATCGATTTATATTGAGTAAAATCGAAATATGTTTCCACGGCGTTTTCACGCGAGGAAATGCAACTCTAGATTTCCTGGGCGTGACAACCCACATCAGTAAAAACTGAAGTCGTCATCTTACAACCAAGGTTGTGGTGGTAGACAGCACTTTGTCTACAAACGATAATAAGAGACTTTAATGAAGGTGTCTCGACGTGGGTGGGAGTGGGTGGCGAAAATGTTACCACATTCATTTCTTTTAAGGAGACTGAGAATGATTTAGGTTATTGCAGAATGTTCAAGAATATATATTAGAATGCTCCAGAACAGGGGTTCCCAAACTTATTGACCCCGCGACCCACTTTTTAAAATCACAATATTTTGCGACCCAGCGAGAACTTTTTCCGAAAAGTTAATGAGTGGTTTGATGTAAAAAATAAATAATTCAATTGTAAATATCATAAGTAAGTCTTTCATTATTTTTATAAGAAATTGTAATTTATGTTCGCTCGTAAGCACATATCGGATGTCCCGGCGAATAGCGATTTCCATCAACACAATACAAGAAATAAATTTGATCTACATCTAAATCGGCACAGGCTTAGTAAAGTGCGCAACAGTTTCCTTCACCAAAGCCTGTGTTATTATAACAAGGTCCCAACACATATCAGAAGTCTTGGAGAGAACCAATTTAAAAAAGTCTTATTTAATGGCCTAGTCAAAAATCCTGTATATGACTTAAGAGATTTGGATAATGCTGAATTCTTATTCCAAGAGCATCCTAATGTAAAATAACGGAAAAATCATGATAATCAACTTTGCCAAAAAGCGTAATTTTTATTTTTATTTTTATCGACGACGGCTATATTGCTAGATTTGACAATTAACTTAAATTTAGATATTTTAATATACCCTTATCTATTTTCATGACCATCATATTATTGCCTTGATAATTATGACTACAGACATTGAGCTCTTTTTTTGATCAGCAATTTTGATTATTAGATTATTTTCTATTTATCAATGGTTTTGAAACCAATTATAATTTACTAAAATTAATTTATATTGCCACAACTATATCATGATAGTTAATATTCTTTAATTAATTACATTATTTGAAATTTTAGAGGCAAAGACGCATCCAAGTGTAGGAAAGCCTACCTACTGGAGCAGAAATAAATTGAAATTGAAATAATGTGAGACAACATAAAAAATAGAACCTAAAAACTACGTTTATATACCTACCTACTTACCTACTTTGAAAACATAGGGTAGGTACGGCGAAATAATTCAGTGTGACTGATGAGCTTGCTTTCTATTTTTCAAAATTACAGCTTCTAGGTCAACTTTAATGCGAGATATTTTTAAGCGCAGAGAATTTAACGAATCTAGCTTTTTCTGGTACTTTGTCTTTATACTTGTCATATCAGAAAAATCTACTTCACACAAATACGACGTTGTGAATGGCAGTAGAACGTGCACCGCCTCAACATAAATGTGCGGATGTGTAGCACGTAGAGATAGACAGAATTGTGTCAAGCGATTGAATGTACTCTTCAAGTAAGTATCTTCTGATAAGTCAATTAACTCTTCATCGGCATTAGTTAAATGTCCAAAATTGCATTTTAACGAATACAAATAATCGGAAATTGATTTTATTAAGTTACTGGATGGTTGCAGTTGATTTTCGTTTATTAATGTATTTACAGCTGGAAAACAGACGAACTTTCGCTGTTCAGTGTTATTCTACCACAACAAAACAAGTTTTCTCATGAATGCTATTCTATTCTTTTCAAGTGCTATCTTTATTTTATTTAATTATATTTTCTGTAGGTATCCTAAATACAAGACTCATCATTCTATCTCTTCGTCTATCTGCCCTACGTTCATACGTTGTGTTGGCGACCCACCTGGAATCGGTTCGCGACCCACACTTTAGGAACCGCTGCTCCAGAAGGTTCAAAAAGTAGGCGAAGCGAAGAAGGAGGGGGATCAACACTCGAGTTGGATGACATTCAGCTAGTAAATAATAATGTAAATAAATTGATAAAAACAAATTTAAGGAGAATAAAGTAATAGCCAAAATTAACAAATAAAATTAAGTAAATACCGCAAACAAATACGTATGAATCTATGTATAATCCCACGTTATGAATTGTATAAACATACAAAATATGAGAATATCAGCCATTCCACGTCAAACCGATCAGTTATTTTTATTGTGCGCTCCGATATATTTTTTAATTTTGCAGACGCATTCTACACGTAACATAATAGAGGTAGTGTTTCGCAACAAAAAATAATAAACGTAAATACATGATTCCTAAGCATTTTGGTAAAAATCTAATTTATAATTACCTAAATATCAATGAAATCATATGAAATAATAATTTAGCATAATAGTGTAAAAGAATGTATACAAAAATATGTATTTAGGTTTTTAAGACAATAAATGATTGATTGTTGATTCAGTTTTTCTATAAGAACTCACCGTAAACGCAATTAAACGCTCTGCCTAAATCGCAGAAAATATACTTAAAAAACATTTTATTATTGCGACTACTTTAAACTATTTTGCAAGAGATCTTAGGTAGATTTGTGATTTATGAGTACTGGGCGTCGATTCCAGTGGTGTTTTCTCGTTCGATATTTTAGGATTCGCCGGGTACGTATGTGTAAATTGACTACAAGGGGATCATTTCACTATCAGATTATACATAGTATATAGTAAAACAAGAAAATTGAAAGAGAAACATTTTTTTGATTTAAGATTTGTTAGCGGTAAAAAAACTGAATAACCGAAAATTTAAATAGAGAAAAGAATTTCTTCGATTACTGAGAACTATTAAAAACTCGTAAATTGATTTCAACTCTTATCTTCATATAGAATTATCTTCTGTAAAAGAATATATTTTATATCTAACAAAATATATTGTCAAAAAGCCAGTCAACATATTTTTCTGTTTTGCTTATACGGAGTTACATATGAGAGGATTTTTGGGATTCCTTGCAAAACATATAATCAATATAATCATAATCATAATCATTTTTATTTCTCAAAAAAGACTAGGTATCTACAACAATCATATAGAAAGATACCAAATCTGGTGAAATCGTAAAAAAAAATACATATTAGTTTAATTTCCAAATGAAAAACCATAGTAGAAAAAAAAGTGGCAATAGTTTAAAACTTAAAGACATAACAAAATAAATAATAAATATTTGCTATAAAAACATTAAAAACTTAACAAAACAAATGAAAAAAAATGTTGAATGATTCACTAATTAAATTCCAACATAATTTGGAAATAATACCGTCTCAAAAGTCAACTTAACAAGTAAACAGCCTGAAGCGTTTAAAAAAATGTAATGAATAATGTAAAATAACATTTCATGCATTAAACTGTTTAAATCTAATATACAAATAATTTAGACTACAGACGATTCAGCGGAGCTGTAGAACTCGTCCAACTTATAAAAAGCATGTGTGGATGCCAATCTTCTTTTTATAAAGTTCTTAAATATTTTAACTCCAGAAGTCTAGTTCGGAGAGGGGGGCAGTTAAAAAGCTTAAAACTAACGTAATAAAATGATGTTTGTGTCTGTGTTCGAGGTGCACTCTGGAAAGGGCAATATTATTGTATTTTTGCACAAATTAAAACAATGGCTTGTACATAGAAACATACTTATTGATTTGGGGTATTTTTTATTTGCTGGTTGTTTTTAACTATTTTTTTCATTGTTTTTTGATCAATTTATTTTTGTTATTAGTTATCAGCCGAATGTCACTCAGCTGGAGTTTCGATCCCTTTTCCACCTTTCCCCTCCCCCTGCCTTCCCAATTATCGCTCTTCCTATTGTGGAACCTTCTGGGGTATTGTCGAATATTCTAGAATATTTTGAAACATTCTCGGTCTTCGTATGTTGACATTTTCAAAAATGTCAAAATTGTCAAACAATGTTTGACAAACAATGTTTGACATTTTCGCCACCCACTCACACCCATGCACAGCCACCTCTATAAAAGTCTCTTATTATCGATGTAAGACAATGGGCTATCTACCGCCGCAACCCCGAGCGGGGCGGCAAGTGAGTGATTGTACTGATCATGGTTGTATAGTGAGGACTTCAGTATATAGTCCTGATTGGGGGGAATTCCTTTGCACAGATAGCAAATATTTAAAATATATGGATGGGGGTGAAGTGGCGCTAATTGTTAATTATTTGAATGTTAATTACATTAGGAATTTATTCTTTTGTATACACATTTATATCTCGGTTATTACGTTTGCAACCCTCGTTTGCAACGCTCTTCGTCTAAGCATTTATGTTGTAATACTTTTCTGTAAGTTATTTTTATCAAGATCTGGGGTGGTCGTGAGGTGATAGTCAAGTTCCCCTATCGTGCACTTTGGTTCCGATTGGAGAGAAAAAAAAAAGTACACGACAGCTGTGCTAATGGCGGCTTCACCGGGGGCGGCATTTAATTCAGTAAAAGCTAAACCAATCTCAAATAATAATGGAGAAATATTAGCCATTGAAAAGTAAACCCATAAGGCTGTTAATTTTATAAATTATTATTTCCACAATGTAAGGAAAGTATTAGAGGATAATAAATTAGGAGAACACAATATATCCAACGTTAGGCTGGCATCCAACATAAACAATGAGAACAACACAAATTCTTCATTCTATTATAGACCAACAACTCAGTCACGTAATTTAACAGTCACAACAATAGTGAACGTAATTTTAAAGTTAAATAATAATAATTTATGTAGAACTGAAAATATTAAAACAGAAGACTTAAAAACAACATAGCAATTCCACTAGAACAAATGATCAACAGAAGATTCAAAACCGGAATATTTCTAAAACATTTTAAAAGTGCTTCTATAATTATTCTTGTTGATTCTTCTATAATGGGCAGTTGATAGGTTTAATGTAAGATAGGCAATCTGCGACGATGTTTTTTTCACCTGCGATGTACTGGATCTTAGTACAGAGCTGGGAGATGTAGTCTAGTTGTCTCTCCTTGATATCTCGTTATTTGTACTGGCATTCCGGTCAAAAGCAAAGGTTATCGGCTTATGATCGGTGCAGATGGTGATGTCGCGACCCTCAATCAGACGACGGAAGTGCTTTGTAGCAAGGTATATGCCAAGCAATCATTGATCGTAAGTAGAGTATCGTTTCTGCGTTCCGTTAGGTTTTTGAAAAAAAACCGAGATGTTGTAGTCCTTTCTCGGTTTTCTGTTGCAATGCAGCGCAGATAAATGAGTTTGAGTCTGTTATGAGGAACAGTGGCACTGTTGTGGATAAATGTACCAGAGTTCAGGCGTATTTAGCTGCATCTTTCCACTTCTGAAAAGCATCGGATGCTGCGTCGGTTCATTCTATTTTTGTTTTGTCGTCCTTCTTCGATCCTATGAGGTACTTGTTCAGCTCGGTTTCGGCTTGTTCATACTTCAAACAGGTTGTTTCAACTCAGAAATTACTATATTGCGCTGAGGTAGTGGTGTTATGATATTCTCGTCGACTTTGTATCCGAGGTAATCGATCGTAGTCTTGCTGAATTCGCATCCCTGCACCTTGATTGTAAACCGTTTTTGTCCAGTCTTTTCAACATTCTGCCTGTGTTCTAGCTTATTTGCTGATGCTATCAGTATGTCGTCAATGTAATAGAAGACGTTTTCCAAGCCTTGAAATGGTGGACACGAAACGTTGAAAAGTCTGTCCACTGTTACGCAAACCGAGGCAACACTTCAGGTATTCGAAAAGCCCGAAAGACGTGATAATCGCCGTCTTTTCGGTATCTTCTTGAGTTGTAGGTATTTGGCGAAATTCTCTCTCTAAATCTATCTTCGTGAAGATGCTCTTTCCGGACAAGATATACATAAAGTCTCTAATCCTGGGAATTAGAAATCGATTAGCTTTTGTCACACTGTTCAGGTGTATGTAGTCACCGCAGAGACGTACCTCTCTGCTTATCTTCATCACGACGTGCAAAGGACTGGCCTAAGGACTGAAACTAGGTCAACATACATATGTTGATGTCTACCAAGTTCTTAAAATTTATTTTTTACGTAAGCGTATTTGTCAGGTGGAAGCGGCCTGGCTCTTGCATAAATAGGTGGTCCAGATGTGTCTATTGGATGAGCCATGCCATGCTAAACTTCGCTATTCAGGAGTACTGTCGGTGGGGTGGTATTTGGATATTTTTTTCAATATGTCGGCGAAAGGGTTGTCTTCGCTGACCGTATGGATGGACGGTTCATCTGAGGTGTCAATTGATGCAGCAGTTGCCACTGTCGTAGTGTTGTCCACTAGTCTGCGTCGAGGTAGATCCACCACAAAGTTGTACCGGTGCAAGAAATCGGCACCGATTATCCCCTGCGTCACATCTGCTATGATAAATGTCCAGATAAATACTCTTCCTAATCCTAAATGTAAACGTATTTTTCGTTGTCCATAAGTGCGGATACGCGAACCTTTAGGGGCTTACAGTTGAGGATTAGTCGGGAGATGTACCGTTCATATTTTTAGGTTTTAGGTTTTTAGGTTTTTCATAATTACACTCAGGGCGGCTCCGGTGTCCACGAGAAGTATCATTCCGCTGTACTTATCGACTACGCTTATGCGGCAATTGGTAGTTGCAACCCGTGTCACAACGGATTGAACTTCATTTAGTTTTCCAAGTTCTTCCAGTTGCAAGGTTCGATGCATTTTTTTTTGCATCAGACTTGAATTCGTGGTGATAGAAGCACAACCAACTCGGATCGTTTCTTGATTTCTTGTTTGTTGACGTTAAGCGGGAACATCGGCTGTTGTTGATGCCCCTGGACTGCGATCTATCCTGTCGTCGTGGGGTTTGTTCTCCAGAGCTGCCATGTCCTTGGTCAGCTTCGTCATTCGCGTGGGGAGTTCAGCGATGAGCTGCTGACATCTCGGTCGGGAGTGATAGCCCTTGCTGTCATGGTCGAAGCTTAAGATGGTCTCGCCGTGAACTTGAAAACTACCGCTCTAAATGATGTCGACCATGGTGGCAGGTCCGTTGAGGTCAGATTGTGGTACATAACTGTGTGCTAGCTATACCAGTGTTTAACTGTTGTGTCTGTCATTATGAATAATACAAATACAAGAGTTCAATACTATATCTACTCACTGTTACTCCAAACTTGCCACGTTCAAGGTCTTGTCGTCATCTGTGTGGTTTTTATGCTCTGTGCTCTTTATCTAACAATTCAATTACACTCGGAGAGACGCGTTCGTTTTAAACGATTTCAAAGTATAATGTATATAAATACATATATAGAAGGGCAATATTTTATTTATAATTAGATAAACTAATTGCTCACGGTAGCTAATGGGCCCTTGCTGAGTTGGCCACGAAGACCCATTCTGTTCAGAGTTGGTCACACTCAAGGGTTAACACCCATCCGGCGGCCTCCACGCATGAAGTGCGAGCCCGGGTAGGAGTCTTTCCTTAGGGCTAGTTTACCCTAGGAATCAACCTTTTGACGTTCCTGGACGGTCTGCGCACCGTGCGGCGTAATCCAATCGACTGTGCACTCTGACTAACAGTCGGGGGAGTCTGGAAGTAGTACTGTTTCCTATAGAGCGGGGGTGGTTGCGAACCTTACGGCGACTGCCTTTGAAACGACCATCGGCTACCCGATGCCCTATCGCGCACGTTCGGTCCGATTGTAGAGAAAAGACCAAGTACACGACGCCGCCGGTGCAAATTGCTGCTTCACCGTTGTGGCAGCACGACTCCTGAGTGAAACACAGAGATGTTGTTTAGTTTGCAATTTATTCGTACTGGTGAACGGACGACCTGTCGGTATGCTTGAGTGCTTACAGCGACGAGACAATGAATCTGACTCCGATGTTTTTGTACGTGGTAATACTAGATGCGGGAGTATATGATTTTTTATTTGGTGTGGCAAACGACTTACCATAAACAAAGTCACGCTTACGGAATTAGGAAATAAAAGTGAAGTAGATGAGTTGACACATTATATCTATCATTTATATATCATTCCTATGCTCGTCATCTAAGCATCTTTTGTTTTCTTCCGAAGATGTGAGATCCTCTGTAGTATGTACCGTACTTTTCAAAGCAGTATGTGTATTAATTGAAATATTATGGTCTTCGAAATCGTTCCATTTTTGGACGTCGGCTGAACCCAAAATCAAATACAATATATTGGTGACGAAACACACTGCCGCCGTTACGCATAGTTGTATCTTCCATAGAGAGATGTTGGTCTAGAAAAATAATAAATATTTTGACATCTACAAATGACGCAAGATTTTACAACTATTCTTTCTTTATTATACTTACAATGTCAGTCATAATTAACCCAGAGACTAAGGGGCTGGTAATTGAAGCAATATTTCCGCAAAAGTTTGAAATGCTTAACAGCACGCCAGCATAATTTGGAGATAGGTCTAAAGGACTGAGCTGCAAATAAATGTTAATTAAAAAAAAAAATATTATACGAATATAAATTTTCCAAGGGTCCCTAAATTTATTTATATCATTATTCAATTCAATATTATGCTAACTACCAATCAGTTATGATATACGGTATACTTGGATAAGAAGCACCCGAAAAACGGTATATTTGGAAAATTGTACGAAACTCTATAAAAGTAAAAATATCTGGGACATATAAATCTGACCATAGGATTGTTGAAGTGCAATGAACTTTTAATTCAGAAAGGGGTATATTACAACGTTTAAAACGCAGGTACAAAGACGATGATATACATGGTAAAATGTGTTAGTATGGTTTGATTAATGATGTTATCTTATAATGTTTTAAATGTCTAGATATCTTGAATAGATATGTAGGTATATTGGATATCGGTAAAATGGAATTGTTGAAGAGATTGTTGAAGGAATGTAGATTGTTGTTAACAGCGCATTTTAAAATCGCACAATCACTATCAGTTGGTCAAAATATAAATTGACTGCATTTTTTCCGTAAATGTCCTTCTTTCCTCATAAATATGCTTCACTCTACTTGGCGAAAGAATAAATAAAATACTCACGAAAAATCCCAAACCCTGCGCTGCTATAAAACTCAAGCCAGTAATAAGTAAAGCTTCAGCCCAAATGATATCTTTTACATACGGGAATGCTATCAGTACCAAACATAATGGCCAGGTTCCTGAAAACGAAGGCTTAATAATAATTTTAATTATAATTAGTTGTGAATGACCAGTTCCGTCATTCTTTATTATTTCAGTACTCGTCGAATATCTCAAGAGTCCACTGTTTTGCTCATTTTTTTGGTGAGCCAGCCGCTCACCATGAACGCTCGTGTCTCACGTCTCCCGGAACGACGTTGCTCGGGCGTTACGCGGGTAGAGGCTATGCAATTTCTCGAACATTTTAATATCTACTCTTTCGTTCGCGGGGAAGCTTAGACGGAGAGTGATTGTGCTTGCGCTTTATTTTTGCGAAATTCAAATTAGATGCTTATAAGTATATATATTCAAATTAGGTGCATATAAGTATAATAAATAAAAATATACATTAAAGTTACTATTACTTACCAAGAGTATTAAATAATTTCCTACTGTTTGTCCTCGACAATAATTTTCTGTTTACAATGGCGTCGCTCGCAAAACTGAAGAGAAATGCTGCAAACCACTTTGTTATATATGGTAAGGCCGTGAATATACCGCTCTGAAAGATACAATCAGCAGTAACGTATAGTCCTCTTTTAAGATGCTCTAATTTTTAAGAATAACTTTTTTTTTAAATTCAACTCAATAAATGATTAGTCTTCAGTGTCACACCTAATCCCTGTTTTTCTTGAAGCTTACCATGTGAATGAAGTTTGATTTGCAGGTCGCGTCGCTATGATTCAGGCTAAGCGTATGATGAGACGCAGGCGACGCACGTCCAGGAAGCGCAGGGCAGAGCAGATGCTGTATTGTATGAACTTACTGAGAAGTGCGTACGCTGCGGCGCAGACATTTGCAACGCAGACATATTGTGTCTACCCTGCTCTGCGCCGGCACAGATTTCTGCGCGACATGTGCAGGGCGAAACGTGTTTTTAGCTAGATTTCATAATGTTGCTGCAAAAAGACGGAACATTTAATTGAAATAGTTCGTTGTGAGCCTTGTTGTATGATACAAGTCATCCAGATTATTCAGAAAAGACATTTAAAGAGTTATTGTTGGCGAGATTTGCATCCTTCCTTGTGAATT
The DNA here is from genome assembly GCA_944548615.1 of Micropterix aruncella. NCBI lineage: Eukaryota > Metazoa > Arthropoda > Insecta > Lepidoptera > Micropterigidae > Micropterix > Micropterix aruncella. The sequence goes on from OX155958.1 coordinate 2,798,506, forward strand.
TCATCACGTATAATGTTGTGATCATACTCAAATTGAGTTTTGTCTAACCGAAAGTAGTTTTTGAATTGCTTGTCAGATAACTCTCTGTCAGAGACTCAAGAATACAAATCTCTATTAGTAGAGCGTTTTTTCAGATAATACTTTTACAAATAGTTTTTTACGCTTTGACAAACTGTAAAGTATCAACAACTCATTAATTTCATAATCAGACTATAAAAAATTTTACTCGTCAACTCGAAAACTGTCTATTCTTTGTACTAGCTAGAACGTGCATGAATGTATCTGTGTTATTTAGCTGCGTCGCAGTATATGCTCGTGGCCTATCTCTGCCTCAACTGCCCTGTCTGGCAAAATCTGTGTTATACCTTCCTCCGTCACCTGCGTCTCAGCATACGCTTAGCCTTATGCCACTGCGTTGTTGTAGTCTGTGAGGGATCACCCCTCACTGGACTCCTATTTGCTCGATGTGAGGAGGTGGTATCAACTTGGGGTTTTCTCCGTAATGAAAGGCGGTCTTGATGAAGCCGAAGATGTTTATTGTTGAGTTTGATTAAAGATTGCCAGTTATAACGCTTCCGAATATTTAACGCGGCGCGCGGTTAGAAAGTGATTGCTCGAAGAATGATGATCGCGGATGTTTACTCGAAGAATGGGCGCGGAGGGCCACTCGAGGAATGATAATCGCGGATGACTAGTCGAGGAGGTAGCCTCGAGGAATGATAATTGATTGGTCGAATGTACTGGTTAATATACCATACTCCATGACGCAATGCTGAAAGCGTGGTGGTAATAAGTGTGTCGATTGAATCGATTAGAAGAAATTGACATGAGTCACCGGCTGCGACTGCATTAATTACCGAAATTAGATGGAATTAAATGGCAGTGCACGTGTAGAATCGATTGTATTTGCGTTTATGGCTTTCTATGGAATCTATTTGCTGGTCATGCTTTTGTTGACCGATATGTAGGTACGAAGTCCCTACAAGTCTGCAGATTACGTCACAGTTTCGCTTGACGTAGCATATGAGGTGCCGTTTTCTTGATCGTATGGAAGCCTCTTTCGTTGTGTAGTCGTTTACATTGGCAGCTTACAATATGCACGAAGTTGAGGTAGGGGTACACCAATATTTCGGTGAATGCGATGCTACACAGGTCGATACATGGATTTCGATATCTACTCGTGTTTAGGCCCGGTTTAAATTTAGTAAAATCGTTTGGTACCTAACTGTATAACTAAATATTGTTGCTCTCTTTCTCATGTCGGTAAAAAAATACAGCAACTTTGTGAGCTGTAAACTTGTAAAATATTTGTTCCAATAAAATATTGTAACTTGAATTTATTTGGGAAATTAGGCTGGCTAAAATAAATGTTTAATAAATATGAATTATTTTTACGTTTCTACAATTATTTTTTAAGTAGTTCGGTCTGTCATTTTCTCCCTCAAAATATCAACTAAGAACCAACCCACCCCCTATCCCCTCCCCCCTTCCCCCTTTCGTTGGGTTGTTGACTGGATAGAAGCATAAGAACTTTGTAATATCTATCATTTTATATAAGCAGTTATTTTTATTATTATTTATCTGTAGTTTCTATGTATTTATTATTATAATATACATATATTATATTATAAATTATATTTTTTATGTATGTATGTATATTTGGATGTATGTATATGTATATTTATGTGTATATGTTTATGTATGTGAGCTGTATTGATACTTTTATTTAATATTACAAGGTTGGCTGTAAGAAATCGTGAAACGATAAGCCCGCCGTTTGTACTAAGTTAAAATATAATTTAAGTCTTCTTTACCCATGTAATTTTTTTTTTGTTAGTACAATAAAGGTATTTTTCAATTCATTTCATTTCATTTCATTTCATTTCTGTCGGCTAAAACAGTGAGATAAACAACGAAGAGAATTTCGACAGAAAGAATCTGGCGCGATGAACGCCGCGTCATATTTCGCATTAGAATGTTTACACAATAAATATAATTTTATTATTGTTTCAAAAACTCACATAGACTTACTTTTAATAAAATATATATAAAAGTTATGAGCATTTTATTGTATTGGTTATACATGCTGTTCCAGTATATTGTTAGATTTAAGATATATAAACTAAGCTTAATACAAATCAGGCCAAGAACACAACCCTTTATATTCTCACGATCACTTTTCATGGCACTTCACATATACTTCCACACATCACACACACACTCACGATAATGGCAGCTACAGAACCTCGATATTTTTTCGCTACTCTAAGATGAGTTTGTAAAGATTGCCCCTTCCTGCCCAGGTTAGAATATATTTGAATTGCACCACAAATACTCCCTTCTCATAGACGTACTTAAAATCCTACCCACATACACAGACCCTCACTTCATACACAGACACACACATGGAAGAATTTAGTGTAATAAGGATAAACACACAAGCTGACACAGAGAAACTGGAACGTTTGGCAGACAAATAAAAATAGAATACCTCCAACAACAAAAAAATATTGATAGTAATTGAATCATTACAACCTGCTTTTCAAGAAACATTAATTCAAATTATTCATTTCTGGTAATGACTTTCTAATTATTTATTTATTTATTTATAAGTACTTATTGCAATGGTTACGACTAATTATACCAAACAAGTTCAAGAATCAAACATAAACAGTTCAGAGAAACCGTCACATCGTGTTTGGCACCTGCCTAAAACTCATCTAACTAGGTCAACTAAGGCCTGTATCTAGATGAGCTAATTACAATATGTATAATGACAATGATAAGCACGTCATATCAGGGAACTACATGTAACTAAACAAAATATTTACTAGCTATAATATCTATAAATATATATATTAGATAAATATATACAAACATACATAAATATATAAACATACATATAATATAATATAATAACATAAACATACATATGATATATACATACATATATATATACATATACACATATACATATATACATATACACTGTTGTTATGCCGTCCTTTTTAACGGACTTCAAAAATTATTAATTTGCTTTTGTATTTTTTTTTATATCTGTTACCTCAGAACTCCCTCCATTTATAATTTGATTTGAAAAATTCTTTTATTTATTTGAAAGAATATACTTGAAGATTGGTCATATTTTTATCAAAATCCTGTTCTGATGATGGGTCCACGAGGAATTAAAGGAACTCCTCAAATATTATCATTTGAAGTTGAAAATGTAAATGTTGATTCAATTTCGATGACAAAGCATTTTTTTATGGTAAGCATGACTTGATTCAACACCCTGGGTTGGCTCCCGACGAGGGGACTCCTTAACGGTCAACAGCACAGACACGAAATTTTGTATATGTATTTAATTACGACAGCCCGTTCTTAGTTTCATAAAGACAGGACTGCGGCACCCAGGGTTGGCTTCCAACGAGAGAACTACTCAACGGTCAACAGCACAGACACAAAATTTTGTATACGCATTCAATTATGACATCCCGTTGTAAGTTTCACCATGCCATGACTGCGGCACTTATTAAAAAAATGGAGTCGGTTTTTTTTTTGTTGTTAAAATTTTCTGTATTATCTACTCATACATTCTTCTAATCGTTTTTTTAAATAATATATTATCTAATCGTTCGATGTCCATCCTAGGAGGAATCATCTAATCATACGAATACGTCTCGGTCGTCTTGTCGGTTTCTTTTACAGAGCAGATCCAGTCTCTCAAAGTTTTGATACAAAGTTTATATCGCTTGTTTCAAAAGAACGCGACCATGACGGCCTAAATTAAAAATCGTTTGCCAGGAAAGTGAAAAATACGTACCCCTCGAATATTCGTACCCATTATTTTAGTCATGTAAATGGGTACTTCATTAATTATAGAGATTGAAGTGTAGGAGCATCCAAAGTGTGCAATGCAAATTGCCCAAACTTCTGGCGATCGCAGTATGTGACTCCAGGGCACCGATGACGATTTCTATAAGGTGGAAAAAATATGTTAAGTTTAGGGCTTTGAATTCAAATTTACTGATATCGCAGAGGCCTTGCAAGAATATCATTATCGCGTCTCAAAGACGGCCAGCGGTTTTATTCGAGGAGTGATTGTGTATGTACGTCACACTGAACAATAAAAGGTTTTTTTTTATTGTTTTGGAGTTTTTTTTGAGACAGCTTGTTTAGGAGTTATGCATAAAAACTGACTTGAAAGTCCATACCAAACACTTTTTTCATTCAGAGAAAAAAGAAATGAATAACCTCCATTGATTTAGAAATGCTTTTTTCAATGATCGACGCTTACAATCAAAAAAATCGGGTGTGTCATCCCAAGACTTTCGCGGCAAGTAGCAAAGGACTGATTTCATTTGATTCATGAACTCTTGCCATTACCAAATGATGACTGCATACCGAATTTTATTTTGAATGTATTACACGTTTGGCCGTTGTCGTGGATGAATACACACAGACAGACCGAAACAAGAGAGAATTCCACCTCGAAATTATCCTAATCGTCTCAGGGGGGCTCAAAATTAATACTTCCGCCTTCATCTCGAAAAAAATACATTCCCCTCTCGTCGGTTGGTGGGCCGAGAAAGACAAAAATCCGCTGTGTCAACCCAAGACTTTTCCGGCAAGTAGCCAAGGACTGATTTTATCGTAACATCATTTTCACTAAAAAAATCGGTGAGAGCCCTCTCTCGGCCGGCGGACGAACCCGATTGGGTTCCGTTACACATGCCGAGTTCAGATTGTAGAATTTTGGATGGAATATCTCATATTTAAGCTACACTAGATAATATCTATTCACACTGATTTTCAGTTTTCAGTAATTTCTTTTAAGATCATGTCTCTCGTAATCAAATTACGATCAGGTCGCGAGAAGTACCTCCTTGTAAAATTGATTCCTCCCGGCATGCAACGCCATTACAATAAAACAATTAGACGCATTTAGACAACTAATCACATTTAGACAACTACTTACTTCATATTTGGACAGTTAAGGATGATACTAAGGATGACATAACGATTCTAACGATACCACACACTTCTAAATCCGTTAATGCGTTTAGAAGTTATGGGGGAATAAAAAAAGAAAACATACATAGATGAACCCTGATCACATTACACGTCTTTTTTGTTTAGCAGTCTTGTAAAAATACACACGGGGATAATATGTATTATAATACCTAGTCACTATATTATTCCAGTTTATTTAAAATTGCGCTTATTTAAAATTTATAATCTCTGTTATAAATATTTAATTATCTAATAAGATATTCAATGACCGCGCCAAAAATAGAATTATTTCAGATGTATAATATTATTTAGGAGGAATCCGAATTCCCACATAGGAATCCGTTTTTTTTTTTGAAAACCCTAGCTTATTCGATTTTATAATAATATTTTAGCTAATCATAATTTCTAAGTAACATCGGAGAGCATAGCTCACCATTAGTAATAGTTAAATGTACATGAATTAAAAGCTATACTTACAATAACTAAATATTTCAATGTACATATTTCTTATAAACCCAAGTGAAATTCTTAGCTTCTTTGAACATCTTATTTTACGAGACATTGCAGATATAAGAAAACCTGAAAATAAAATCGAAGATGTGGTCGATATCTTTTGGACTAAAACATGGCTCAATTTAGTATTATATATATTTTTTTGAGTTTACTTTTTGTACCTAATTTTACTTAGCTACTACTATACAGGTTGTTCATGACCAAAAATCCAAAATATTTGAAGTGGTGATTCTGTGCATCAGGAGAAATAAAGAAATTAAAAAATCCCTTATTGTTTTTGGTAACATAGCAATAACATGTTCTATTTTATACCTGTATATGTTATAGTTAATTTGATTTACCGGAAAATTTTAATAATCTGCAGTGATTATGAATACTTTCCAAATAATCGTCAGTGCTTTACATTGATCTTTCCATTATAATTATTATACAGAATGATAACTAAACATTTATGTAGTAGTGGTGTCTCGTTTAACTGGATTTTCTGCTATTTTAATAATTTCTTTATTATTGGTTTTGCGTTATACATTGGGAAATAATATGTAAATTATCTAATATAGCCTTATGCATGAAGTACACTTATGGTACTATTAATATTGAATGTTATGTTCCTCCTCGCCCTGTTCGATTGCATCGACTATTTCATCTCCCTGTGGTGAAAACCAAAACATCTCAAAACGCATTTCTATACAGAGCGTGCCATAGATATAACACAGGCTTCATAAGTGTGGACATGTTACACTCCTCAAAAACCTCTTATAAGAATTCAATTTTAAAAAACTAGAGTCTAGATAGATGATCACAAAACATTTGTACATATTTCATTTAATTTGGTTTATGTACGTAATTTATCTAAAGTATATTTATTATAGTACCTAAAATTAAATATAAATATATTTATATACATACATAATAATTTATTTATTTATTTATTTATTTATTTAAGAATTAATTACTATGAAACATTGATTAGCTTATAAAAAATAACAGGAACCGAATGGCAAAACCTTAACCTTTTGCTTATTTGTTTCTGTCACCCAACTGGGACTAGCCCGTTCTAGGGTGGACAGGACTCCAATATTAGAATCAAGTTTGCTTGATTGCTTGGTTGCTTACAAATATACAAGTTTTAGTAAAAAGGTAATGACACTAAATTGCCCTAAAATGTGGTCTTCAGAATAAAATTAAAAAAAAAAATATATAGAAACGTTTGTTTTACTGGCAGAAAACTATGCAACTTTCAAATACTATAAAGTTTTTATTATAAATTATTTTAAAGAATTTCTTCTTCTTTAAAACTTTCTTATTGATCAGGCAACGAGATTTTCTCACCTCAACGCTACTTTGATTATTGATGGTGGTCATTGCAACTATGGATATACTCATATTGAAGCGCGTTCCAATCATAGTAGCATAACACAGAAACAACAAAAACACTTGCAAATGCCGAATACCTATTTTTGTAATTCGTTCTGTTTCTGAAATTAAATGAAATCTAGTTTAAAAATATTTTAAATATTAAAATTACAATATTTTGATATTGTTTTCTGAGAAAAAAATCACTTATAGTCTTATTAAAATGATTTTCTACTTTAAATTAAAAATAAATAGAATCTTACTAAGACTATCCTCTTCATTTACAGTATTATATGTATAATTCATTTTGAATTCCACTGAACTGTCCACCGTCAATATTCATGACACGAAGAGCTATTTATAGAAATTAACAAAACATATGGATCTTATACATGTCTATTGATAATTGTTTGTTTGCCAATAAAATAAAATGTGAATTGAAGCTGCAGTCACACAACAACTACGAGATAGATATTTTGGAGCTCAAGGTTGAGTAAATTTTTTTATTTTTTTTTATTTATTAAGGAATTAATTACTATGAAACATTGATTAGCTTATAAAAATAACAGGAACCGAATGGCAAAACCTTAACCTTTTGCGTATTTGTTTCTGTCACCCAACTGGGACTAGCCCGTTCTAGGGTGGACAGGACTCCAATATTAGAATCAAGTTTGCTTGATTGCTTGGTTGCTTACAAATATACAAGTTTTAGTAAAAAGGTAATGACACTAAATTGCCCTAAAATGTGGTCTTCAAAATAAAATTAAAAAAAAAAAAAAATATTAAAAGATAATATAATAAATAAAATGCAATTCCATTATTTAATCGGCAATAAATATCATATAAAATTCGATAAAATAAAATAAATAAAGTTATATGTGAGAAAAGAAAAAAATAGCCATTAATAATTATTAATATAAAAATACCTAGTCTAAAAAGTATACTTCATTGTCAAAGTCAAATAATTTTTGGTAGTTAGTTCAATGTTAAAATATACTTAACATATATTATGTTTAAAAATATGTCAATAATTTGTGCACCTAAGTTTTATTATACTATTATTTCTAACATTTGATGTATGGTTAGTCTGTCATGATTCGATAACGATTTCTTTAATTTATTTTTGAATTCCCTAAATGTCAAATTCATTTTTATTTCCATATTGATCAGATTGTAAAATCTCGGCGCAATGAAAGAGTCTTTGTCCAAATGATGTTTTCCTTTTGGGTATTATTAAGCTATTTTCTAAAACTTGTCTCATTGGTCGCCGGTTCTAAATTATTCCTAAATTTGAGTTACTGTCCAAAAATAGCCTTAAGAGAGAAGTTTTTAGAAAAAGTTGCCTACAATCAAGAACTTTAGCTTCCTTATAAAGTTCATTAGTGGGATGGCGATATGGTCTAGGTAGAATAATTTTTAATATAAATTTCTGCGCAACTTGCAATGGCTCTAGCAGGGTTTTAAAACATCCACCCCATCCAATTATGCCGTAAGTAATATGCGATTCACATAAAGCATAATAAACAGTTTTTAGTGTTTTGGAATCCAGAATATTCCTCAGTTCTTTGAAAACATATCCAAGGATAATATATATCTATTTTGCATCTTCCTTTCACCTCACTTCCCATACCGACGCCCCCCATTCTCAAGCGGAAACAATATAAATTATCATATTGCGTTCATTTTGTTTACTTGTTTACATGAATTTTTGTTACTTATATATACGTTTTAATGCAATGTATGTATTTCTATTTTGTTTCAGAATAAAATAAAATAATAAATAAAAAAAAATATTTACCTTGCTTTTTGTTTGGTTAAGCGATTTCTGTATGTATAATCTTTCTGATTCTTTGATAGTTTTATGTATCGCAGGACTGTTGGACCCGAAGTAGCACCAAATGGCAGCCAACACGAGTGAGATGATACCCTGCACGTAGAATATAGAGGGCCAACCCAACGAAGAACCACCTAGTACGCCTCCCAACATGAAGAAAGTCAGCGAACCAAAATAGATACCTGTAATTATAACGCAGTTTCACTGTTTGGATCGTTTTTATTCCATTTTTTAATTTAGATTGATGGCGGCTCGGTTTCTCGAGCGATCACGAAGGTGGTCTCGTTATCTTCCTGCCTAACGATTGAATTGATCAATTTATTTCAAAACCGAGATGGTATTGTAGAATTGCATCGAATTTATCTTTACAATATTGTAATAATATCAATTAACAGTTGATTACAAGATTTTAAATTATTACCAATTAATAATACTTGAATTTACCAAAATGATATTGAATAATATAACCATACCTCTATTTCAATTATATCCATAGTTGCAGGTAATTCTCATAATCAGTGAGATTATTTCGTTACCAATTTTATTATTTTTAAAGAGGGAAACGACTTTAATAATTTTATTTTTGTTGCTCCTAAAAACAGGTTTTAATAATTTAAATATTAAATTCTTTTGGTAGGTTGTTATATATCTCAATAGAGGTATATTTACAAATAAGATGAAAAACGATTTTACCGCGTGAATTTTGTAGCACCCGACGTTTCGACGACGTCACAGCCGCTGTTGTCTAGGGGTAGACTAAAATAGCTGTCAATCCTTTATAATTTAGGCAGTGGCGGCAGCGGTATGCGGCCTACCCGCGGGACAACGGATTGACATCTCTTTCAGTCTACCCCTAGACAACGGCGGCTGCAAAGTCGCCGAAACGTCGGGTGCTACAAAATTTACGCAGTAAATTCGTTTTTTATCTTATTTATAGTGATCGTTTAGATTGATATTTAAATTGTGAATATTAGGGCGATAATGCGTTTTGTGCGTGAAATAATTTTAGAGTAAATAACTAAAATTTATTAAAATTTAACCACGATTTAATAATATTGAACCAAACAATACCTAAAAATTCGAAGCATTTTCTACATACAATTGTTATTTAGTATCGTCAGCATTCAATGTTATTTGAGCATCTTTTGTTATCCTAGGTAAATCAGTCACATAATGAAGAAATAGGAGCTTTTTCAATATAAAAGCTTTCGATGGGGTATGTACCGACATTTTTGAATTAGAAGTAGATCGGGGGTCGGGGGCGGGCACCCCCTAAACTCCACAGAATAAGGTTTCGGTCAAATGAAAACGATTAAATATAGATTCCATTAAAAAAAAGAAGCTTTTGCTCTAGGGGATGCTAAATAAAAAGATTATAATTATTGGTAACTTACCTCCGAATGCAAATGATGCCATTCTTCCTCGTTCTTGCACTGGGACCCAAACGCCCAGTAGTGTTTGAAGACTAGGAAAAAAAACACCCTGAGAGAATCCTTGAATGGCGCGAATCGCGCATGTCGCTTTATAATCGCCCTAAAATAGTAAAAAAAAAATAATCAGATTTTTCATCAGGTCATTCTGACCTACGATTAAAGTTTATATCGTATTATAATATTTGCTTCTAATAAAGTAAGTAATTATACACATAGGTTATTCTTATAATTGTCGTTTGAAATCGGTGTTCAAGCTTAGGTATATATAGTTATATATACAAATTATTTTAATGAACTTTACTGAACAGAGACTTTGATAATCAAACTAGGTTAAAAAAGTAATTAAGTAAAAGGTCGAAACTTGTTTAGCATTCTTTTGGCTGTCGGTTTGTTGTCCAACCAAAATTACTTCCTGAGCTGCAGAGGG
>OX155958.1:2809281-2873642 GCA_944548615.1 Micropterix aruncella
AGAAGAAAATGCGTCTTCAATTTCTGAACTGATGGAAAAAAGAAAAGAACACATATACGCAAATAAGCCTTTTCATTCTAGTTTACATTCAATGTGTCCTTTTAGATCAGTATTCGTAGAAAAATACATGTACTTGCGTCCTTTGACGTTACTGTAACTTCGGACGTTACTGTAACTCTATTTCGGAAAAAATGTTAGTTGCGCCCTTTTCATTATCGGGGGCAGAATATACGTTGACCAGAAAAAGGTAGATTTGTGGAATGATAATTCTTGGATATTGCACCAAGTAAATGTGTCATCAGACACTTCGATACTTGTACGTAAATTCTTAACCGAAGACTTAATAAACATCTTCGATCAAGCGCCGTAATCACCAGCTGTTGCTCCGCTGTATTCACAGATATGACTTCTTTCAGTGCCCCAGACTTTTTAAGTCCATTGACATAAAACATAAACCGCAGAGGGAACCGAATGCCATATAGGATAAATTGGCCATAGGGACGTATTTTGACGGCTGTTTTTCATCAAAGGGTTCTATTTTAAAGATGACATTGTTTTGTGTTTTACTCCTTATTATTGGGCGCAAAGAAACTTCTTTTGATAATTACTATGAGAGAAAAAAGTACGATTTTCCATAGTTTTTCGATGAAATGTGACTCTTTGGAGTATAGTAATTAGTTATTAGACATATAATAAGTCTATGATAAGACAATATAATTGAAAAAATCTAACGAATTTTATATTATGGGCATTCAAAGTTTATTATTAGGTTCGGACGCGGAAACTCTCAAAACTTTAGATTTTTCTATAATATCAGACAAAGCTCAAAGTTCTGGTGTGATTTCTAAGAAGAAGTGATGTAGTAATAAAGTTATTTTGAAAGAATTTCATATAAAAAAATACCATAAGTAGTCACAAATAAAAAATAAAAAAATTTTTTTTTACGAGAATACATAATTTTTTTCTTGGCTGAATAAATAAATATTTTTTCCGTATTTTTGTATGCAAATAAGTAAAAAAAAATATCGTTTTGGTAAAGCATTTAATAAAGAACATAACTGTATTTACAATTTTTGATATTTACAAAAACTGTATTTACAAAAAAATCGAAATGATTTTATAGGCGAGTTTTTTCAGTTTGCCAATTTTGTAATATTTATTCATTATTATCTTAATTGTTTTACGAGATAAGGTTATAATGTTTTATATGTCAAATTTCAATGCGATCATTTTTCTCTTTATCTTTTTTTAATCCGTTTAGTGGTTTATAAGTTATGATCGTTTTTCTCAAGGCCGTTGACTCGCGTCGATTTTTTGCGCGCGACATATTCGCGCGCAAAAAAGGTGAGTTTTTACCTCGCAACGTGAGGGGTTAAAACCGTAAAACATATAGGTTTCAAAATCAAGAGTGGTTTGTACGTCTTGTACTCTATCTATCAAAATGGTTTTATTTTGAGCTGGAGTAAAAAACAACAGCGATGCAATATATACGAGGAAGATTACGAAATCGAAGGATATCGCGGTCGTTTGACATTATAAAAAAGGTTATAAACGAATTTACCGCGTCATTTTTTTAGCACCCCATGTTTCGGCGATATTGCAACCGCAGTTGTCCAGGGTAGACTGGAGTAAGATTTCTTACTATTTGAGTTACCAAGGAATATTCTTCAGTAACCTGTTTTCTAGTTTCCTGCTATATTAAAAAAAAAACATCGTTTCCTTTCTGCAATTAGGCTAGGTTAAATTTAAACATATCATAAAATTAAATTAAATATTGGGTTACTAACCAAATGCGTTCCAATAGGTGTTAACAGTGATATTAATCCATTTAGCGTCAAAGACACTAAAATAGGAATTTTCCCTCCGAATTTATGGACAATAAAACCGGACGGAATCTGCATTGCCATATAACCCCAGAAAAATGACGATAGGATTATGCCTTGGGTCTTCTTATTCCAGTCGAATATCTGAAAGTTTTTTATTTTTTTATTATGTAATATCAAATAATATGTAATGTCAAATAAATAAGTTAATTATGTAATATCAAATAAATCTATATACATAAAAAAACGTGGTGACTGAGTGATTCACCATCGTGAAGCCGAAACCGCTAAAGCTACAAATATGAAATTTTCCACAGAGGTTGCTTTAAGGACGTAGGCATTCACTAGGAAGGGATGTTGCGACATTCAACAATTGAGAAAAGGTATAAAAAATGGCTTTTAGCGGCTTTCCTAATATCTTCTAATCCTGGCAAAACTTGATAATATAGGTTTTGCTCAAAAAAAGCTACCGATATAAATGCCTATAAACCATATTCAGGTTTTTCCTTAAACCTTTCTTGAAGGGAATAATCGTGGATGAAATTTTCTAAAATGTTTTTTTGCGGTTTTCCTAATATATCCTAAGCTCTATTAAATTTATTTATTTATTTATTTATTTCATTAGCAAATCAACTTAACAGTTTATACCAATCCGTTGATATGCAATATACACATAAATATAAAAAATAATAGAATTCTTACAAGTACATACACAACACGTTTAAATAAGCATTAAATACAAATACAGGCATTAATAATTTAAAAAAAACTTACAAACTTACGGTACATACAGAGTGAAAATAATTTATTTTATGCTGACATAAACAAGTAGCGCAATGCCCATACATTTAAGAGATGCGGGCTCGCTGTAAAAATATCAAAGTCTGACGCTGAAGAACATAGCGCATTTATGTGACGCAAAGCACGGGTAAGCAGACTCCATCGACTTAGGTTGGTGCGCGAGGACGGCTCCGCAAATTGATTATGAGTGCGAGCACGATTATAATCGTCCGGAACAAAGAGACAAGCCTTCGTTAGCATGGTAGGATTATCAACTCTTCCCCGGATCAGCTTGACAACGTAGGCCATGGCGAGCATTTCTCTACGCAACTTAAGAGAGTTATAGCCCACCATGCCTAGTATAGAAAACTAGTAGGGTATAAGTACGGATAATATCCGTACTGCTTGAAATATATAAAGCGTAAGAAACATTTTTTATTTTTTTCCAACATAGTGATATAATGATCCTGATGTGGATTCCATATAACTGCATTCATTTCCAATTTACTTCTCATAATTATACAATGTATGCATAACCCGTAGGTACATTGTGAAAATGCTTTAGGTTGCGAATAACAAACCCTAGTACATGTCATAGTAAATATCTGGTCATTTTCTCTTTAATATGATCCCCATATAAATGCCTAGAAGCAATATTTATTATTTTACCCTAAATATCTCCCTATGAAATAATTGGGGTTATAATGATGGATAATATCTTTTTTTTGCGGTTTTCTTCATATATCTTATTCCCAATTAAATATGAGATCGAATTTACTAAAAAAAGATTACATATATAAATGCCTTAAAGTCGGGAGGACGGAGGTATCCTGAAGGTTAATTCCAGACGGAGATATCCTGTCAAAACTGGTAGTTAGGGGTTGAGGCTTCCCGCTGTGTACATTTCCCGGTGCCTCTCCGTAAGGCGTTGGTCTCTAACAGGTTGCTGGTGAACTAGACAGAAGATTTTCTTGTCCCCAAGTCTTCTACGCTCATCTCACGACTAAAAGAACGATCTATATAGTTATACCAGCCTGGGGTGACGGGTTCTCCCGTTGTAGTCGACACCGCAGTCCTGTCCTCCCTCACAGTCTTGCGGAGTGTTAGAAAATAGGAATTATGTGAAGGAAAAAACCACGAGACAATTTAATTGATACAAGTTGTATCGTAGGTCGGCAGCAGCTATCGGCAGGTCTTTACAAGAACTGAATTCGATGCTGGGCAGGTCCTTTTTTTAGTTGCTCCAGTTGATACTTAGATGACTTTTTTTAACTCACTTCTGGCAGAGATGAGGAAAGATCCTGGAATCGATCGGCTGTCGCATCTTCTGTTATCGCTGCTACACTTAAAAGAGGGCAAGACAGCTCACGCTGCCTTTAAGTTGCCTTAACTTGACTCGTGCAGAAAGCCCCCTGTGCATAGTTGAAAAACAGTTATGGCCCAAGTACTTGACTATTTAAAATTGTAAAAAATGTCAATCGAAAATGAATAAATTAATTTGAATATCCTGATAACTCAGCGAAAGACCATGTTTTTACAAATTGCCGAACGTATCCTTAAGATAGGTAGGGGTGTTATGCCCATACATAATATATACAGATATCTGCGCTCCAGAATTCAAAGCCACTGTTAGATGTTACGGAACAAGAAAACATGATAAAATTCCCTGAGGCCAAATACGTATCCCATGCATTGATTCTTTATGCATAGAGCGTATATAATTTATTTAGCATGGTTTCGTTGGTATCTAGCTAAATAACGTCGTCATACTTTAGTATACACACAATAGAAACCTTTGCTTCAATCGGTAGAATTTCTAGAACTTTCCAAAGACTACATAGTTTTCATTAAAAGTAATAACATTTGTAATTTCAAACAAGAGCCAAATCAAGAAGTGCTTTGTAATTTTACTATCTGCTCCTCAAAATTAGTGGCCAGGCAATGAGAACTCCTTACCTCAACGGTGCTTTGATTATTGATGGTAGTCATGGCAACTATGGATATACTCATATTGAAGCGCGTTCCAATTATAGTAGAAAAACCCAGAAACAACAACAACACTTGCAAATGCCGAATGCCTATTTTTGTAATTCGCTCTGTATCTGAAATTTTTAAAGTGAAGAAACTTTTAATTTAAAACTTATTCTAATTAGTATATATATATATATATATATATATATATATATATATATATATATATATATATATATATATATATATATATATATATATATATATATATATATATATATATATATATATATATATATATATATATATATATATATATATATATATATATATATATATATATATATATATATATATATATATATATATTTATATATTTGATAGTTTTGTGTATATATTTTTGAGATAATTTGAGATAATTTTGTGTATATATTTTTGAGATAATTGGATGAAGGGTGAGCGTTTACTAGTTGAAAAATGGGCCCAACTTAAACCTACTCCTCTTTCCGCAAGTGAGAGGCATTCATCATTCTCGTTAAACACCTAAAGCATTCCCGAATCCGATCAAGGGAATCCTTCGTCACGATGTAAGTGGCTTTTATAATTATTTACTTTATAATCATCTTATTGATCAATTCTAAAAAGAATATATACACAAAACTATCAAATATTTCAAAATATTGAATTTTTACATATTTTATGTTTCGTTCATTGTAAATAATCCATTTAGGTTAAAGGTAATCTTTCCAACTAATAGGAAAGAGCTGACTGCTTGCTTTCATTGATATGAGGGCATGTCACGCTTTTAGTTTTAAGTTTTCAGCTGAATATTGATCGCAGCTTCTTTATATCGCACCTTTAGAAAATAAAAAAACGAAATTCGAAATTTTAAATTCTTCCATCTGTCAAGTAGCTCGTCTTGTCTTGTTATTTCCCTTGAAATAATAGGAAATTGAGTGAGTTTACGTATAAAGAAGGATTGTAGCTTAATTTTTGAGATAATTGGATGAAGGGTGAGCGTTTACTAGTTGAAAAATGGGCCCAACTTAAACCTACTCCTCTTTCCGCAAGTGAGAGGCATTCATCATTCTCGTTAAACACCTAAAGCATTCCCGAATCCGATCAAGGGAATCCTTCGTCACGATGTAAGTGGCTTTTATAATTATTTACTTTATAATCATCTTATTGATCAATTCTAAAAAAAATATATATTTATATATATATATATATATATATATATATATATATATATATATATATATATATATATATATATATATATATATATATATATATATATATATATATATATATATATATATATATATATATATACATATATATATATATATATATATATATATATATATATATATATATATATATATATATATATATATATATATATATATATATATATATATATATATATATATATATATATATATATATATATATATATATATATATATATATATATATATATATATATATATATATATATATATGTATGTATATATATATATATATATATATATATATATATATATATATATATATATATATATATATATATATATATATATATATATATATATATATATATATATATATATATATATGTATATATATATATATATATATATGTTATATAATATATATTTATATATGGTATATATCATATTTATATGTGTTTATATCTAATATATAAAAAATAATTATTATTCCATATAACTTAGTAGATTGTCATAAATTTTAATTTAGTTATATAATAATAAAAATAATAACTCTTTATTTGCATTTAATGAGTATACAAAAAGGCGAGCTTATTGCCACATGGCAATGTCTTACAACTAACCTAAACATAGTGGTACATGCGCGCATTGTGAAAATAAAGATTATTACATAACATAAAGACAAGTAGAAGAATTTAAAACTAATAATGCCCGAGGAGAGGAATTTGGGAGAGGAAGAGGAGAGAAAGGGAAGAACTGGCTACGTCTTAGAAAGGTAGTAATCCTTAAGGTGAGTCTTAAACGATGGTGAAGAAGGCGAGTTTCGTATATTTGCTGGGAGATCGTTCCAGAGTCTTGCACCATGGACACAGAAAGAATAGGAATAGAAATCACTATTATGACTCGGAATTTTTAATAAACTGTCAGAGGCTGACCGAAGTACGAGACCGTGGGAACTTAGTGGTTCAAAAAGCTCGTGGAGATAGGATGGTGTTAATTCGGAGAGTACACGATATAGGAGAGCAAGTATAATAATATGAACATTTCTTCTTTGACGTACTGGCAACCACTTTAACTGTTTCCTATAGTCGGACACGTGATTATACTTTCGTAAACCGAAGATGAATCGTATGCATACATTTTGCAAACGTTCAAGTTTGTTTAGCAGTTCCTCTGATAAATCGAGATAAGCCACATCTGCATAGTCAAGGAAAGGTAAGAGGAGAGACTGTGCAAGAGACTTATATAATTTTATTGATGTTTTTAAATTTAACTTTAAATTTTAAATTGTACTCAAGTATTAGATAAGACTTGCCCTCTCGTCTCAAAATAATTTACCGATGTTAGTACCACCTCAACACGGGTTCATAACTAGTGAGGTGGTAAACCGTTATGTCAAAAGATGAATTTCCTTTCTAAGCTAGGTATAATATATACACTTATTATAAAATGTTTTTTTTTGTTAGAATAAGGATTTTCTTTGTAATTAGTAACTTGAATTATGGAAATAAATAAATAAATAAATACGTGTGGCACTCGGGGACTGCCACGGCAAAACTATTGCATAGCATTTTTAACAACTTATGCAATTATAATTATTTATTTATTTTATTTATTTTATTTTTTCTGTTATCAGATAACTGTATCCGAAAACGTTGAAATTATTCCGAATCATTTGCGGCTGCGGAAGCAAATGATTCGGAATAATAATTTAAATGTCTTCCGATAGAGCGCCGCGCACGAATTTTTTATTCGACAAAGCAAAAAAAACAGATTGTTCGAAAAAAATCGTAGATAAAAAGATAGATAATTAAATTATCTTTGAAATGGTGCAGGTTTGATAATAATACGCCAGATAGTATTTGCGTAGTAGTCGTTTTTGTGTTCGGTTAGACCTAATTTCACAAATTAATTACACTATGTAATATAAACAAAATCTAAAATATTCAAAGCTAAGAATATTACGAAAATGTTCTTGTTTAACATATATTTTTTTCGAATCGTAAGCAGTATTCGTTTAGACGTAATTATCAGTTAAAAATAATTAATTTTCGTTAAGAAATTTCTTCATTCGGTCGCCGCGCTGGCCTAGGTCCGCGATAAAAGCTATGCAATAGCTTAAAAATGTATAAACACTGATTCGACATTGTTTTCTGAAGGAACATATCACTTATACATTTCCTAAAATGATTATTCGGCATTTAATATAAATAAAATCTTACTTATACAATCCTCTTCAATGACAGTTTCATATTTACAATTTATTTTCGCTTCCACTGAACTATCCATCGTGGAATATTTAAGCAAAAGAAGAGCTATTTTGAAAAATTAACATAACATATTGATCTTAAACCTGTTGCTTGTCATTTCAAAATTACCTATAAATTGCCATTAATTGAAGCTACAGTCACACAAAACATCGGCGAAATTGATACTTTGGAGATCAAGGACAGGTTAGATCAGTGGTGGAAAACTTTTTCCACGAGGGACAAGAAAAATAACATAAATTTCACGCGGGGCCGGCTGGAGTGAATTACAACTAAAAATGCATTTTGTTTAGAAATTCTCAATATTATTTATTATGAAAGTTGCAGACAGGTGTTCTATAAAAAAGAAACTGCCTAATTTAATTGCTTGAAGTTGAAGGCCCTGGCAAGGTAGGCGTACCTATATGAAACGTGGAACGGCTTTTGATTGGCCATTATGGCCTCGTAAGCAGGTTCGAGCTGAGTAGATGATATTTCTAACTGTGAAAAAATGTGTTCGTCAGTTAGTCTGCTTTGAAGATTGTTTTTTCGCAAAATTTTATTTTATTTTATTTTATTTTTAATTTATTTAATAGCAAACTTACAGATAGTAAATATACAATACTAGTATTTTAGAGACATATACAAACCAAACAAATTTACTATCCTATGAACAGTTTGCAATGCTTGCATTACAAATTAACAGAAATAACATGAACACGTTGAAAGTAGAAAAATACGTGTGGCACTCGGGGACTGCCGCGGTAAAGCTATTGCATAGCATTTTTAACAACTTATGCAATTATAATTATTTATTTATTTTATTTTTTCTGATATCAGATAACTGCGCTCTATCGGAAAATGTTGAAATTATTCCGAATCATTTGCGGCTGCGGAAGCAAATGATTCGGAATAATTTAAACGTCTACCGATAGATCGCCGCGCACGAATTTTATTCGATAAAGCAAAAAAAAAAACCGATATTATTCTTCGACTATTCGAAAAAAATCGTAGATAAAAAGATAGATAGTTAAATTATCTTTAAAATGGTGCAGATTTCATAATAATAAGCCAGATAGTATTTGCGTAGTGGTCGTTTTTGTGTTCGGTTAGACCTAATTTCACAAATTAATTACACTATGTATTATAAACAAACTCAAAAATATTCAAAGCTAAGAATATTAGGAAAATGTTCTTATTTAACATATATTTTTTTCGAATCGTAAGCTGTACTCGATTAGACGTAATTATCAGTTTAACCCTTGGAGTAAATGGGTATTTTCATGGATGCATCTGTGTCTTTTGCAGGATTTTCGGCGACATCGACTTAAAGTACTATAACTACGAAACTACTACACCAATCATAAAAAGAACAACTGCACAATGATTGCATTGAAATTTCGAATATAGAATATTGAAATATCATTTTGTAAAACAATTAGATAATTATGAATAAATATGAGAACGTCAAAGAAGTGAAAAAAACGCGCGACCAGATCTGGTCGTATCATACTCAACGGATAATTGTTTCACAACCAGATTTGGTCGTATCATACTCAACGGGTTAAAATCATTAATTTTCGTTAAGAAATTTCTTCATTCGGTCGCCACGCTGGCCTAGGCCCGGGATAAAAGCTATGCAATAGCTTAAAAATTATATTAAAGCTAATAATAATATAAGGGTAAGAAAAGTAATAATTAAATAGGTTGTTAATACGGTTATTTGGATAGAGCAAAATAGAAGTATGAGTATTGGATAATAATATGTATTATACATAATATGATATAATACATTAGTATATTATAATATAGTAATCATATAATACAGTACATTAAGATGGCAGTTAGTGAAATCTTAAGAAGTAGGAGATAGGCTAGGTATGATCGAGTCTTTTATTAAATTAATGGAATCATAATATATATTTAATCCTTTACACGATTTATCAAAAACGCGACACATTCTGGCAAGAGGTCTATTCGACACGATGTTGTTATTGCAAGCGACAACCGAAAATATTTGAGAGCTCCTCTATGGTGAAGAATGTTTGTTCGCAAACGTACGACGCGGCAAACATTGCCATAACTTTCTGAACATGAGCAATAAGCTTTGTAAATTGTGCTTTGTGCGTGCTTTATAAAAATATTTTTTTGTTGAATTTAAGAAAAGCTGTTTGAAATGAGTGCTACACTGCAACTCAATCATTTCCAGCTGTAATTTGAGCAGTACTTTATCCGATTCTACGTTGAAAGGCATTGAGAAAACATCTAAATATGGCTGAATATTTTTAAAATCCTAAAACCTTGTTTTAAACTCTTTGTGAAGTTCTATCAAAACTTGAGTGAATTCGTTAAGTTTGTTTTCCCATACTGGCGATAACGTGGAAAGTGTGTTAACTTGCGATTTTAATCGTGGAAAGTGTTTTTACTCGTCTTTCTTTACACAATTATTTTAAAAAATCGGTTTTGTCACCCCAAGACGTTCCTGTCAAGTAGCCAGGAACCTAATTCATGTGAATTCATAAATTCTACCACAACCCCCCCTAACACCAATCTAGCGCCACAAATTAACCCTTGAAAATCAAAATCGAAATTGAAATCGAAATCGACTTCAACTTTTCGAATTTTTCGAATTTTTCGACTTATTCGACCTTTCCTACTTTTTCGACTTTTTCGGCTTTTTGACGTTTCGTCTTTTTAACTTTTGACTTTACGACTTTTTGAATTTTGCTTCTGCTGTTGACCGTTGAGGAGTTCCCTCGTCGGGAGCCAACCTAGGGTACATCAGCCATGTCATGTGAAACTTGGAAGTTGATATCATAATTGAATGAGTACAAAAAATTTTGGGTCTCCCCTCCGTTGAGGAGTTGAAACCCAAAATTTGAGTTGAGGACCGTTGAGGAGTCCCCTCATCGGGAGCCAACCCAGGGTATTTCAGCCATGTCATAGTGAAACTTGGATGGGGCGCTATCATAATTGAATGCGTATACAAAATTTTGAGTCTCTACTATTGACCGTAGAGGAGTTTCCTCGTCGGGAGCCAACACAGGGTACATCAGCCATGTCATGGTGAAAAGTGGAAGTTGCTATCATAAATTAATACGTATACAAAATTTTGGGTCTCTGCTGTTGACCGTTGAGGAGTTCTCTCGCCGGGAGCCAACCCTGGGTGGACGGATTTCAACTACAATCTTTTCAGCTCATGCCATGACCATATGATGGCTGGATGCCTTTTTTATTTAATTTATTATAGTGCTCAAACAGATCAGTGAAAACGGCAAAATCAGTGAGCCAATCTTTGCATACGAGTATTTTGAATTCGTCTCATTTCTCAATATTTTTTAAAATTCCTCTATTTCTTGTTTCTACTCCTAAATCCGTTCGAGTGCATTGCCATCTTATTTTCGTGTGGCAAAGAAGGTCGGAGTATTTAGCATTGATTTCTTTCAGAAACTCTTGGAATTGTCGGTGTACTAAGCCCCGCGCTCGAATGGTGTTGATCAGTTTCACAACCACATTTAGTACATGTTTAATGTCCAATGCAGATTCATACAGGAAATCTTGATGAATAATGCCGTGTAGAAAGACGACATCAAGATGAGGGCAATGTTTCTTAAAAATACCTAAAATTCCCAAATTATTTCCAACCATGTTTAGCGCACCATCTGTAGTCACATTGCATAGTTTTGTTGATAAAGGTGCGTTTAATTTTTAAAGCCCCTCAGAAAACTCGTTATATATTATTTGACCTGTGGTTTTTCTTTTCAATGATTGCACGCTGGCTAGTAATATTGAATTCCCCTGATGAAGATCAATAACTGAGCAGTGTCGTTTACATATTCTGTACTCTCGTCCATCATTACAGAAAAATATTTTAACGTTTCTACAACCGTCGTAATTTCAGTCGACAAGTTTGAAGCAATTGAATCAATTCGTGATGTTAACCGCCTAGAATGTGAGGCGACCAGCTCGGGTTGCCTACGGCAAAATGTATACAAAATGTATATAAATTTATATAAATGTAAATATAAATGTAAATGTGCGCCGCTCTATAGTAATAGTATAGCTCTATAGTAAACCCCGCTCTATGTAAATGTAAATGTGTGTGTAAATATAAATTTATATACATTTTGCCGTAGGCAACCCGAGCGGGTCGCCTACGGCATTCATTCGAGGTTTCCGAGATAAACGGACCGAATCGAATTTTTCATTCGACCGATTCGAAGACTTTAATTTTTCAAGCCATAAAATGTTAGTTACACTCATCATGCAATCTTTCATATACTCTTCTTCTGAATATATTTGTTGGTTTAGCTATTTTGTAAGCCACAACGCATCTAGCTAATGTAGAAGCCTTCTATCCACTGCTTTGTTTTGTAAACATATTCTGCTGTCAAGACAGTTTTTTATTAATGTTTCCGTATTAATTTTCCTTTCTGAGTCATTCATAGATGCATATTTTGTGTTAGTATACCTTTTGTTATAATGTCGAGCGAGGTTAAAATCTTTGAATACCGCCACCGTTTCACATATCAAACAAAACTGAGTCGCGGTCCGAAATTGGCCCGCGGGCCGTACTTTGCCCACCGCTGGGTTAGATCTCTACGCAAACGGCTCTGATATTCTTATTAGTGTCTATATTAATCTAAGCCCATTAAATTAAGTAATTTTAAAAGAAATGTGTCACAGACTACGAAAAAGCGTTTTCGAAAAAGCGACTAAAATTTTCTTCTTCTTTCGATATTTTTAAGCTATTGCATAGCTTTTATCGCGGGCCTAGTAGTCCAGCGCGGCGACCGATTGAAGAAATTTCTTAACGAAAATTAATGATTTTAAACTGATAATTACGTCTAAACGAGTACTGCTTACGATTCGAAAAAAATATATATTAAACAAGAACATTTTCCTAATATTCTTAGCTTTGAATATTTTAGATTTTGTTTATATTACATAGTGTAATTAATTTGTGAAATTAGGTCTAACCGAACACAAAAACGACTACTACGCAAATACTATCTGGCGTATTATTATGAAACCTGCACCATTTTAAAGATAATTTAATTATCTATCTTTTTATCTACGTTTTTTTCGAATAATCCGTTTTTTTTGCTTTATCGAATAAACAATTCGTGGCGGCGCTCTATCGGAAGACGTTTAAATTATTCCGAATCCTTTGCTTCCGCAGCCGCAGATGATTCGGAATAATTTCAACGGTTTTCGATAGAGCGCAGTTATCTGATATCAGAAAAAATAAAATAAATAAAATAAATAAATAATTATAATTGCATAAGTTGTTAAAAATGCTATGCAATAGCTTTACCGCGGCAGTCCCCGAGTGCCACACGTATTTTTTTTCTTCTTCCTTGGGTTCCGCTCCTGCCTTATCTAGAGTATTTTAAAAGATACCCAAGTACTCAGTATGTATAAAGCTTTTGAAGAAAATATTCTTTGTCCTTCGATAATATTTTCCATTATTCGATGTCCTTCGATATTATTTTCCAGAAACACAGATTTAGCAAACTTTATATAAATAGTATTATCGATCACACCTTTGATACACTCTACACTATACTCCATATATTTATCTGTTACATTATAATACTAGCTGACCCGTGTCCACTTCGTTGGGCGGTAAAACTTTTTACTTGTGATGAAATTATGAGTGTGGTTCGGTTAGTAAGGTACTGAGTGCTATGATTTATTTCCTGACTGCCAAAAAAAGGGTTATATTTTTACTGCGTATGTATATTTGAATGCCAATTTGACTATTACCGCTATTTGTGAGTGTCTTCTTGTGAGTGTCTTATCTCTTTAACCATTTATGCAGTAAAATGGAAATTATATGCAGTAAAAGGGAAAAGTCCTTTATTTTAAACACTTCAGACGATAATTTACTTATTTTGATATTAATTCATAATTGTTGATAAATGACCAATTAACATGACCTAAAGATTCAAATTATTTTTTTTTAATATAAAAAACTACTTTTTGTGACTTAAATTTAAATTTAGACATATACTGTCGCTGACTTCTTTGTAGGTTACCAAGCTCTTCAACTTTTCTCTAGTACTTAATCATATATCTCTCATCGTTAAGGCAGCGGTAGTTAAAAACGTTTTCATTCGACCGTTTTTTCTCCGACTTACTTTGCAAATCTGACTACCACGAAAAAGTTTCGGATTAATATATAGCCTATGACACTCACAAATAACGTGGCTTTCTATTGGTAAAAGAATTTTCAAAATCGGTTCAGTATATCCAGAGATTACTTCCTACAACAAACTTTACCTCTTTATAATATTAGTATAGATTATATTATTACTTCATAATAAAAAAATATTATTATATAAAAAACTAATAATTTCATCAATTAAAAAATTTGTAAACGCTCACTCGCAACAAATCTCCCATTTTGTCTATTCTCCAAAAATCATATATGTACTTTTATTTAAATATATAACAACAACACTATATATTATTGGTATAAAAAACCGTCATATACAACACATACAATTAAATATGTCCACTTTCGTCAACGGTTTATATTTTCCTCCTAAGTTCTACAATAAAATATATCTTATATATATATATGAATAACAAAGTATGTCTTATATTATCTCTCATAATCTATTTCTGTCTCTCAAGTACTGGTCTACCTTTGGTCACTTTCTTATACGCCCTGAACACCTATGAAGTCTTTCTCTGCAGGCGCGAGTAATCTAGAGAATTTAGAAAGACATATGAGTCCACCTCAATATTAAATACCAGCGATTGTATATACTAAGAACACATATTGGATTTAAAATTTTACATCTCAACATAAGAAGTGCCAATAAAAATTTTGACTAACTAATTGTCGCTCCAACCTATATGGATGCTGATTTTGAAGTAATCGTACTAACCGAGTGTTGGATAAAAGATACACCTCCCATGCAATATTTTGATAACTATGATACTTACTTTTCAAGAAATAATTACAAGCGACATGACGGGGTACATATTCCTATTCATTAAAAGTACTCTTAACGCCACCGTAGAAGAGGTTACAATATCGGAAGCAAATTGTTTAAAAGTAACTGTGGAAAGTACACTAGTAATAACCGCAATATATAGGTCTCCTTACACACAAAACACCACCAGTTTCACTAATTCACTATCGGATATCCTCGAGATGGACAAGGGTAAGGACCAAATTCTGCTCGGAGACTTCAACATTGATATTTTAAATATAAAAAACATGCAAAACTATACAGATTACCTCTGTTTGCTGAGCGAGTGTGGTTTTACTTCTGCGACTAATAAGCCTACAAGAGGAAAGGCTTGTTTGGATCACATATGTAAAGACTAAACTTGAGGCTGTAGGTATTGTATGTGATATTGACATCACCGATCATTTCTCGACGATACATTAGTATTAACAGTAGTATTAACAGCATTAGCTAAAAAAACACAAACATGCAAAACACGGAATACGCCAGAATCAAGTGAAATTTTTAGACTTTCCTATGGTAACAAAAGATATTGAACGAGTTGACTGGGCGATATTAAGTATTAAACCAAACTGACAGTAATACCGCTACGGATTTTTTAATTAAGACTTTAAATGGCATCATTAAAACAAACAACTTAAACCCGTGACACATAGGAAACGACATCTCAAACCGTGGATTACAGATGGAATCCTAAAAAGTATCAAAACAAGAGATAAACTCCATAAACACTTACGCCTTAATCCCCACGATTCCATTGTTAAATCAAAATTTATCGGATACAGAAACTGTTGTAACAATATAATTAGTATAAGGAAGGATAATTATTATAAGCAAAAACTTGACGACGCATCAGCTAATCCCAAAGATACCTGGAAAATAATAAATGAATTGACATACAGACAAAAGCGTGACTATAAAAATATTACTGACCTGAAAATAAACGGCACTATAGTGAAACAGGTAATGTGAAACAATGCGGCACAATAGTGAAACACCTCTTCAAACAGGCAATGGATTGCTGACTATGTAAACGTAGGATCCACTATGCAAACACTATGCAAATGTAGGATCTCTACTAGCAGAAAAAACGATCCGGACTCTGCAAACAACTGAAATTGACTTAGCAAAATTAAAAGATTGTAACGTATATGGTTTTCCAATTGATAGAAAAACTCGGAAACAGAAAAGATTATTTTATTTTCTATAGTATTCAAAAATGGTTACATTGAAGTAAATAGATATTTTTATTTTTAGAATGCTAAGCTTGAGATATAAGGAGACTAATTTAAAAGGAGACTAATTTAAAGGAGTCAAAATTATTATTAGT
This sequence comes from Micropterix aruncella, assembly GCA_944548615.1. Taxonomy (NCBI): domain Eukaryota; kingdom Metazoa; phylum Arthropoda; class Insecta; order Lepidoptera; family Micropterigidae; genus Micropterix; species Micropterix aruncella. Next base: position 2,825,653 of record OX155958.1, read on the forward strand.
AACTGGAGAAAAATATATTTTATAATGAAAATTAGCATGAGACCTGTCAAGGTCGGCTAGCAAGTTTCCATTAAATTGCGTTATGGGGGCGGTAAACGATTTTAAACGGGATCGGTAATGGATGAGGTCCTCCAGTGACAATTCCCCGAGGTTTCCGCTCCAGGAATCCGGTAGTCTTCGGGATAGTCGTCGGTATCGCTGATGTGGGTAGGTCGCGCTCGTCCGATGGCGGGAGCAGTCGGCGATTTCGGCGACGACGAAGAAGAAGAAGGGCCTTCCTTAGGTTCAGGCGCGTCCCGATATCGCTCCCCGTCCGATGATTTCGGCTATGGAAAGCCGGCGAAGAGGAGATTGTCGGGGCAGTTGCTGGCAACACGATGGCACGACGGCTCGGCGATGGAAGTCGGCCGCGGCGAATTCAAAATTATAACCGAGATCCCTGTGGGAGAACACAGGATTAAAGTCAACCAGATTTCTGCGGGAATAGGAACAGGAAGCCGGGACTGGGACGACCCGCCCCTCGGCGAATCTCCTGCCGTTCCGATAATCTAGCCATCCGCTATCCCACCACACGGATTCACCGATCGACACCAAAAACACAAGCAAGAACTCACCGGAATAATATGCGTAATCCCACTTAAATATTACACGGGACTCCTTTCCGGGATCTCTAGTGCCCGAGACGGCTGTAGATTTTTGAATTAACATTTTTTCAACACTGGGTAGATAGCGAACGTTTGCCTCTCAAATCCGGCTTATTACCCCGCCAAATTTTGAAAACATATCCGGCGTCGTATTTTATTGTCGTATTTTAATTCCCCTGTGGATTTATAAATCCAAGTATTTTTCCAGGGACTATGCACCTAGATTTAATTACTTTTTTTATTTACCGTTGATTATATATTTTAATAAAAACTGTAAATGTTTACGGTATTATTTATACTACTGGCAAAGACCGCTCTGACGATACGGTTACTCCTGCGCGTGCGCAGGAGATGCTGTCGGCTGCGTTGACCATGATGAAAGTTATTACTTTAATAAATTATTTTATTACGAAACGACCTCAGTAATATTAAATTATTATTTATTTTTGGAAACAACGAATTATTTGACGGCTGACGTCAATTCCAATGTACTATCTAGAGTTTATTGTCGATGGTACGGATCTTCTCTTCTTTATGCCTGTCAAACGTCACTTTTATTTGCGTGTTGTTTACATTATGAGCGAATGCGTTTCGAAACGGAAAACTGTTTAATTAATGCCAGAACGACGCGATCCTGGATCAATCGGGATAAGAGCGCTTCGTTACAAGATACAAGAAGTTGCAATTGCGAATCACTATTCTTTTCCCCCACAGATGTTGGCGAAATATGCAGGGTTTTAAGTGATTTAAAAGAAACGAACACAACAGGTACTGATCAAATCTCGGTGAAAATTTTAAAGCAAAACATGGTCCACCTAGCATCCCCTTTAGCACATATAACTAACCTTAGCATAAGCACTGGTGTATTTCTAAATCACCTTAAAAAGTCTGTCATATGTCCCATCTACAAGGGTGGGGATAGAGAGGACGTCAGTTGTTATCGACCAATCAGCCTTTTAAATTCTATCTCAAAAATAATTGAAACAATTGCAAAGAAACGTTTGGTTAGTTTTTTGGAAACCAAAAAGTTACTAGCGGCGAGGCAATTTGTTATTTGTAGTTACTAGAGGCAATTTGTAGTTACTAGAGGTTATTGTATTCACAGGAAAATCCTGGGACGATGTGTACAATTACACCGAAAACGGACTATCTTTAATCAAAGTATGGCTAAATGATAATCTACTGACTCTTAATGACTCTAAAACTAAATATATGACCTTTCAAATGAAGAAAACACATAAAAACATAAAAATCACAAACACATAAAACACAAACACATAAAAAACACAAACACATAAAAATCCACACATGCAACACTGTCGTTGACGGCAAGAATGCGACACAGACTTGTACGTGTACGGAGGTGGAAAGAGTAGATACAATAAAGTACCTAGGATTAACTCTGGACTATACACTGAAGTGAGAAGATCATATCAGGTGCACTGCAACAAAATTGAGAAAACTTGTACATATATTCAAGTTAATAAGAAATGCCGTATCAAAAGATTTAGTACGAACGATATATTTCACATTGGCCCATAACTTACTAGCATACGGAATCATAGCTTGGGGTAGAGCCTCGCTGCAAGAACTTGATCCTCTAATTAAAGCCCAAAAGTCGCTATTAACAGTAATACACAAAAAACCCTTCCAGTATTCTTCTGAGAGCTTGTACAATGAATCTAAAGTCCTTGACGTTCGTCAAATATACGCTAAGGTAGTCCTACTCTACTACTATAATCATCAGAATTATCATCTATATTCAACACACCATAAAGGAACACGAGTAACAACAACCAGACAGCACTTAATCCAAAGAAAGAGAACAAGACGTTTTGCACAAAAACACTTTTCTTACATTGCTCCTCGACTGTTCAACAAAATGAATAGTATTTTTCCTGCAGGACTGAAATCTAGAAATAGTCACGGCGTAACGAAAAACCTAACTAAGTCGCTTTTGACTATGGGTCGACAAGAAACGGAGACATTAATAACATGTATATTAAAATAGAGCAGGATTTATCTATAAAGTATATATTTATTTATGTATGTAAGTGTATATTTATATGTATATACCTAAATTTAATATTATTACGCTTTCTTATTTTGGAGACATATCTAACTTCTCAAAGGTAACATAATAATATACAAAGATAATACAGCAAGCTACGAAAAGCACTCTACCTTCTTTTATATCAAGCCTACCTTAGTACAGGCGAGGCCTAGTTAGGATGGCTTTGAATTTTAAAAATACATGTAATATTATAGATAAATAAAGAATTTTGAATTTGAATTTGAATTTGATATCCTTCTTCATCCATGGGTTCCTATCCCGCCCTATCTACAGCGCTTTAAGCTGGCAGAAGATATACCAAGTACCTAGGATGCATAACGTTTCGGACAGTACTCACGACAATAAATAAAAACGACTCGGAGAACCTCGCAAACCTAGCTGACCAGATGAAGGAGGTTGACGAACACAGACAAATATCACATAATCGCGACCTCGTCCTTTGTCCGGCTTATTCACCCGGGATCGGGTGGCCAAATAGTCGTTTCAAGAGCAGTTGCCATAAGGTTAACAACCACCCCCGCTCTATAGAACACATTCCTGTTCCCATACACCCCCGGCTGTTGATCGCGGTGCACAATCGATTGGCTGACGCCGCACGGTGCGCGAACCGTCCAGGAGCACCCGAAGGTTGACTCCTAGGGGAGACTGGCTCGCAGGCCAGCGTCCTGTCCTGGCTCGTCCTTCTGCGTAGAGGCCGCCGAATGGGCGTTGACCCGTGAGTATAACAGATCCTGAACGAATGGACCTTCAAGGCCAACTCCAATAGGGCCCATCAGCTCCCAAGCAGCTAGAACTAGCAACAATCAAAACAGAGCGATCGTTACTACAGCTATCGATTAATGTAAGCCATGCCATTTGCTAGCCAACACATAAGAGCAACGACATACAAAGCCAACCAATATCGATATCGATTTGTCACATCGAGCAAACTACAACTAAAAGCGCTCGGACAAGAAATAGACGAAACCCGTTGCCGGTAACATTACGATACGGACATGGAATCAACCACCAGAAATTATTACTTGTATAAAGTTTTTCTTCAAAAAGGAGGGAGTCATGTTGCGGACAAAATACACAGCGTTGCCTAGTTACAGGTCACGCGATAAGAGCTGGCACGTTCACAGTACTCACACTAATGCAATGTCACTATACAGTGTGTGAGCGAGAGAGACGGAAAGACTTTTTATGATGCGCATCAAGTGAAAGTCATGTCGGCGTCACGACATTGCATTAGTGTGAGTACTGTGAACGTGCCAGCTCTCGCCGCGGGACCTGTACATGAGCAGTGGAGTTGGTAGGATACGAAAAAACTAGATATTCAATTGTTTCATTTACGAAAATTGGACGCATTAGTGGGCCGTGAATAAATTCACTTTGTTGTAGAAATTGAATAAAACAACATCTATATTATTTAACGTTTTTCGCGTGTTTTATGAACAAAGAATAATACGATGTGAAAAGGCGATACGAATATGTTCAATTGCCAAAATGCTTTTTGCCGCAATTTCATTTCGAGGTAACGCTATTGATATTAATGCAGCCATGCTGTGGTACGCGCTACCAAAGCCTAGGCAATCGTATGGTTATTTTTCTTACCGATGTATTTATCTTAGGTAGGTTCTCATTTCCTCCCTCGATTTCAACTGTTCCTAAGGACTGTTAAGAAGGCAACCAAACACGAAATTGTAAACCTTTTATGTATTGTGACAAAGTTCCATCCTTAGATATAATATTTCAAAAAGATTGAATAAGAAATCGGAGACTATCGCGGTTGTTTCACATTATAAGAGGTATGTAAAGGATGCAATACCACTGCAAATCCCGTTAAGTATAAAGTCGAATGCAGCTATGTTGGACAAACGAAGCGGCCCTTAGCATCTCGATTGCTGGAACGCATCAAGGCTGTCGAGAAAAATCGGCGATCTGCGAGCATATATTGGATAGCGGAAGTAACCACTGGCTGCAGTTTCAAAATTTCATTGTGGTATCTAAAGAATAATTATACTTTCCTCGCATGATCCGGGAAGCCATTGAATAAGAAGAACCCCGAATTTTAATAGAGACGACGGTTACAAATTCTCTTCTACGTGGAACCCTCTTCTTAAAATGGTTCCACTGCCGAAAGACAGGATGCAGTGAGTGTTGTATGCACGACAGACTTTCGAAACTCGCGCGCGTCGGGCCCGCCCGGCCTACCCGCGGCCTACCCGCGGAACAACGGATTGACAGCTCTTTCAGTCTACCCTAGACAACGGCGGCTGCAACAGCGCCGAAACGTCGGGTGCTACAAAATTCACAAGGTAAATTATTTTTTGATCCTATTTATAAGATTGAATACTGTTCGATAGTGGGTAAGTGTAGGCTCGTACTGATACTAAAGTTTTAAAATGAAAAAGTAGCGAGTATAATATTTTCCGAATATTTTTCTCCGTTTCGTGGAACCTACTAATCCGCGTTTCACAATGCTTATGGTTAGGCCTACTAAATATTTATATTTTATGTAATAGATTTCCTGGCATATTTTTATGTTGTACAGTTCTGAAAATATATAAAGACAGTTATTAATTTAAAAAAATAAGCTCTTGAAAACACAAAACTACAAAAATAAATAAAAAAAGGTGTCATTTCGAGAAATTTATAAATTCTGGTTTGATTCCAAACATTCGTTATTTCAGGCCATCCTTAACCTTGAAATAAGTATTAAATATCTATGCAGGTGTTTATCAGTCTAGTTATGCAATTAAAAATCGAACTAATATTATTTTCGAGCAACACAGCTGAATAATCTATTTTGTGTGCCTTTTACAGCTATCTTAAAACGCTGGAAATCAAAATTAAAAAAAAAAGTTATGGATATTTTACAACTAAACGCTTGCACCCACTTACAATAAATTAATATGCAATAATCTAAAAAGTAAGGATGCGTGTTACAACGAATACGATAGCCACGCTGAAAGTTTACGGAAAAAATTTGAAAGTAATATAATGAATGCCCAAACAAGTATTAATCATCTCTCAAAATATTCACTTTGAGCGTTAATACCCTTTTTGCATGACTGCCCAAAAGATGCGTGTTTTATGTTCAGGATTCATCTATGCACGTTGTTCGTTTCTTTATTCCACCATCTTGATTAATTTAAAAACAAAAGTGTAGGAGATTGGCTGACAGATTGGGTTTTAATCTATTAGTTTAAAATAATGTTGGGTGAGTTGAGAGTGGTATTTAATAAAGACAAACAAACTTGAGTTTACAGGATTAGGAAATAAAAGTGAAGGAGAAGGGCTGACAGGTAACACAACATTTATCTATCATTCCTATGCTCGCCATCTAAGCATCTTTTGCTTTCTTCCATTGAAGTGAGATCCACTGCAGTAAGTGTCATATTTTTCAACGCGATATGTATATTTGTTGAAGTCTTCGTGTCGTCTTCGAAATCGTTCCATTTTTGAACTTCTGCTGAACCCAAAATCAAGTACAATAAATTGGTGACGAAACACACTGCCGCCGTCACGCATAGTTGTATCCTCCAAAGAGAGATGTCGGACTAGAAAATAATAAATATATCGGCATCTACACGTGAAGTAGGATTTTAAAAACTATTATATTGTTATTTCACTTACAACGTCAGTTAAAATTAACCCAGAGACAAAGGGAGTGGTAACTGAAGCAATATTTCCGCAAAAGTTTGTCATGCTCGTCAGCACTCCAGCGTAATTTGGAGCTAGGTCTAAAGGACTGAGCTGAAAATAAATGTTATTTTTATATTACACGATATTTTTTTATTTTTTTTTTATTTTATAAAATTATCCAATACAATACAATTGATTTTTGCGAAGCAGATAAGATTGCATTTGTGTGGATTTTATCCCCCCACTAGATTGTATATCTGTTCTGGGGTGATAGTATTTAAGACTTCACTTTAATCATAGTGACTTCCCTTTCTTTCTTTTTTTTTTTTCTTATTCATTCCGATCGCTCATTCATTCTTATAAATTTTAAGGTTATTATAAATATATAAATGTGTATATAAATAAAGAACTAATATTAAATAAAGAAAAAGACAATATTTAAGTTTATAGATAAGTAAAATAAATAAATATATAGATTAATATATAACTAAATTGACCAATAAATTAAGTAGCCTAAAAAGGTTTCTTACTGTGCACATATACTTGTGAATTTAATTAATTAATATAATATTATATTTTTTTTTAAACATAATCAACCGAAAACATATTTCTTATAAAGTATCAGGTGACAGATATGGACCGAAGTTTGATCCCTCAAATTATCAACCGATATCAGTACCTGATGTTTTAACAAAAATTTTGGAAAAAATAGTAATTACACAACTCTGTAACCATCTAGAAACCAATCACATGTCATCCGAAAACCAATACGGCTTCAAATAGAAATATTACTATAAATTTCCTAATGGGTCCCTAAATTTATTTATATTGTTATTCATTTCAATATTACTCTAATTATCGATCAGTTATGTCATAAGTTATACTTGGATAAGAAGCATCCGTATAATACTTGATATAGATAATCTAAGTCATTTATTATGCTAATATCTAAACAGTTATGACGTACGGTATACTTGGATAAAGATGACTTGGAAATCATCCACCAACCACCAACTATCAATAATAGACCATATTTAATTATTTTCACAAACTGGGAAAATAAGTCCTGAAAATAATCACTACCTCCCCGACTATAAGCTGTTACTTAAATTGTCACACACGAAAGAGAACATATTGGAAATTAGCAGCAACCAACAAAAATATCACCTTACATTATGGTTAATAAACCTTGGTAGGAGAGAGACGGAGAAAACATTCATCACAATTTTAAAATAAATAAATATATTTATTTTTCTATATATTTTATATACCTATTTTTACTAATTGTTATATATTATTAGTTATTATTATAAATGATTATTTATTATTGCTATCATATATCATTATTATTATTATTATCATACATTATTATTTAGTATTACTTGTTTATAGTTCTAATATTATTTTGGTGTAGTGAGAATTTCATTTTAACTTGATATGATTCAAATTTTTATTTTTATTTTGGAAGTTATGTAGTTTATTATCATTTGTATTGGTGTTCTCCTTAGAACAGGCTCTGCCTAGTTAGGAGCAACACAAGCTATGTTAAGTGCTAACGGTGTAATTTTTTTGTGGACCAATAAATAAATAAATAAATAAATAAAACTACGATACCGCTCACGTGGGTTCAAAGTCCAACCGAATGGTTTTTCTCGGGGGGTTTATCAGGCCGATAGTTGTGTTACAAATCAGGGAAAGTAACATAAATGTTGGATTGAAGAGAAACAATTTAAGAAGAGATAGGGAAATTAACATGAAATTAATGAATACATCCAACGTCTCTGTTATGACTTTATCTCGGATGCGTCCATTTTCGTTAGTGCGAAAGAATAAATACAATACTCACATAAAATCCCAAACTCTGCCCTGCTATCAAACTCATTCCGGATATAAGTAAACCTTCAGCCCAAATAATATCTCCTACATAGGGGAATGCTATCAATACCAAACTTAACGGCCAGGTTCCTAAAATGGAAAGTTTAATTTTTATTTCAATTAATATTAATACTAGTCGGTCAGTCATATTTTAGTCGACGGGTCCTTTTAACCGCTCGGAAGCCAGATTTCCCGCGTAAAAAACTGCTCTGCAAATTTTTGGTTGATTTTGTGAATAAATACTAACAAAATCGTTTTCATGAATTCCCTCTCGTTACTTAGTAATTCTTGTTAAATCTTGTTAGTCATGTATATTATATATTTATAATATAAATGTATGTATATGGGGACCAGTCGGATCTGTCGATCGACGCAAAATGCCAATAGGCACTATTGACTGCTCCCATATAGACAGTTTTTGCGGTATTGTGGAGCATCACGTGAGCCGTGTCCATTGGCCAGGATTTCTTGAACATAGCAGGGCTGCGCGCCGTGCGACATGTTTCGGAGCGCTACTACTGGGCTTACTCGGATCTTCCCCCTTAACACCAGGAAGGCCTATGACCTCTAGTTGGCTCTTTAGTATGTTGGCGGCTTCCGTTGGGATGGCTACCCCTTCCTTTATGATCGCCAGCAGGTCCGCCACCGTTAACGTTATGAACTCCTTTTCGTCCATTCCCTCGATGACGAGGGGCGCACTTGAGTCTCGAAGCGGGGGCGGGGGGCGGATGGGGGGAGGTCCTTCTATCTTCGACCTCCATCCTCCCCTCGCTACGGATGGGGTCTCGTATAGCGCTTCAATCGACGCCGCCGGCTCGACTTCTCTTCCCTAGCTGGCTGCTGCGGAGTGGTCGACGGCGCCGGTTTCTGTCTTCACGACAGAGGTGTTTGGGAGCGGAAACCGGAGAGAATTATGTATCTAGGGTCGACCAAATTCAAAAAAGTGTCTTACTTAACCGTATTTGGCCTAGTCGTGATCGCTACAGATGCGCTTTCTTTCGCCTAAATCAGAAACAAAAGATTGCTCTTCATTACGACTTGCCTTAGACCAAAAACGATACATAATGGATATCAATGACAATTATTTAAAATATATATTTACTTACCAAGAGTATTAAATAATTTTCTAGTATTCGTCCTCGACAATAATGCTCTGTTTACAATGGCGTCGCTCGCCAAGCTGAGGAGAAATGTTCCAAACCACTTTGTTATATGTGGTAAAGCCGTGAATATACCGCTCTGAAAAAGAAACTCAGAATTCACATCATATATAAAATTGTCACATCTATCACAACCGTCAGCTGGTGGAGTTTTATATTTTTGTTTAGCGATAAAGACACTATTAAGACTAATGTAATTTTTGCCAAACAAAACATCTCTGTGATGTCGCTGGGTTGTTGTGTTCTGGACATTTCGTTGCAGTTTAGCTACAGTGCCGTTTTATTAGTCCGATGGAAACGTCTACTGCTGCGACATACGATTTGAGCGGGGTTTAGGTAGCAGAAAAACATGACGCTTTGTCGCGTACCTTTGCGACCAATATTTCGATGAATGCGATACCATAATAATATGAATCAACTAATGAATTTCGATAACTAACGTATTTAGGTCCGATTTAAATTGACTAAACTCATTATGGCCGAATTGTAATATAAAATGAACAATAAATCTTTCTGAATGCTGGTATCCATTAGGTTCGCGCACCAACTATGCTCCGCGCATCTGCAGCTGCTCCAGTAAGCGATACGTTCGCGCTCCTGGAGCGTGCAACGTTGCACGCTCCGCGCCGAGCGCTCCACGCAGTGGTGGTAAATGCTGCGAGCACAAGAGGAGCGCAGCGTGGATGCGAGCAAAGTGAGTCGTTGGTGGGTACGTCTCGCCCGTCACGTTTGGCGTTTAGTAAACGCAAATCCATCGCTATTAAGTAGGCCGAAAAGAAATTTCTAGCTCTAATGGAGGAGTACCGAAATTATGCAGTGATGTGGGATCCGAAGGATGAGAAATTTAAAAATAAATTCTGGCGACGACATGTTCTCACATTCTTTTGCCGTACATGTGTAACGTCACATTTATTAACCTTATTATTTAATAAAATGAAATAATTAAATCTTTTAAATAACCCCAACGTAAAAAATACATACCGTTCGAACATCCGTACCCATTATTTTAGTCATGTAAACGGGTACTTCATTCATTAGAGAGAATGTAGTGTAGGCGCATCCAATGTTTGCAATGCATACTGCCCAAACTTCTGGCGATCGTAGAAGGTGGCTCCAGGGCACTGGTGACGATTCCTATAAGATGAAATATACTTAATAAATTAGTACAGGGCTTTGAATTTAATTATAAAAAATATTTTCCTTTCTTCATTGTCGTGTAAAAATTAGTGAAAATTTCTCGTTATCCTCTACCGTTCTATTCTCGTGTCATGCCTAGCGATATTTGGTGCTTGTCATTGTCACATTAGGTAAAAGAGGTGGTATTTTTAGTGGGATTGGATGTGATTGCAAAAAAGATATTTCTGTTTTTGTATATATGCAAACGTCTGACAGTAGTGTCTTTTTATATGTATCAGCTGTGTGGAGAAAACTGCGTGGAACTCAGTTGGTTCGTCAGCTCATAATAGTTAATATACAGGCAACTGGAGATATGACGACTCATGGAAACGGACGCTTCTACGCTGTGGATCCACAGAACCTTATATACACCAAAGATGGACAGCGAGTGGGAAAGGAATGTGATGCCTTACTCATAATATGATGCAAATTCGGACGACTTTCATTTTGAATAAATAATGGCAAAAAAAGAAAAAACAAATCTTTACCATGACAATCATAGTTTTGTTAGTGTAAAAAAAGTAAAACATTGAAATATGAATCGTAATATTGTACAAAGAGAAATAAAATTTGTTTTGTTGTATAATGTATGTCGTTAATCCCTGAGGTGTATAAATGCAAAAACTTGATGGTTTAACAATGCGAGAGCACTCAAAATATAACTGGCCATGTGAGAAGCGAGAATTTTCTAGATTCAAACCCACAAATGAATTATTTGCCATTGTGACATTAATAGCCATAGTGAACGTTCGCCAAGCGAAATGAAAATTGCAGACGTCTGAATGAAATGGGCGAGTTTGATGAGATCATTAGGATCTATCGCAGGAGAACAATTTCACATTGAAACTTGCCATTCAAAATAGTATCTTCAAGAACATTGCCAATGATGTTTTTTATGGCAAATCGCGTACCATTGCATAGCTTATGTGCATTTAAATTCCGAAGCAGAATGATTGGTAAACCGATTTCCAGCGAATTCAACAGGATTGTTGAATGTTTCGTCAGGATTGACAACAGTGTCAATCGATTTGAACGACGTCTCGTTGCCAGGCGATGACTTGTATTTTGAAATTAATGGCGTCAACGTTGATATTTTTTGCGATGATTAATGTAATTAGCTTGCAAATCTGAGAATACGCTTTCAATTACAGTATATTTCGTGGCTACAATGTTGCAAGAAATTTCTGGTAATTTGATTCCTTGTGTATTTCCATAAACTAGAATTTTTCTATTGCCAATGTTAAGCAATTGTTCGGAGAATGACAGTAGCAATGGATTGTTTTGCAGTTCAACACGCATATTTATATTAAGGCTTAATGTACTGACATTTCGCCATGGGTATGATAGTTTCAAACATGCGTTAATTTTGTCTCCATATGTAGCGCTTGTAATGACAGGCAATGTCTGTCTTAAATCAGCGGACATCAGCAGTAGAGCGCCACCGAATAGTCTGGTATTATCATTGAGTTCTTTCAGTGCTCTATTGAGAGCTTTAGGTAAATGTTTGTGGGTCAGAGTGCATTCATCCCAGATTATAATTTTGTATTTTTGCAAAACTTTAGCCATGCTGGAATGCTACTTTATGTTGCACATTGAGTGCTGAATGTGCAGTTCGTCCACCATCAAGCATAGTCGCTGCAATGCCTGATAAATCAATTGCCAAAGAAATATGATTTTGTGATCGAATGCGCGCAGTGAGATGTGTAACAGTGAGATGTGAAATGTTTTGTCAGTATCGCCTGGTGCGTCAAAAAGAAAGAATTCGCCTTGTTTCGCTGGAACTCACAAATTAATTTGATCGTATAATAATATGTTCTTTTGTTCAGCAGTGTTTAGTTACCCATTATTTTAAACAAAGTAGTCTATTGGCGCCTGTCGCTCTGCAGTTAGGTGATGGTATACAGAAATAATTAAGTTGCATATTCGAAATGAGAATGCAAATATCGTCAATATTTATTAACGCCTCGTTATATATTTCCGGCGAAAAATCTATATGAAAAATCGAATGCGATGCAAAATGTCGTCGGTCACGGAATATTTATATTTGTCCCAGAGAACAGAAGCTTGCGACAGAAAACATGTCGTCAATAATATGGAGAATAATTGACGAATTTGATTAGGATAGGAACTCAGTATTGTATCTGCAAGTATGAGATCGCAATGGTCGTCATCTTTCAGCAAATGCAATTCGCGACACGCATGGTGGTAGGTACGTGTCGTACAAAATATCCTTAACTGTTCGCAAGTTCTGCAACCGACGTCGGTTCAGGAATGTTAACCAACAACAAACGCAAGAAGAAGGATTCGTGTTTGAATGGACTGTGTGTAATTGGCCTAATATATTTCTTATAATTTTTCCTTTTTTTCTTGTTATTTCTCGTGCCTCTCGTTGTCATGATAATCTATATTGTCTCTGGTTTCCAAGGTATTGTATACTATTTTGTATCATATTTGACTCGGCATCTGTTTAGTATGATCAGTCTCTCGTATGTTTTTTTTTTTAAAACAGGGGTGGTGGAGGGTTGTAATTTTCGGGTTATATGTTCTGATTTTTCTTTAAATATAGTGAAAAATTAAAAGAAAAATCATAAAACCCGATTTAAACACCACCTTTTCTTCTTTCTACTGCCTCTCCAACTAATGATTGTTGGCAGTCAGCTCTGCATACTTCTTTTTGTCCTTCGCCAGGCAAAACAATTCAACGACACTCGTAATCCCTTTCCATTATCGAATGTTCCGCAACCAAGATTTCCGTCTACGGCTAGGTCTACTCTTCCATACAACTTTTCCCATCATAATGATTTTGAGGAGTTCGTACCTGTAATGCCTTTAACCACTTGACACAGGTATGCAGCTTTGCACTGTTTGTTGGTCTGCCAATGCTTGTGTTTCAAGCCGACACGCCGTAAAACATCATTGGTGATTTTGAGAGTCCAAGAAATCCACATCATGCGATTATATGCCCACATCTCGAATGCTTCTTTACCTTTTCTGAGATCTTCCTTAATCTTAATCCTCCAGGTGTCACATCCGTATAGAAGTATGGGCCAGATGTAGCACTAGAGAAGACATATTCGAAGTGGGATTTTCAGGCTATTTTTTTTTATTTTTCCAAAGGCGCTGCGTGGAATTTCGATTCAAGTCTTGATCTCCAGTTAACTGTCCCAGTGTTGTGTGATTCAGATGCCAAGGTATTTATATTTATCAATTTGTTCTAGTTTTTGGTCTGACACAAATATGCTAGGTTGAATATTAGAATTATTAGAAATTACTATTGACTTAGTCTTAGTGACATACATCCTGAGACCAGCTTGGACACTACACTCATTTACTCGGTAAGCCATCTCCTGTAGCTCAGCTTTCGTAGATGCTATGAGAACCAGTTGTTGATGAGGCGGTAATTGATTTAACACCACAGTTCACGTCTTCCTGAGCTTCAGTCATGATCGCTTCAGATATTAAAAAGAGTCGGCGACAAAATGCAGCCCTGCCGCACTTCCCTATCGATGTCAATTTTCTTGGATTCTTCCCCTTCAACTCTGATAGTGGCGCGCTGATTTCAGTACAGATTTTCTATTATACGGATGTCTTTTTATTCAAATCCGATGTCGTCAATAAGTGCAATAAGACGAATATGTTGTACTCTATCAAACATAGAAGGACATCTTGCTGCATATCCCGACATTTTTGCACCAAAATCTTTGAAAACATATTAATAACCTAATAATAATATTAATTATAACTTACTTTTCAAACCTGCGAATAACGCTTCTCTCGTCCCCGCTCGGGCTCTGAATCCAAACTGACTGTCGTTTACCTGTTCATCAAATTTTATCTGTGTTTGCTCATAAATTATAAAGAGAAAAAGCACCAGGACCTGACTTATAAGGCTAATTTTATTCGCGTTTTTCTTTTTGGGAAGTGTGATGACTGTCAACTTTATTCAGTCCTCAGGTATGTGGCCCGTATTGTAAACGAAGTTCAAAAGGGTCATTAGCACTGCGATGTATTGTTCATCAATGATTTTATGGATCTTAATGAGAACTTCATCTGGTCCTAGGTCTTTTCTAGATTTCGCTCAAACATTTTTGTGATTTCGTATTTCAAGAACACATGGATATTGACAGCTTGATCGTCAGTAGTAGATATTGCAAGCTCTATAGAGCATCCGCAAACAAACCTTTGATATAATGTTTCCAAAGAGTCATTATTCTGCCTATGTCCAGAATTGATACGTTGTTTTCGTCCACGGCCTGATGATAAGCATGCGTTTTATGAGCAATCATTTCCTGGATTCCATGTTTTGCATGAAGATTTTCTACATGTTTACATCTTTTCTGTTACTAGGAATTTTAAACAAACATCACTTCCCTCCGTATATTTTTATCTATGGCGTTATATTTCTGCTGGTATGTGCTTTTGTGTACTTTCCTTTCTTTCATGGGGTTGTCAATTTTATCATCTAAGTTTGTTATTTTCCCAATTCGTATGCCGAAGATATTCTTTACTGATTTTAGATACTTTGCTTTTTAAAGCGTGCCACATATCGCCGATAGGATTAGGTATTTCCCTATCTTTACCCAAAGCCCATTCATTAATCGCGTTCGCTACTTTAGGTCTTTTCTTCTCGTCATGAATGGCACGAATGTCAATTCTGGCCTTTTGTTTTTTACGAATTTTCTTGAGTGTGCATGACAAATTAGCGACTACGGCTCCAGAACAGGTCTTTGCGCTTTTAATACAGTTCTTGAAGCGACTGTTGACATTAATTAAATTAATCTGATGTCTTATTATATGGTCGGGTTTGTACCGAGGTGAAGTTTAAGTATACAATCTTCTCGGCAGAAGTTTAAAAAATGTGTTCGTGATGACAGGGTCTTTGTAAGGATGACAAAACGGGACAAACGTGTTTCCTCTGTCATTTCTTTTCCTTAATCCGTAATTTCCAACGACTCCTTGAATTTTCCTTCTCTTAATTTGACATTCAAGTCTCCCAATATTATTTTTTTTTTGTTTTTTGATGATTTCTATCAATTGTTCTACCTCTGCATAGAAGACTTCTACTTCGTGGTCTGTGCCATCTTGAGGTGGTGCATACATTTGTATGATGTGTATATTATTTGGCTTGGATTGAATTTGTATCATCACAGCACGGTTTGACATGGGCACAAAAGTAACAGATGTGCCAATATTGCATCATCTCCTTCCTCATATTAACACCTTGTCAGGACTATTGAGGTTTTTTATATTCCAAGTTGCGATTGTCAATGGTTTCCGTCCGGGTATTCTTCGCACCCCTGTCCTATTGAAGAGACGCGGGACACTCGCGGCCATTGTTTTCTAAGCCTCATCTATATGAAACTGACCACTAGGGAAAATAGTGCAGTGGTTTTACGTTACCTTCTGCACCAGAACTTTCTGAGAGTATTTGGCTCTCCAGGCCACTATAGCATCTTTCAGATAGTTGCATTAATGGGTGTTAGGTTATACCGTTTAAGCTGCGTCGTTATTGCCTCGTTTGTTGTCTAGCAGAAAACACCGCTACGACCACTGGGTCGCCGCCGCAGACTATACTGAAGAGAACCACTAGCGCGAGCAGGTAAGGATGACGATTGAGCTGGATGAGATGTTGTTCCGGTCTTTTTTTACTCCCTTTCTCACTTTGCTGCTTCAGTATTATTTTTTGATACGAAGCTACGCTTTCCAGATAATTGATGCGGATCTCCAGATTATTAACACTTTTGCTTTCCATGATAATTAGACCGATACTTAATGCAAACAATTGATATAGTATGTATTGTTGACTCGCTGATATGTATTGCAAAAAGAGTGCGATTTAAATATTCTCGCTGCAGTACCGCAAACCGAGTATCGAGTACCTTCGGGACCTGTCCTGTGACTAACCGCGAGTGAATCCAGCCTGAAAACATTCACTATATACAGTGGGCCCGATTGCTTTTCTTTGTGAATTAAAATAGGAACTTATTGCACCGAACGAGACAGAGCAATACGTTAGAGCGGAATATGAAATGAACTATGGTCGATTTTTCCTTTACCAAAACTACCTGTCGAACTTACAAACGCCCGAATAAGTTTGGACGCATTTTGTGCGGCGTTATTTTTAACTGATTTACCTTCGCTGAGTAGTTTTAATGCAGAAAAGAGACAACCGTTCATTTCATATTCCGCTCTGACGTACTGCTCTATTTCGTTCACATGAACTAATTTCCGATTTTTTCAAAAGAAACGCAATTGAGCCCAATATATATCATCATTTGATTAAGATGTACCTTTTATTGAGAATATTCAACAATATGATTTCATCGAAGACTATCGCGGTTGTTTGACATTATAAATAGGATAGAAAACGAATTTACCGCGTGAAATTTGTAGGACCCGACGTTTCGGTGACGTTGCAGCCGCCGTTGTGTAGGGTAGACTGAAGAGCTGTCAGTCCGTTGTTTTGCGGGTAGGCCGCAAACCGCTGCCGCCACTGCGTAGGTTATAACGGTGGTGGGGGGCCGGGCTCGGAGCGCGGGAATTTTTAAAATCCGTCTTTCACACAACACTCACTGTATCCTGTTTTACGTCTTCGCGTTCGGCGTTCGGCGGCGGGAACATTTTAAGAAGAGGGTTCCACGTAGAAGAGAGTTTGTAGCCGTCATCTCTATTGAAGTTCGGAGTTCTTCTTATTTCAATGGCTTCCCGGATCATGCGAGGAAAGTAGAATTGTTCCTTGGTAGAACAATGGGATTTTGAAACTGCATCCAGTGGTTACTTCCGCTATCCAATATATGTTCGCAGATCGCCGATTTTTCTCGCAAATCGAACGTTTTTAACAGCTTTGATGTGTTCTGTCAGTCGCGTGGCTATGGGCCGTTTCGTTTGTCCAACGTAGGCTAGACCGCAGCTGCATTCGACTTTATACACACCCGGGGTTTGCAGTGGTATTACATCCTTTACAGGCCTCAAAAATCGAGCTATATTTTGGGTCGGTTTGAAGATCGTTTTTATATCGAATCTGTTTAGCATCTTACTTATTCGATCAGTCACGCCCTTGACGTATGGTAAGAATGCTCTTGATCTGCTCGGTTTTTGAGTTTCGTCCGTATTAGATCGTGTGCGTGTCTCGTGACACGCGGTAAATTTCATTCGGTAAATTTCACGCGGTAAATTCGTTTTCTATTTCTAAAAGCGAACGGTTTCGTGCAGCTTGAGCCACAAGATAAAAATTGTTCTCAGATCGACTCAACTCAAGATTCAGCTCCTCGTGCGGAAAGCTACGCCGGGAGGGACTCATGCATCTCAGGCCTCACGACCTGGTGGACCGGTTTATCCTGGTGGGATTGTATCCCGGCGCTACTGGACGGTTTGAGCACCATTCGGCGGGGCCAATCGGTTGTGCACTCTGACTAATTGCTGAAGGAGTCTGGAGACTATGCAAATATACTGTCTTCTAAGCAGCGGGGGTGGATGTTGACCGGCTGTCATGCCACTCTTGAAACGACCTTGCACCACGGGCAAAGGACGCCCAGGTCCGCGATAAATTTAAATAGAATTACCGCTGTAATACAACAGGTACAAGCCGCGTAAGCAACTTCGGACCCGTAACCAGTCGGGAGTACGGAGGTATCCTGTAGATTAACTGCAGACGGAGATATCCTACCAAAACTGTTAGGGGGCGAAGCTGTCCGCTGGGATCTTTCCTGGGGCATTGACGTAAAGCGTTGGCCTCTAACGGGCTTTTTGGCGGAGCTAGACAGTAGATTGTCTTGTCTCTCAGTCTTCTACGTTCATCCCACGGCTGAAAGAACGATCACATATCGTTATACCAGCCTGGGGTGACGGGCTCGCCCGTTGTAGACGACACCGCCCTACTGCTATATTAATATCACATATTTAATAAATATATTTACGACTACTAATACATTGCAGACAATTACAATTATTCAAAATAAACTTTTTGGAAGTACATAAGTAAATAGGTATTTATTTTTATTAATCCGAGCTGGGTATAGAAGTAAACTTTTCAATAATATTATTAGAAATTAAATTACATTTCAAAGTTACAAAGAAATAAAAAGTATATTTAAATATCTAAATAAAGAAAAAATATATAAAAAAATCAAATTCAGAAATGAAAATAGATAATAGACAAAATTTAAAGAAATAAAACTGACTTAATTTTTTAAATAAGTGCAGCAGCCATTTCATGAAAATACTTAGAACGGGCTATCATAATTGAATGCGTATACAAAATTTTGTGTCTGTGCTGTTGACCGTTAAGGAGTTCCCTCTTTGGAAGCCAACCCTGGGAGCAGCAGTCCTGTCTTGGTGAAACCTAGAACGGGCTGTCGTTTTTTTTAAGGTTTAATTCTTTATTAATTGTTTTTTGTACATTAAGCCCCATTTTTATCAATGTTACAAGTAACTCGGAAAAATTGAACACCGAAATGCAGCTAATGCTCAGTGCCTACCTAACTATTCAGTATTCAGTATTCAGTATTCAATTTATTTATTCAGAATATACAATAAAAGCATGAATTATGAATTAAAGCTAATTATCGCATATTAGAATTCGTCAGTTTAAATGTAGATATAAAACGATTAAAGCATAAATATTAATTCGAAAATAGCGTTGACTAAAGTCGGCTTTACACGGCAAACAAATAAAATAAAAAAAATAAAAAAAAATTGAGCTGAATCCATGTACATGAGTATACATATAAAATAGATTATTATAAGAATATTAATAGTCATCAAGCACTTTATACAAAAAATAATCACACAATAGGAAGTATCAAAACAAAATTTGAAAAAACAACGTATGTATATGATCAGGTATGTTACATTACACATTGTAATCTACATATTAAATATTAAATTCATAATATTATTATTAAACAATAAGAACTAAAATGAGGTACCTGAAAGTTACATATTAATGTTATTCCCATTTGAAGGAATTGGCATGCTCAAAAAAATCACCCAGCTTATAGAAAGCATGTGTGGATTGTAGCTTTTGTTTAATAAATCTTTTAAACGCCTTTGTTTCCATCTTTCTTGTGGAGAGTGGTAGCTGGTTAAAGAGCTTATAGCTCAAATATCCAAAGGACTTTTGTGTCTGCGTAAGGCGTACTTTAGGCAGGATAACGTCATCACGTCTGCGTGTATTGTGGGAGTGCATATTCCCGTTTACCTCTTGTTCGTTAATATTTGATTTAGCATAGAGTAGACATTGTAAAATATATTGAGACGTAAAAGTCAGTATTTTGTACTTAAGAAAATATGGTTCGCAGTGCGTGTCACGGGATACTCCTGCAATTGCTCTTAGTGCACTTTTCTGTAAAATGAAAACCCTAGAACTGTCTGTGGCTAGAACTGTCTGTGAACTAGGACTAAACTGACCCGTATCTAGGCAGGTCAGAGTAAATAATTGAAATAAGTAATACAACTTATATAACAATTAACCTAATTAACGTAAAAAACTTTTTATTTTCATAATTAATTGATGTACTTAATTAAGATTGAATAATATACAATAATAAATAAATAACGCTATAATACAAATCAAAATACTAAATTTGTAAGAATAATACAATGTTAATACAATATGGCAAATACACATACATATACGTAAATACGATTTCAATAAATAATAAATGCTATATAGGCCAGTCAAATAAATTTTTTTAGCGGAATTAATTCCCAGCAAGCTGGAAATCGTTTTATTATCTTCAGTTGGTCCTAAATGTGTGTAATCTGAGTTTGTCCCATCCCAGGAGGTGTGCTTAACTTTTGGGAGCCAAATTCCTCTTTTTTCAGTTTTTTGTTTGCAGCTCGAAAACGATACATCGGACGAGAAATATCAATTAGCAATTAATCTTTAATTAGTAACTATTATTAATCTTAATTAATGAAGTAATAGAAACATTTAAAATTGACATGACACTCGCACTTTCTTAGATGTCGATGGCCCTTTATCTACGAAGCTCTCAAGCTGGGGTGGCATGTCGAGCCCCTCTTCGTCGCGATCATCTTCAAAGGGACTGTCCTCGGCTATTTCTGCTGGATTGTCCTCACCTATTTCTGTTTCTACGGCGATCAGTGAGGACACACCTTCATCCTCGAATGGTGCTAATATCAAGCAGGACTGGCCGTGGCAGTTGAGGCAAATTGTTGAACATTTCATACCTACTTCCGGCAGCTGCACCTCCCTGTACACCCCTTCGTACAACCGCAAAACACTGTTTGGAGGATTTGAACTGGAGCTGGATCCTTGGTTTTCATGGTGGGGAGCAGGCCAAGGTCCGTCCTCTTCCAACTCCAGCTGAGAGGATCCTTTGGTCTATCATACCAGCCCTGGTTTTGGTGGTAGACCCTCAGACTGTTGGGCAGCGGCTGCGTTTGTAGAGAGGCCAGATTGAACGTTGGATTTATGATGGAATTTGAGAATATCTCGTGGCGGATTTTATCCATATGCTGCCAGGAATAGTTGACTTGCTGAAATAAGGTTCTCAGGATCAGCGTCTGCATGGTAGAAAATCTTGACAGCCTCCTGTAAAGCCGTGTTCTTTTCTAGGAGCTTGTCAAACTTCAACTTCCCTTGTCGATAGAATGCAGAGGTTGTATCACACCCACTGATTGCATGTAGGAACAGAAGATTCTGTTTGACATTAGGAGAAAAGTTGAAGTACCTGGGGGAGTAGAACGTGTTCTGAGAGGTCTCCTTTCCAGGTTTCGTGACGTAAATGTTTGAGGAATTTGGTACTTTGGCGGTTGATATGACCAATAGATTGGTGTCCTCTCTGGCCATTATGACAGTCGCAAAGTTCTCTGCAGCTTGAATGGCGGTGTTGACGATGAGGGTGCCAACATCCTCATGAGCTTGCCTCACTTTAAACCCCTGCTGTACTAATTTTTCACGCAGCATGGAGGTAAGCCATTCTTTGTTGCTGTCGTTGGACAAAAATTGTTCTTTCGCATAGTTGCAGGCATCGTTTCAGTGAACACCACTTTCGCAGAAGAGTGCTTGCTTTTACGGTGAAGACGCTCAACTGATTTGGTACTCTTTACTGATGCCTCACCAGGGTAATAATAAAAAACGATGACTGTACTGACAGGGTTGTAGTATTGCTTAACGTAGTCAAAATATTTAGAGAGAACTGTTGAAAAAAAAATCTTTGATTTTTTGAATACACGACTAGACAATGATGGAGAGGGTACCTACTATATGCTGCTGTCTTTTTCTATTCGGCTGACGCATTCTCAGGCTGGTCACGGGGTCTAGTAGTTATATGTCAATGTCTCCGATCCGTCCGATTTAATAACTGTCGTAAGATGGCGGCGTTCAGCCCGATCTTCCTTGGTGCACTCTGGTCGCGTTCGGTAGCGTCGTCCACTTACCGAATTACCGCGCTAGGAATAAGTAACTGTATAAAACACAAAATTCTTTTACGAATGAAAATCGAGGTGTCTATATAACGTGAAATTGTATTCTCTACAACTCTTATTTTATGGTTTTTTCAACAGGAGTATCTGTTTCATAGATATGTGGTTTTGGAAAGTCGCAAAATGTAAGTTTGCACCTAAATGAGAAATTTTTCCGGTTTCTCACTTTTGATTCCGGTTATACCACTGAACCAAATTTGAAGTTTTAGACGTTGATTCGATGCAGAATTTAGTGTTCTTTAATATTGAATGGAATTATATTTTCCGCTCGACGTACCGTTTTCGAGCTGCGAGCAAAAAACTGAAAAAAGAGGAAAAATTTCGCGGTTATTTGGCTCCCAAAAGTTATGCACACTTCCTGGGATGGGGCAAACTCGGATTACACGCATTTAGGACCAAATGAAGGTATTAAAACGATTTCCAGCTTGCTGGAAATTAATTCCTCAAAACGCTTTTTTTCGATCTAATTTGACTGGCCTAATATGGTATATACAATTTAATAAAATATATAAATACAATTATAAAAGCAGTGCTAAAAATATGAAATAATATAAATAAAATATTATATAATATACTATTAATATATGAATAATAATTTTAAATATAAATTTCACAATATTATTTTAAAATTTTTAAATTAATTGAATGCATATACAAAATTTCGTGTCTGTGGTTCATTGTTATTGTTATTGGGCTTAAATATTGGCGTTCTCCTTTATATCTTGTTTGTTACATTTCGTTCCCTAAGTTCCCTAGTCTAACATCTTATATTTTCATGTGATAATTTGAAATATTGTTGACGTGAAGGTTTTTCTTAAATGAAAACAAATAAAGTCGCACTAACCGGATTATATTTAATAATGTTTTTAATGTCTTGTTTCCTACACTCCTCGTTTAAACATGTTGTGTTTTAATATAAAAGTTTAAAATAATGTTGGGTTGGGTTGAGTTGAGGGGAGTTTTTAATAAAGACAAACAAACTCGAGTTTACAGGATTAGGAAAGAAAAGTGAAGGAGATGGCCTGACCGATAATTCAAAATATTTATCTATCGTTCCTATGCTCGTCATCTAAGCATATTTTGTTTTCTTCCGATGATAGGAGATCCTCTTTGGTGTGTGTCGTATCTCTCAAATCTGTATTTGTATCTGTTGAAGTCTTCGTGTCATCTTCGAAATCGTTCCATTTTTGGACGTCAGCTGAACCCAAAATCAAGTACAATAAATTGGTGAAGAAACACACTGCCGCCGTCACGCATAGTTGTATCCTCCAAAGCGAGATGTCGGTCTAGAAAATTAATAAATATTTTGACATCTACATATTATAAAGAAGGATTAAGAAACTATTCTTTCATTATTTTACTTACAAGGTCAGTCATAATAAACCCAGAGACAAAGGGAGTGGTAACTGCAGCAATTTTACCACAGAAGTTTGTCATGCTCGATAACACTCCAGCGTAATTTGGAGCGAGGTCTAAAGAACCGAGCTGAAAATAAATTTTAATAAATAAATAAACGTATACAAGTTATCTAATAAAAAGTTGGAAATTTAATTAGGTGATTATTCAATTACGGGACATTCTTGACTTAACTCCTCTCCTCGCGGAGTAAAAATTCAGCTGTCCCATTCGCGCGCGACCTTTTCGCGCGCAAAATCGACGACCTTGATAAAAACGACCATAACTTGTAAACCACTATACGGATCATAAAAAGAAGACCTGTAAAATGATCGCATTGAAATTTGACATATAAAACATTATAACCTTATCTCGTAAATCAATTAAGATAATAATGGCGACAAATTACAAAACGCAGACGGCCTCCATCGTGTCGTCATCACTGGACCAAGTGGACGCCTGTCATTCCAGTGTATTAAAACTTGCATCCCCAAAAGGACGCCTGTCATTTGTCGGGTTAAATACTTTAAAAGTCATTTATTATGCTATATAATTGCTAATCAGTTGGGACATGCGATATATTTATCCAATTGCATGTGGAAAATCAACGAGTATGGAGCATGTAGAGAAACGTGTCTCTCTGACAATATGCAATAAATATAGATTTTCGTCTTGAGGCTCTGCGGTATTTATGACAAGAAGATATGGCGTACTTTCCTGATCAATGCCCATTCGAGTTGGATTCGTCGACAGACCTCATTGTCGTAATTGAATCTGTCCAGTTGGATCGTCTGACCAAAATATACATACTGGTCGAAAGCTTCAATAGTATTGTTCTCAACATATACTGGTATGTGTTTGACATGGGCATTCGACATGGGTTTTTTCTTACCCATGTTAATTTTTAGACATATCTGTTGGGAGACGGCATTGAGGTCTTTGAGCATTGTGCCAAGGTCATCCACCGATTCCGCCATGATAGTTACATAATCGGCGAATCGGAGTCTAATGATGGATTCGCCATTGATATTGATGCCATTATCATCCCTGTTCAATAGCTTGAAAACATCCTCCAATGCATAGGAGAACAGTTTCGAATAAATAACGGCTCTCTGTCTCACCCCCTTTTTCAATTGGATTGAATTTTTGCTCTGATCCTTAAGTCGGATACACATATTGGTCATATTATAAAAAACCCTCCAGCACTTTGATGTACCTGTAGTATATTTGGCACCGCTGTAATAACCGTAGCATTGCCCAGGTATTGACTGAATCAAAGGCTTTTTCGTAATCCACAGACGCTAGACATAGCGGCCGATTATACTCTTCCGTCTTCTGTGTGATCTGCCGTACTCTATGAATATGGTATATAGTACCTACTAAAGCCTTTACGGAACCCGGATTGTTAGGGAGGTTAGCAAAAAATCTAAATTAACTGTTTATCACTTTAGTATATAGGCAGATGTGCCAGACGAACAATGAAATACAGTACTTTGGATACGACGTGATATATATTTCTGAACAGATAGCGCGGTTACGTAAAATGCGAAGCGGGTGGCAAGGCAGCGTGCTCTCCGCTCGGGAAACGATTTATCACTGCTGGTGAGGCCGCTCGGCCGCCGCGCACCGCGGACCAGCCAAACAGCGTTGTCAACTGTGACTTTAATTATAATGATGGGAGAATAAATCGAATACATACTACATGAAGAATATAACATAGTTTAACTTAAACGTAAAGTGGCGAGTTTGATGCCACAAGTACGTTAGCTAAAACTTGTTTATATATATCTTGTAAAATCCAACTGTTGAGAATATTTTATCATAATGATAGCTAGTAAGTAAATTGTTAGACAGGTTAGACGGGCTCTAGCATCGCTAGTGCTAGGATCAGGGCTTTGCGACGAGGTGTATAACTGTCCAAAGAAATTGTCGAATTCCCTCAAAATCTCCGGCTTAGACAATATAATTCTGCCACTCAGTCTTCAGATTTGTCATGTGGCTTTTGCCTGTAGGCATTTTGCGAACTTTTTGGAACTTTATTGTGCTCTATCGCATTTTTAATACAATTTGTTTTGACTAGACGTAAATCTTGTAGAACGGACTTAAATATCTGTCTATAGAGCAGGATGTATTTCGACATATTCACTTAAGACTGCAGTTTCATTTCGGTTCGTTCTGTCATGGGTTTGAGATTATGCTCAGATAGTTTTTTGAGTCCTTTTTTCCCTGGGTCTTAGGAAGGTCCGAATCCACTGCGTGGGCAGTTACCACCAGCCCATTGTTCATCCCATTCACCGGGTCACATTCAGCCAGGTATTGAAAACGATTTTGAAGTTCAAATTGAAAGCTCTATAGGGTTTGTAGTTGGACAGGACTTGTGCGAAGAGTAGATTTAACGGCGATATTTAATGAGCCTCTCACCATTCGGTGATCACTGCCGGTTTTGACTCTGTTGATCACTGAGACATCATTGAATAAATGCTTTTTGATCGTCACGATGAAATCTATTTCGTGCTTTTCGCCGCCGGGGTGTAAGACAGTCATGTCCGCTTCCTGGATAACCATTTTCTGCTGGAGGAGATTTTCTGGAGGAGTTCATTGCAAAAAGTCTCCTCTTCTCCATGAAGTCGGCCAATCGCAGGTCCCTTTTGTTTAGCTGTCCATATCCAAAAGGTCCGACTCTCAGATCGTCGCCTTTCTCATTTCTAGGCGCACGTTGAAGTCTCCCATCACAGTTGTAAAGTGTGTTTTAGAGGTATGCATGGTATTTGATATATCGTCGTATATAGCCTCCACTTGGTCTTCTGGATGTTTGGGGCGTATACCAGTATAACCTTCAGTGAATACCTTTTGGTGATTCTGATTGAGGTACTCACAAAGTTGCAAAGGAATTCCCAGAATAGATTGGGAAATGCTTAGGTTTACGAGATGTATATATAGATGTGCACCACTTTCCACTGTGCAATGTATGTTTAATAATCGTTAAATGGTATGTTTAATACCTTTTATAACCGGTAAACCAGCACCCTTCAACCACTTCTCAAAAACAAACATCCTCTTTTTGCAAAACAAAATGTCTTCAATAGTGACAAATTAAAGCACAAAACCAATAAAAACACTGGATTCAATCGTCTCCTAAGTACAGAGTGACTGTTCAAAATATTAAAACAATTAGAACGCATCTACCATTGATTATACAACTATACTGGGCTCGTTATCACCCCGTCATTAAATCAAAAAAATAAAATTAGAATGCTGCCTCATACTCGTTTCAATGATGTAAGACGAAAATTGTTATTCCTGGTAGAGAAGTTTATACTTAAGACTGTATTGTATTTACAAGAGTTCAACATATGAAAAAATATATATAATATTGTTATTAATTGATTAGTGTTTTTGTAAGGACCTTAATAGGATGATGATTTTGACGTAGAAATAAATATAATAAAGCTACTCACACGGCTGCGAAGGAATTACCAGAATGGATGTAATACGTAACGACCAGTCATATGCCGTTGAAAATCTCGTTTCATTATTGTCACTTGTTACTATGGCAATCAGTCTCAAATCATTGTGAGGGAAGGTTACACTTAAAATAATAATCGGTGTTACTACATGAAAAATTGACGATTATCACCGGTCGGGTATGTGGAGCCACGCCAAACCGCTATCTTTCGCATCGGTAAAACTCATTTGCGCCAAAGCAGCGATTGTGACGCATAATGGTTGCATTATGAACAAAATGGATTTCGAAAGGGAAAGTCAACTACACGCGCAATATATGACCTCTGTACAGAAATACTGCATGGAATCGA
This sequence comes from Micropterix aruncella, assembly GCA_944548615.1. Classification (NCBI taxonomy): domain Eukaryota; kingdom Metazoa; phylum Arthropoda; class Insecta; order Lepidoptera; family Micropterigidae; genus Micropterix; species Micropterix aruncella. The sequence goes on from OX155958.1 coordinate 2,852,873, forward strand.
CCATAAAAAGACAACAATAACTTTATTCCTAGATCTATCAAAAGCGTTTGATAGCGTATCCCACAATAAACTATTGGATTTACTCAATGCTGTTGGGATAAAGGGTCACACAATGAGTGGTTTAAATCTTATCTCTTAAACAGGCCACAAAGTGTAAAAGTTAATGCTATAAAAAACCGCAAATTTTTTGAACAGTACTCAAATGAGAGGGTCATTAAAGCTGGTGTCCCACAAGGGAATATTTTGGAGCCACTTCTTTTTCTACTCTACATAAATAATCTGCCAACCGTGACAAAGGATAAATATGTTTTATTTGCTGACGATACATCCATTATTTTTTAAAACAATCCATTAACCTCACCAAAAACTCTAATTGAAGATTCTCTTGGTACCATATTAGAATGGCTAAGCTCATTAAATTTGTACGTAAATGCAGAAAAAACGAAAATTATACAATATCGCTTAAGTCAACTGCAGCCCCAAGACCTTAATATCGACCTTAATGAAAAAATAGTAAAAACTGTGAGCGAGACTAAATTTCTTGGGATCGTCACTGATGAAAACCTTAACTGGAAACAGCACGTCCAACACGTATGTTCAAAATTAAATAAATATATATACATTCTTAAAATTTTAAAACATATATCATCAGTAGAGACTCGCCTAACAAAATATTATGGCTACGTACATCCGCATCTAAAATACGGCATTATAATGTGGGGCAACTCCAAAGAAGTCCAACGAATATTTAAAATACAGAAGTCCTGTGTTCAACTTCTAAACGGAGTAGCGCCAGAAACTTCCTGCAGGCCGCTCTTCGTTAGCATGTCTATGTTGACTGTGCCCTCTCTGTATATACTGGAATGTTGTGAATTCATTAAAAATAATCCCGATATCTACTCCTTACGAAGAGATGTACATTCAAGGGCTACGAGGAATAGAAACCTCGTAAATTGTCCCTTAGTGAGGACAGAAATGTGTAAAAAGGGACCTGAGTTCTGTTGTGTTAAATATTTTAACGCTATTCCACAAAACATCAAATCAATGCAACAACCAGGATTCAAACAGACATTAAAGCACTGGCTCAAAAATAAATGCTATTACAGCGTGAATGACTTTTTAAACGTAGCTCTACAGCCTGACTTTTTAAACGTAACTCTACACTCTACAGCCTCTTCAAGAATTTAGGCCTGCCAAGAGCGGCGCTGAGCTCATACATGGAGAGAGCCTCGAAAACGACACTGGAGGCATCCTACAGAATATGGATAGGTAGAGAGAGGGAGGTCGAGGGCGGGACTGGTGGTTCTCCGCGTCCTAGTCATCGCAGACTAGCTGATGAGGGCTTATAGCGAGCCGAAACGTCACGCGCGCTGGAGAACTGTAGAGCGGCCGCTCACTAGTCCCACCTCGTCCGACACCCTCCTTTATTGCCAATGGGCCCGGATATGTTCGGTGAAGCCATTGAAAGCTGAGTTCAACACCTTCCTTATATTTAATTCTAGCTCTAAATCTGACAAACCGTAGATAGCCTAATAATTCCAGATTGATATTTTAATTTAAAAACAAACTGACATTTATTTACTGAATTTGTAAATAATAGTTCTAATTATTATTTTGTTAATACCTATGTCTAAAACGTTATATTTTACGGATTTATTGTCCTTCAACTGCAAAGTGAATATATTTAATTATAGAAAAATACATATTGTACGCCTGATTGGTAAACTGTATAGCACATATAATAGTACCTATCCATTTTGTACGACCTACTTACAGTTCACAATAAAGAATTATAAAAGAATTATAAAATTATATCAGTTTATATATATGACCATCAGTTTGTTATTTTGAAACTTATAAGTAATAACGATGATTTACTTCAATAAACGTTTTTTTAGATACAATGACATAGGGTTTGTTTAAGCTGTGACTTTTTTGCCATAACGATTTGAGAGTGACCACTATAGTAACAAATGACAGTCATAAACAGAGCTCTTGACGGTTTATGTGTGGACGTTATTGGTAGTGGGGCATCGTCCCATACATTTTTGCCTTTCAGCCTATACAGCTATTTACTTCATTATTATTCTCAAAAAATAATAGGTGGTTAAATAGTTTATGTTACTAAACAACACCCTTTTACCTCCTGGTCACATTACGAAACCAAACAAGTCATTGCGATATGTCGAATGAGACAAACTTGATTGGCTTATTTTTGACCATTGAAGAGTCTCTATCTCCTTCCTCCATTATTATACAAGGTCGACGGTATTATTGTATTGTCACCAGAATCGCGTGAGTGCTAATTTAAAGTGTGATCCGGTCGTTATTAAATGCAGTGGTCAATACAGTTTAAGGTGGTTTTTGTCGGTTCATATATTGGGAGTGCACTCTGATTGAGGTGTAGCAGTAAAGAAGGTCGAGTAACAAGAACTACGCTATCCCTTACATGAGTTGAACTAATAGTTTGTCTTGGGAGAAGTATCACTCCTATGTTTTTTTTCAGTCAAGTAAAGTAACATGAATGGATAAAAAAGAAGCAATTTAAGAACATAAGGGAAATTACCCTGAGATTTATGAATAAGTTTATTAGTCGAAATAATAAATAAAATACTCACAAAATATCCCAAACTCTGCCCTGCTATTAAACTCATTCCGAAAATAAGTAAAACTTCAGCCCAAATAATATCTCGTATATACGGGAATGCTATCAATGCCAAACATAACGGCCAGGTTCCTGAAAGGAAAATATTAATAGTTGATTAAACTAAATTAACTCAGTTCGGTGTTCAGCTCTAACGCTCTAACGCTCAAAGTTGCGAGAGTCGTCTGCTGTGTCGGTCCGGCATCGACCCACACATGTTTTCGTCTCACAATTAGAATATTGCAGAAAAATCGCAAGCTTAGAGAAAAGGGCACAGAGTGGCCTTCACATCCGACACCACGCCAAAGAAGACAATCTCAAATGCGAAAAGAAACGTACCGCCACGCGGCTCGCCGCCATCGTCAAGTCTTTTTTGTACGTAAGCCGCGATAAATGCGAAACCCAAGCAAACAATGCAGGCGATGATAAATGTCGGCATCCGGGTAGTCACCGGCACCACGTAGTCCGTCAACTACATCACGTCAGCCCGCGAACTCAAATGAGAGTCAGTGAAAGACTATGTACGTTGAGTAACCTGCGAAAAACATGTACCAAAGAGTCGATAACTCCCGTCACCAATTCCGGCACAACATAGCCATACAACGCCGGAGAAGAAGTACAGGACGCCTGACCATCATCATCATACCACCACGCACCATAAACCAGCTGCTGAAAAATCAAAAGCTATCAGAATTGGGGTTCCGTAAGACCTTCGCATTCGACACCACCCATAATGAGCACAGCTTAAAAGCGATTAAGAAATGGACTGCTACGCGGTATGTTGCTTTTAAGTACCTACTTTTTAATAGTGAAGCAGCCGCTAGCCATGAACGCTCGTGTTCCGAGCAGTTATTCTCCTTCGCTATTTGTGTCCCTCTTCCTCAGATATTTTGACATGTACTGTTGAAGCCGCTGTTTGAGCGCCATCACGCGACCGGAAACTCGCCGCCGTTTCGCGTTCAGTGCACACGCTGCCGCTGCCGAACGTCATGCAGGTAGAAAACGTGTCGATCGGATGAACTCTTTTTCTCCGTAGACATGTCGACCGCCCCCGTCCATGAGCCGCGCGCGAAGCACGAGCTGCTCTGCGACCCATCCTAGAGTCGCGCTATGTCCACCTTGATGGTGAAGCTCCGTCTCCACGAAATGTACGCGAGGTTCACGCGTACTGCTCTGGTAAATGGTAAATGCCTCACCACAACTGAGGTATGGAGAATGCAGGCGGCTTATAACCATCGACATTCGGGTCGACATTGACGCTCCTTGGTCAGCAACGTCAAACTGGCTCGTTGACTCGGTCACAAGTCTGTGAAAGTCTACCTCCTGGCAAGAAATGCATCTGCGAACCGACACAAATACCTGCACAGGACCTTCGGAGAATAGCGGCGTTCCTCTTGTCCTCGTTAAAACGCACCCACCATAAGTTAATACCGCCACACCTCTTACATCATGTCTCTCAGCCCGTCACAGATAGCTGCATCTCGCTGACTCGGTCACGAGTCCGTGGAAGTCTACCTCCTTGCAAGAAATGTATCTGCGAACCGACACAAATACCTGCACAGGACCGTCGGAGAATAGCGGCGAACCGACACAATCACCTGCACCGGACCTTTGGAGAATAGCGGCGTTCCTCGTGTCCTCGTCAAAACGCACCCACCATAAGTTAATACCGTCACGCCTCTTACATCATGTCTCTCAGCCCGTCACAGACAGCTGAGTACGGCTACGTTTCACACGTGTCTTTAGCTTTCTGTAATACTAGCTGCCATACAAATCAACAAATAGAGCTGTCAACTACAATAGGCGAACCCGTCACCTCAGAAGTTTTAACGATTGGTCGTTCTATCTCCCGTGAAGTGAACGCAGAAGACTTGGACAAAACAGTCCACCGTCCAGTTCCGCCACATGCCCGAAAGAGACCAACAACGCTTATCCGCGAGATAACCAGGTATGTTACCCAGCGGGCTTACTTCCAATTGCAACCAGATTACTCCGGTCTCTCGGCTAACTACCCGGGTTCGCACTTTATGCGTGGAGGCCGCCGGATGGGTGTTGACCCGTGAGTGTGACCAACCCTGAACAAATGGGTCTTCGTGGCCAACACAGCAAGGGTCCATTAGCTCTCCAAACATTAGCTAGGCACATAGCGGGCCACGCGCACGCTAAGCACGATTGCGTAGGTATGTGACGTCAAAGGCACGTGAAGCACAAGCGAAACCTTCGCAAGCGCTTTACAACGTGCTCTTAACAACGTATGCTCTCTAAGGCAGTCGACACCGTATGGCAGTGAATACTCTCTAAGGAAGACGTTGGCGTGGGGTAGTTTAGCTAGTAGTGTATGGCCGCATCACTACATCGAGCCACGTAGCTCTAGTATCAATCGTGGACACGTATCGTTGTGCGCTGCTATCTGTGACAGGCTTTACGAGAGACAAAATAAGCGACAGCCGCCTGAAAGGAGATCCATAGAGACATTCACACCTTACAGCTCGCACAAGAACGAAGTTCACAAGCAAAGTAGCAAACAATGTAGCAAAGCAAACTGAATCAAAGTAGTTCGGTTATCACCATCATCAGATTTTTTTATCTAAATATGCCCAATATCCGTCGAAAAAGTATTTTTCTCGAACTTAGCAGATTCTCGCAACTATAATGTGTTAATATAGTTTAATAAATGATACATACAGGATTGACCCAATTCACAAAAGTTTTCTCGCTCCATCCTATTTGTCATATTTCACCTGGCCATTCCTGATCGCTACGATGCGGATTCTTTCGTCTACACCAGAAACAAAAGACCGCTACTCATTAGAACTTCATAGAGGCCATAACCGATACTAGAGGGAGAAACGATAATAGACTTTCATATTAATTCTTTTAAATATTCTGTGAGAGCAATGGGCCAAAGGACGCTCGGCCCATTGCTCTCACAGACACTGTGGCCAAAATCTTTTTTAGCATAGTCCACACGAGGATGAGCGAATTCATGCACCGGAATGAGTACCTTGGAGTATCAGTTCAAAAAGGCTTCATGCGTGGCGTCTCGGGCTGCCTCGAGCACAATTCTCTCCTGGCTGCTGCCATCAAGGATGCGAGACAGCACGAACGCCAAATCAATGTATGCTGGCTCGACCTAGAGAATGCCTTTGGGTCAGTCCGACACAGTCTCCTCCACTTTGCACTCCGCTTGGTACAACTTCCCACCAGTCGTGTGTGACATTGTAGCCTCCTACTACAACTGTCTGACTTTCCATGTTAAAACGCAAGAATGGACTACCAGCTCTATACCATATTCAATTGGACTATTTCAGGGCTGTTGCCTCTCCCCGACGATTTTTAATATAGTTTTTAATATACTGCTGGAAAGCCTGACCCAGTTTGACAGGAAGTGGGGCTACCGTTTTAAAACAGACGGCCAATACACCTCGTCGTGCCTCGCTTTTGCCGACGACCTAACTTTCATCACCAGAAGCCCCAAGCAGCTTTCCCTGCTAATACAGAAAGTGGAGCTTTTCTGCGACTGGTCAGGCTGTATAAAAGTGAAGCCCTCCAAATGTTTTTGCCTTGGACTCGCCCGCATGGGCACAAAATTTACATCCTATGACCCCAAATTGGTCTATAAGGGCTCTAATATCTCCCTTATAGACCCAAACAATCATTTCAAATTCCTCTTCAGAAAAATCACCCATCAGGGAAAAGACGTCTCGGGCGATCATGTTATAGAGCATTTCAAAAGTTGCCTGGCGAAAATAGATGCCTTGCTAATTTCTGGCCCTCGTAAGGCCTGGATCTATGACAATGATCTAACGTCACATTTGTCATGGCCCTTTCTTATATACGATTTTACCAAAACCCAACTGTCCCGTCTAGATGCGCTGGTGACAGCTAGTTTAAAATCCTGGCTGTCCTTAGCCAAACCAGCTGACCCCTCGACTCTCTTCAGGTCCAAACAAAATTTTGGGCTAGCGCTTAAACTGCCCTCTCTGCTCTACGCCAACTCCAGAATAACCAAAAATTCGATTCTGTGCAATTCCAAAGATCTGGCAATATCGAAGCACGTAATAAGTGGCCGTAGTGATTCAAATGATCTACAAGCCCGCGTAGACTTCCACAAAAAGTTCCTTACTGGAATCAGCCAGAATGGCACTGGTCTGGGGTATGGCAGTACAACCACGAGCGACGTGGACTTGAAGAAGTCTCTTTTGCGGGGAGATTACGACAGCAAGAGTATGGCTCATGCTATTGGCCTTCAATGCCAGAATGATTGGACAACAATTGGGGACTTTTGCATTCCGCCTCCAATGCACTGGAAGGTAATGCACTATGACTGGACGTCAGAGATGCTGAAATTTTATTTGAATGCCTTTCAGCATACACTTCCAGACCCCAGTAACCTCGCTCGTTGGAGCTTTGCCGAGGATAGTTCTTGTCCCCTCTGTAGCAATACCCCTTGCACAGCTAGACACATTCTAGCTGGCTGCAAGGTGGCCTTAGATCAAGGACGGTACACTTACCGCCATGACAAAGTTCTCGCTGTTATTCGCGAGGTAATTAGTCTCTCAGTGGCTCGTGCCAACAAGGATTTGACAGTATCCTCCAAACCCCCAATACAGTTTGTGCGGGATGGCTCTAAAGGCAAAAAATATTTAACTACAAAACCTTTCTCAATAATAGAGAAAGCTACAGATTGGATTCTGGATGTTGATTCGGTCTCTAAGCAGTATAAATTCCCTGAAAGTGTCGGATGCACAGCCCTCCGTCCAGATATAACTCTTTACTCTCTATCTCGGAAGGTGGCTCTTATTGTAGAATTAACTGTTCCATGGGAATCAAATATCCCAAAAGACCACGAGTACAAACTAAATAAATACCATGATCTTGCAAATGCCGTAACCCGGAACGGCTTCACTGTTCACCTTCACGCGGTGAAGTTGGCGCTCGTGGCCTGCCAGCTAAATCTCTATTTCACCTCTTTAAAGATCTTGGCCTTTCCAGAAAAATAATCAACTCTTTCTTAGAAAAATTATCTAAAACTGCGATTTGCGCATCTCAAATACTATGGCTTCGGAGGGGGAGTGAATGGGTGGTAAGGTGAACCTACCACAGCCGGTTCGTAAGTCCGGAATCCACTGCTCACCCCCCAGAAGTGTAAAAAAAAATAGTATTATGATGGGCCCGACTCCGGTCGGTGAATTCCATGGCAGCTCCGTTTGTATTTATATATTACTTACCAAGAGTATTAAATAATTTCCTACAGTTTGTCCTCGACAATAATGCTCTGTTTACAATGGCGTCGCTTGCCAAGCTGAGGAGAAATGTTGCAATCCACTTTGTTATATCTGGTAAAGCCGTTAATATACCACTCTGAAATAGAAAGTCATCACTTATGTAATATATTCTTAACTTTTCTTGAATTGATATCCAAGATTGGGAGTAATGAGTTTGTGACATCTCTCACAATGGCCAGCTAATATTTTTTTTATCTTTTTCACGATAATCTATACTAATATTATAAAGAGGTAAAGTTTGTGAGGTTGTAGGAAGTAATCTCTCGATCTACTGAACCGATTTTGAAAATTCTTTTACCAATAGAAAGCTACGTTATTTGTGAGTGTCATAGGGCTATATATTATTGCGAAAAATGAAAAGACTTTTTCGTGGTAGTCGGATTTGCAAAGTAAGTCGGAGAAAAAACGGTCGAATGAAAACGTTTCTTACGAACGCTGCTTTAACAAGTTGTAGAGCTTAGTAATGCCTACAAAAAAGTCGGCGACAGCATATGTCTAAATTTTATATTTAATTCACAAAAAGTAGTTTTTTTCTTTTTATAAAAAAATAATTGAAATCGTTAGGTCATGTTTATTGATCATATTATCAACAATTATGAATTCATATCAAAATAAGTAAATTTATCGTCTCAAGTGTTTAAAACAAAAGACTTTTCCCTTTTACTGCATATAATTTCCTTTTTAATACATAAATGGTTAAAGATAAAAGACACTCACAAATAAGACTCACAAGAAGACACTCACAAATAACGGTAATATAGTCAAATTGGTATGCAAATACATACATACATATGCAGTTAAAATATAACCCTTCTTTTGGCAGTCAGAAAATAAATCATAGCACTCAGTACTAACCGAACCACACTCACAAATTCATCACAAGTAAAAAGTTCTACGGCCCAACGAGGTGGGCACGGGTCACCTAGTTTACCATATATTTCATGGCTAAACAAACAAATATTGGAAATAACCAATGACGGCGTTAAAAAATACTCGTACGTACCGTTCGAACATCCGTACCCATAATTTTAGTCATGTAAACGGGTACTTCATTCATTATAGAGAATGTGGTGTAGGCGCATCCAATATTTGCAATGCAAAGTGCCCAAACTTCTGGCGATCGTAAAATGTGGTTCCAGGGCACTGAGGATGATTTCTATAGGGTGAAAAAAATAATAATTTAGGGATATTAGTAATTTTTTTTTGGCTCAAGCCGTTATCAAGAGATCTGACATTTCATAAATTGAACAATTCTTTGATTATTCAAATTCAATTCAGTTTCAATTCAGAATAAATAGAAATGGATTAATAATATCAGGTGGCCAGACACGCACAGGTTTACCTGACAGGTACACCTGTCAGTTATATCGAAGCTTCATATAGCTCACACACGTAACGATAAACCTATAACGATCCCTAAGTATCGTTCATGCCAGTCAATAAATGCATTGAATTCCAGTGAAATGCACTGACGTCAATACAGCCATTCTTCCACCTCGTGCAGCGCTGAATTAGCACGAATTTTAACTGGTTTGTCAAAAATCAGTTACACTGAACAACATTTTTACTAGGAATATTTTGGATTGCGTCATTTTTCGGCCTTTATAAGGCGGCGAAAATAGCACCAGGGTATCATTTCTCTAATGATCACTCAATACAGCGGCGGAATCACCCGGCACTACTCTCACGAGTCAGGTCAACGCGTCCGACCATTTCAGGTACCTCTTCCTTCCTTCCTCATATCGAAACGAGCAAGCATCAGTCTGAACTCCTACAGACTTTAACTGTGTCGAGTACGAGATACTCTGAGCACAAACTATAATCCTTATCCCTGCACCCTCGTAACTTCATGCAGATAGCTACCCCATTCGCGTCAACCCCTAGCATATTCGGGAATCGTTAACAAACTGGCAATATAAATCACTACAAATTCCTTCTGATATAATAAATACCTTTTGATATACTTTTAATCGACATTAAATAGATAATCAAACAACTTGGAGTCTAGTGAGGGGTGGCCCGTCACAAACCTGTTAATAGTCTCAGTTTCACCCATGGCATCGTCGCGGAACGACGACGACGCATTAGCTCTGGCAAGTCTCTTACTTGTTGTGAAAAGCCGAAAACATCAAAGGAAAGCTTGTAAAAAGTGGTAAAAAAACAATGGTTGTTACAAAGGATATACAAATACAGTCATATACACTTGTTAACAACGTTGAAATTCGAGCCTAAGGAATAACATAATCATTTGCGGATGAATAAAGCTACCTACATGAAACTACTATTTATGGTATCTCCTCTGATTCAGAAACAGGATATTGTCCTGAGAATGGCTATATCGCCAATTAAAATTTCTGCAGGAGTTATGAATGCCTCAAATATTATACTGTTATATCACCTCAAGCACTCGGTAAAATTATCCACGAGACATGTGCAGCCATTTTTCCAGTGCTGCGGAAGGATTACTTCAAGGTATGTATTAAATAAAACACGGTATTAACTACTCATTAAGTACTTATTTAAATATTAATATTATAATTAGATGAGTAATTGACAAAATAATGTCAATATTCATATTAGAAAGATAAGAGGCCGCACTTTCTGGGTCTGGAATACACAACTCTACTGCAGTTGAATTTTCATATTGGTCCTCTAGTATATTTTGAAGTTGTGGTATAACTATTGAATTTCGAATTAAATCCTAGCAGGACTTGCTTTTTTATATTAAACTACTGCAATATTGTCGGCCTAGAATTTGGTATATTTGAAGAAGTGCTAAGTTTTGGTAAAGGGACAAATGTTGGACTAGGACTTTGGGATGTAGTGAATTAAGACTAGGAGTATATCCAGAAAACTCCCGCTAATTTTAGATTCTTATTGCTTCCGTCGGTTGATGAGCTACGATGCGATTGGGTGTTGAGATTTCCCATTTCCGCCTTTAACAAAGTATCGTTTATGCTTTTTTCAGATATAACCTGTTGTCGCTTTTCTAATGTTCTCAGTCTTATTGCTACTGTTTTTCCCAACAAATCATAGCGATCTTTCTGTGTCACAGCAGATGCCAGACGTTTACAATAATCTCGTACCGACATCAATGCATACGTCACCTTTATTAGCATTTGGTTCTAAATTTTTAAGAATTTCAAGGAGCGCAGCATATTATATGCAGTTGACTTTTAATTACGGTTGTAACGGCCGTAAAGTACCGTCACATGCAATCAACAAATGCATTGATTTCCAGTGAAATACACTGACACAATTCAGCTATTATTTTAACTCGTGAGCGATGAATCAGCACGATGAAACAATACTTTTACTAGAAATATTTTGGCGGTAGGTATCAGTTGTTCACGCTCAGCGAATTTTATACTAGTTTCCAAGTTGAGCGCGCTGCGTCATCTACCAATAGGTAAAATGTAGCAAATAAGCAATAAAAGCAATAGTTTACTACCGCTAGATGGCGCAATGCGCTCAACTCTTTTATACTATTTTTCAAAACTATTTTTTTTTTAAATTTGCCTCTAAAGGCAAATTGAAAAATAAAAGCAAATTGAAAATAAAGGCAAAGGAAAATAAAGGCAAATTGAAAAATATAAAAATATCATTTTGTGTTTTTTCCATTTTTTTTGTCAACAGTTTTTTATTTGCTCGTATTGATTCACCCATTTCAATGATATCACTAATTAAAACTCATCCATATATATATATATATATATATATATATATATATATATATATATATATATATATATATATATATATATATATATATATATATATATATATATATATATATATATATATATATATATATATATATATATATATATATATATATATATATATATATATATATATATATATATATATATATATATATATATATATATATATATATATATATATATATATATATAATTATTTACCTTGATTTTTGTTTGGTTAAGCGATTTCTGTATGTATAATCTTTCTGATTCCTTTATTGTCGTATGTATCGCAGGACTGTTGGACCCGAAGTAGCACCAAACGACAGCCAACACGAGTGAGATGATACCCTGCACGTAGAATATAGATGGCCAACCCAACGAAGAACCTCCTAGTACGCCTCCCAAAGTGAAGAATGTCATCAAACCAAAATGGATACCTGAAATTAAAATGCAGCTTCACTGTTCGGTTCGTTTATGGCGTAGACCATATCCACACCCTACGGCAGATCATACAGGAAAGAGAAGTATATAATCGGCCGCTATGTCTAGTATTTGTGGACTAGGAAAAAGCCTTCGATTCGGTCGAGACCTGAGTAGTGCTACCGTCAATACAGCGGGGCCAAATAGACTACAGGTACATCGAACTGTTAAGGTGTTTGCATAACAACTCCACGATATATACCCGACTTCAGGATCATAGCAGAAATTTAATTTAATTGCAAAATGGGGTAAGATAGGGAGACGTTATTTCTCCGAAACTGTTCACCTCTGCATTGGAGGATGTTTTCAAGCTTTGAACTGGGACGGATATGGCATCAACACCAATGGCGAATACATCACTCACCCGATTTGCCGATGATTTTGTTATCATGGCAGATTCAGATTCAATGGACAACCTGATGGTCTTCCAACAGGTGAGTCTAAAAATGAACATGGGTAAGACAACAATCATGTCGAATGCCCATGTCGCACCCATACCGATAGGTACATGTTAGGAACGTTACTATATCTTCTCGTCTCAAATACCGCAGAGCCTCAAGACAAATGTATATAATCAGTGCGTGTTGCCAGTGATGACATATGGCAGTGAGACGTGGTCGTTAATTATTGGCCTCATACACAAGCTCAAAGTCGCGCAACGAGCCATAGAAAGAGCAATGCTTGGAGTTTCACTGGGTGATAGAATCCGAAGTGAGGAAATCAGCAGAAGAAACAAGGTCACTGATATAGCTCGTAAAATTACCAATTTGAAATGGCAATGGGCAGGCCATATAGCTCGCAGAACCCAGAACCGTTGGGGAAAAAAGGTTCTCTAATAGCGACCACGAACCGGCAGACGATGCGTAGGATGGCCCCCTACAAGATGGACCGACGACATAGCCAAGGTCGCAGAAGTAGGTGGACGGAGGCGGCTCAAGACCGCTCGTCATGGCATTCTATGGGGGAGACCTATGTCCAATAGTGGACGTAAACCAGCTGATGATGATGATGGCAAAAATGCTTATTGCGTTTTGTACGTAAAATATTTTTAGCGGCATTTAATTGTTAAAGCGATACTTAACAACATTTTATTGCAATTAGTTGCAACATTACAGTTTTAACCTTATCTTTAAGTTGTGTATCATCAATCATACGCTAGTATCATCTACAAATAATGTTGTTTGAACTTCATCTATAATCCTAGGGAGATCATTGATATAATGAAAAAATAGGATCGTTTTCTTTTGACATTTTTTTCATTTATTTTCTGCGAAATATGTACCGCATGCAGTGTACAACTACAAGTGTCAACGGCGGCTACAACGTCACCGAAACGTCGGGTGCTACAAAATTCACGCGGTAAATTCGTTTTCTATCCTATTTATAATGTCAAACAACCGCGATAGTCTTCGATTTTATATTACAAGTGTCAAGTTTAATCTATTTATTACTACGTCTTCAATAACATCATAACCCACCCCGACAATATTTTAATTGTGGCAATACTATTAGTGAACATGTACGATTATATTTTAGACTTTAAATTAAAAAAAAATAAACGTGATCAGTATGTTTGTTACTCCGGCCGTAACAGTTTTAAATTGCAGTTAATAACACAATGTACAAATAAAATATATTATGCGTATTTGAATATTTAATCGATCTCATGAAATTCTTATAGAATGCTCATTACAAACGTTCTACCACTGGATATAAAAAATGTTAACTGAGATAAACTATCAATGTTCTTTGAAGGGTTTTATTTCTAAATACGAGAACTTTTGCTCTAATGTATGTCACATAAGAAGACTAATGGTATTGGTAAGTTACCTCCAAATACAAATGATGCCAATCTTCCTCGTTCTTGCGGTGGGACCCAAACGCCCAGTAGTGCTTGAAGACTTGGAATGAAAACCCCCTGAGATAATCCTTGAACGGCGCGAATAGCACTTGTTGCTTTATAATCACCCTGAAATAATACAATTTGCAAATTATATATTTTTTGCCGTTCTGATCTTTGATCATAAAATATATTATATCACAGAATAAAATAAAATAAAAATAATTGTTAGATTACTAACCAAATGCGTCGCAATAGGTGTTAATAGTGATATTAATCCATTTAACGTCATAGAAACCAAAATAGGAGTTTTCCCTCCGAATTTATTAACAATAAAACCGGCCGGAATCTGCATTGCCAAATAACCCCAGAAAAATGACGATAGGATTATGCCTTGGGTCTTCTTGTTCCAGTCGAATATCTGAAAGTTTTTTTTTATTTAAATAAATTATTTATATAATATCAAATGAATTCATCAATAAACGTAGATATCTTGAAGCCAGAATGAATGAACCAAAGAATGAATAAATAAATAAATTAATGAGATTTGTTATTGTACGAAACATGAAACGTGATCAAATTCAAGAGGCCAAATACGTAGTCTTATTAATAGAGTCCGTAGCGTTTACGATTGATTTAGCATGATTTCGTAGACATCTAGGTAACTAAGGTCGGGATACTCCAGTATTCAGAATATAGAAACCTTTGTGTTACTGGCAGAAAACTCTGCAACTTTCAAAGATTATAAAGTTTTTATTATAAATTATTTCAGTGTCTCCTAATTTTACTACTTAGTGATCTTCTTAAAACTCTTTAAAACTTGTTAGTGATCAGGCAACGAGATTATCTCACCTCAACGCTACTTTGATTATTGATGGTGGTCATTGCAACTATGGATATACTCATATTGAAGCGCGTTCCAATCATAGTAGCATAACACAGAAACAACAAAAACACTTGCAAATGCCGAATACCTATTTTTGTAATTCGTTCTGTTTCTGAAATTTATGAAATGAAATTAAATCTAGTTTAAAAATATTTTAAATATTAAAAATACAATATTTTGATATTGTTTTCTGAGGAAAAAATCGCTTTTATACTTATTAAAATGATTTTTCTATTTTAAATTAAATATAAATAGAATCTTACTAAAATTATCCTCTTCATTTACAGTATTATATGTATAATTCATTTTGAATTCCACTGAACTGTCCACCGTCAAATATTCACGCACACGAAGAGCTATTTATAGAAATTAACAAAACATATGGATCTTATACATGTCTATTGATAATTGTTTGTTTGCCAATAAAATAAAATGGTAATTGAAGCTGCAGTCACACAACAACAACGAGATAGATATTTTGGAGCTCAAGGTTGAGTTAAATTAAATTTAATTTAATTTAATTAATTTAACAATTCATTAACAGAACATAAGTATCACTAATAATCATATCAATAAAAAAAATATATGTAATTAAAATTAAAATTAAAATTAAACACGGCCGATATGAGTATTAGCATTTAAGTACTGCTGCTGCCCAACTAAGTGCCAGGACTTGTTCCAGGGCAGCTAGCTCTCTAGTTTTTATATCACATATATTCGGCAATGAATAATAATAATAAAAAAAAATAAATAAAAAGGAAAAGAAATATATATATATATATATATATATATATATATATATATATATATATATATATATATATATATATATATATATATATATATATATTTGATTGTAAATGTGTAAATTATTATTTTTTCAAATTGAAATTATGTTTATCACTAAATAAATGAAATGATAAAATAATGAAAGGGCACTTATCTGGTCTGTGGTGACCAGGAGTGACTCCACGCCTTTTTCGTTTTCTCTTCTCTCAGTATTTGCGGTTTCCTACTGTGGTATTCGAACCTTTCTACTTTATCCTACAGCGGCGACACAACAATGCGAAAGACGAGAATGAATGCTGGAAAATAATAGGCGATTAGTGTTTCTTAAATATTAATGATTTTTATAAAATGTATATCAATATTTCGGCTCAGCCGTCGTCAAGATATATGACATTTCTGAAATCGAACAATTCGTTGAAAATTTAAATTCAAGGAATCGAACAAAAAGAAATGGATTAATAATATTTTACACGATTTAGTTAAGGTACCATAACCAACCGTGCAAAACGTTATTTTAAAATGAATGATTATAAATTAAAAGAAAAAGCATTTGATGATTATGATAATATGATAAACCTTATTAATTTTGCCTATTGAGACCGGAACCTTTGCAAGCGCCTAAAATATAAATATAAGCCAATTCCCAAGATTTGACGTCCCTTTCTTTTGCATTATCCCCAAGGCATTTTATTATTTTAACTTTAAAACATTGATCAAAAGATAAATTATGCGCCCTGGCATGCAAAGATATTGGGAGTTGGCTTTCATTTCCTACACTAGCCCTATGATTATTTAGTCTAATATTAAGTGGTGTTGTTGTTTCACCGATATAAAAGGCATCACAAGTCCTGCACAGAAGTTGATATACTATATTTTTTGAAATACAACTGCAATGAAAGGGAACCCTGTAACTATTAGTAGTATTTGGACTGGTAAAAAAAGGACTTAGATCTAACAGAGGACAAGTTTTACAACGTGGACGACCACAAGGTTGAAGCCCAAAAGTATTATTACCAATAGAGAAATTTTGATTATTTTTTGTTTTGTTTAATATTGATCTAATATTAGGTGGTCTGCGGAAAGATAAAATTGGCGGTGAATCTAAGAGATCCTTAGTGGATGCATCATTAGAAATGATGGGGAATAAATCAGATAATATATCTCGCAGTTTCTCAGCACCAGGAAAATAAGTGGTGCTAAGAAAGATTTTATTATTTTTATTATTTTTATTTGAAGAAATTTTAGGTTTTGGTATATATTTTACTTCAGAGTTTAGAATATGTTTATCCAATAGAGGAGCAGGGTATTTTCTTTCAAGAAGAGATTGCTTTAGATTATTGAGATATTTATCTAAATTTTCTTTGTTGTTAACTAAACGGTGTCCGCGAATGGACATTGAGTAGGGAATGGATCTCTTGGTGTGAAATGGATGACAGCTATCAAAGTGTAAATACTGTTCTTTATTTGTAGGTTTTATATGAATCGCGGTTTTAATTTTACCTTCGGAAATTGTTAAATCAACATCTAAGAAAGTAATTTGTGATTTAGAAATGGTATGAGTGAAATTCAAAGGGCCAAAATTATTTAGGTCGTCAAGAAAGGTTGTTAGAGTAGTTTGTCCGTGTGGCCTGTGAGTCACTCCTGGTCACCACAGACCAGATAAGTGCCCTTTCATTATTTTATCATTTCATTTATTTAGTGATAAATATATATATATATATATATATATATATATATATATATATATATATATATATATATATATATATATATATATATATATATATATATATATATATATATATATATATATATATATATATATATATTCCCGTCACCATTACAAATTATAACTAATAATCACTAACTAATGATCACAATAGGAAATAAAACACAAAAATAAATAATCGTGTTAATAAAATAAAAATAAAAATATGATCCAATAAAATGGCGACTCAGAAATTCTTCTTCGTAGCTTTGCAAATCGGTGTTTTCTCTGGGTGCATATTTAAGGAAGTGCTATAAAAAATAAATATTTTTGGCCAAGTAAAAGCGTAAACGTCAACAATTTTAGATACGCAGATTATCAGATAGCTAAACACTTGGATGAGGATTGATAGTAGCATGCTAAAAAGTTGGATGAGGATTGATAGTAGGAATTTATAGGCTCGAACTGTTACTGAAGCATTGAAATGAAGAAGCAGCCAGATTATTTTAGCCAAATGTGCTTCTCTGTTCCGAGGATCCTATTACTCATCCTTTTAAAGATGCCTGATACGTATTTCTTCTCTCTTTCTTTATTCCATAGCCGACGATTGGGGAGCGGATCGCCCTTGCAGCCAATATGCTGCTGTCGGGGGCCGCTGGATCTTGTACTCCATTCACGATTCGTTTCCATTCTAGACGATTTTTGGCGACGTCTCGAGCATCGATAGCCGATAATCGTTGATTATTTAAGTCATGTTTGATATTCTTTAGCCAGGTTTGTTTAGCGGTGCCGAACGCCGAATTCTCCATTCTGTCGGACGTTCTCGCCAAAGAAGTTTACGTGGCAAGCGATTATCGTTCATTCGGCAATCATGGCCTAACCATCGTAGTCGACGTTTTTGTATTTCTTCTTCGATCGTTGTTTGTTGATCGCATCTTTCTCTAATGGCATGGCTTGTTTCGAATTCGGTCGCGGAGTGAGACACCGGGAATCTGCCTCAAGCATCGCATTTGGAAGACCACGCCGCGTATTTGTTGAGGTCCGATTGTAGTAACGTCCACGTTTTGATTCATAAAGCAGATTGGGAAGGACCAATGTTCGGTATTTCTATTCTAAATAGTAGATTTCTTGACACATTTAATTTTTTTACTTCTACGGTTTTATCAAATATAAAGACGTTTATTATTTAATAAAAATAAAATAAAATATATTAAGACCCCCTTTAAAAATTAAAAATACATGAATAAATATGCATATTATTATACATTTTAAAAATTACTAAATTCTGTTTTTAATTCATACATTCATTATATCCTCATTTACTTCATATATTCATTATATTCAGTGTATCCTCAACCCTGAAATAAATATTCAATATTTATGCAGGTGTTAGGCATATACACGATTACAATTAACAATCGAATTAATATTATTTTCGAGTAAGACAGTTCAATAACCCGCTTTCTATAGGGCACAGCTCCATATTTAGTTTTATTTTTAACACGCTTTTATTAGGTCGACCTGTATTAGGTAACTAACTATGTAATGGAATCTAAGGTAACTAATTTAACCATCTTCCAAGGATCGTAGCGTCATAAAAATTGGCAGCTGTATGTAGTTCTGATGACAATACAATAATATGGTACTGTCGAACTGATCTGATGATGGAGTCGGAAGATATGAACTGGAACTTCATGATGGAACATCGTATCATAGCTGTGTTTGGACTTGTTAGAAAAGTCTTGGAATGAAATTTGACCACGATTAAGTTTCAAGGTCTGATGATGAAGCCGGAAGATAGGCATTGGCATTCCATGATGGAATATCGTATCATAGCCGTGTTTGGACTTGTTGGAAAGGTATTGTAATGAACTTTGACCACGACTAAGTTTCAAGGTCTGATGATGAAGCCGGAAGACAGGAACTGGCATTCCATGATGGAATATCGTATCATAGTCGTGTTTGCACTTGTGAGAAAGGTCACGTAATGGACTTTGATCACGATCAGGTTTCAAGGTTATAACAAACCTATTATATATTGACTTGTAAATATTGAGTGTAAATATTGACATAGGTGCCTGTATAAAGCGTGTTTTTAGTGTTTTTTTAAACTATTAATTTATTTTAATTGAAAAAAAAATCAATGTTCGATATTAATGAAAAATAACATTTGATATGCCGATGATGCTATTCTCCTTGCCAGCTCTATTGAGGACCTACGAAGTCTGCCATCAGGCTCAGTCGATCAGTGCTCAAAATGGTCTGAATATAAACATCAAGAAGACCAAGTTCATTTTTGTCGGACGTACATAGTCAGCTGCCACCCTCCACATCAAGAACCAACCTCTGGAGAGGGTTCGCCAATATCAATACCTAGGCTGTATTGTGAACTAGCTGACCCGTGCCCACTTCGTTGGGCGGTAAAACTTTTTACCTCTGATGAAATTAGGAGTGTGGTTCGGTTAGTACTGAGTGCTATGTTTTATTTTCTGACTGCCAAAAGAAGGGTTATATTTTTGCTGCATATGTATGTATATATTTGCGTGCCAATTTGACTATAATACCGTTATTTGTAAGTGCCTTCTTGTGAGTGTCTTATTTGTGAGCGTATTATCTCTTTAACTATTTATGCAGTAAAAGGGAAATTATATGCAGTAAAAGGGAAAAGTCTTTTGTTTTAAACACTTGATACGATAAATTTACTTATTTTGATAAGAATTCATAATTGGTGATAAAATGACCAATAAACATGACCTAACCATTTAAATTATTTTTTTATTATACAATACTACTTTTCGTGACTTAAATATAAAAGTTAAACATATGCTGTCGCTGACTTTTTTATAGGCATTATCAAGTTCTACAACTTTTCTCTAGAACTTAATCATATATCTCTCATCGTTAAGACAGCGTTAGTTAAAAAGTTTTCGTTCGACCGCTTATTCACCGAAAATTACTTTGCAAATCCGACTACCACGAAAAAGTCTTTTCAGTTTTCGGATTAATATAGTCTTTCAAACGAGAGAACTCCTCAACGGTCAACATCACAGACACGAAGTTTTGTTTTACCATGACATGGCTGCTGTACTTATAAAAAGAATGGATTTGGTTTTTTTGTAATTTTTTAAATTATTATTTTGCTTACAAAAACATATATGGTACATATATAAAAACATATACAAACGATGAGCATTACCTTTATTTGGGTAAAATAATGATTTTAAGTCTAATTTATTATTATCATATAATATTTGTAATACAACTACAGAAATAAAATAAATGTAGACATTGGCGATACCTATTACTTCTTATTCTCTATACTGCCTCTTCCTCAGTTCATTTATTCGCTAAGTAATTCAGAACAGAGCGACACAGAGTCTCTCAATGAAAGGCTTTGATTCGTATTGTGCGTATCACCTCTTGCAGCC
>OX155958.1:2873842-3128842 GCA_944548615.1 Micropterix aruncella
GAAAGAGCTGACTGCTTCCTTTCATTGATATGAGGGCATGTCACGCTTTTAGTTTTAAGTTTTCAGCTGAATATTGATCGCAGCTTCTTTATATCGCACCTTTAGAAAATAAAAAAACGAAATTCGAAATTTTAAATTCTTCCATCTGTCAAGTAGCTCGTCTTGTCTTGTTATTTCCCCTGAAATAATAGGAAATTGAGTGAGTTTACGTATAAAGAAGGATTGTAGCTTAATTTTTGAGATAATTGGATGAAGGGTGAGCGTTTACTAGTTGAAAAATGGGCCCAACTTAAACCTACTCCTCTTTCCGCAAGTGAGAGGCATTCATCATTCTCGTTAACACCTAAAGCATTCCCGAATCCGATCAAGGGAATCCTTCGTCACGATGTAAGTGGCTTTTATAATTATTTACTTTATAATCATCTTATTGATCAATTCTAAAAAGAATATATACACAAAACTATCAAATATTTCAAAATATTGAATTTTTACATATTTTATGTTTCGTTCATTGTAAATAATCCATTTAGGTTAAAGGTAATCTTTCCAACTAATAGGAAAGAGCTGACTGCTTCCTTTCATTGATATGAGGGCATGTCACGCTTTTAGTTTTAAGTTTTCAGCTGAATATTGATCGCAGCTTCTTTATATCGCACCTTTAGAAAATAAAAAAACGAAATTCGAAATTTTAAATTCTTCCATCTGTCAAGTAGCTCGTCTTGTCTTGTTATTTCCCCTGAAATAATAGGAAATTGAGTGAGTTTACGTATAAAGAAGGATTGTAGCTTAATTTTTGAGATAATTGGATGAAGGGTGAGCGTTTACTAGTTGAAAAATGGGCCCAACTTAAACCTACTCCTCTTTCCGCAAGTGAGAGGCATTCATCATTCTCGTTAACACCTAAAGCATTCCCGAATCCGATCAAGGGAATCCTTCGTCACGATGTAAGTGGCTTTTATAATTATTTACTTTATAATCATCTTATTGATCAATTCTAAAAAGAATATATATGTATATATATATATATATATATATATATATATATATATATATATATATATATATATATATATATATATATATATATTGACCACTTCCGAAACGATTAAGACTTCTAGACTAAGATTTCTAGACTGAAGTATTTCTGTAAGTCTGTGTATCTCTGTGTATTCCTCGACAATAGCGCCCAACCAAACGCTTCATCCGATTTGAGCTGAAATTTAACATGCAGGCATCATTCGGCGATGGCAATAGTTGAAAGGTTGTAGTTGAAATCGGCCCACCAGAGGGCGCGCTAGTCATACCTCAATCTCGAAACATTGCAGTTATCGACTTTAGATTCGGTACACATATGCGGTCTTGGACCCAAATCATTTTGCGAAATTTTGTTTGGAATACCTCGTATACAAACGATACATTTTTTTAAATACTGCCGAGTTTAAGACAACACTACATATTTTTTTGAAAAATACTATTTTATTACATTACTATTTTATTAGTAGC
This sequence comes from Micropterix aruncella, assembly GCA_944548615.1. Lineage (NCBI taxonomy): Eukaryota > Metazoa > Arthropoda > Insecta > Lepidoptera > Micropterigidae > Micropterix > Micropterix aruncella. The sequence continues at coordinate 2,875,346 of OX155958.1, forward strand.
ATTTTGTATTACCACGGAAGTAATACAAAATGCTACTTTGCTATTATAGTCGCTTGACACAATCGCTATCGGGCGGGGAAGGTAGAGTCGGGGTTGGGGTGGGGTGGAGGAGGAGGGAATTAACGGAGGTGGGTGGTAGGTATTGGAGTTAGGGGTGATTTAAGGGCTTAGAGCGGGGGGCAGGTGTGTCTGCTTGACGAGAATGGCTTGGGGTAACAAAATCGATTTTTTAAAGAGTAATAATGATAAAATAACAGCTCAAAATTTAAGTGATGACTTGCAATGCCAAAATGCAGAATCAGAATGGTGGCTGATACCACTTGGCGCCACGGCGCGAACGGCTGGACTGCGAACGATTTGACCATCGGCTGGCGATAGCGAAGCGTTGAAAAAATAGCTAGAAATGTACGCTCTCTTGTGCTAAAGAGACTGCAATAGACAGCAATCACAGCTGAAAATGCTGTGCCAAATTAAGCTTATGACAGTATATTTATATTTTTTATAGTACTAGAATGTAAATATTGATTGCTAAGGACCAACAAATGTTGGAGGTGAGAGTTAAGGGGTTTTTGAATGGACGCAAATGAAATTCAGCTAATGAGATGAGGACAGAAAAGTGAGGAAGACTTACAGTTCCAGCTCGTTTTTTCAATTCATACTTTGGGAGTGCACTCCGCTTGAGTTGTAGCAGTGAAGAAGGTCGAATATCAAGAATTATCAAGTTTTTACCTAAATTATCGAACACGAACAGTGCAGGATTTACGTATAAGCTACACAAGCTATAGCTTAGGGCTCCCACTTTCTTGGGCGCCCTCCCAAACAGAATGACTGAGTGAGCAATTGCCAGACTAAAATGCTTTGTGCCTAAAGTGTTAATGCTATGTCCTTGTAATGGTGTAAATTATCAATTTGCATTTCTTTTGTATTTTCTCTTTTACATTATTGTTTGTATTTTATTTTCGTTTTATATTTTATTTCCTTGTGTATTCCAATATTTTCTAACGTTTCCATTATGATAGAAAAAATGTCGGGCATGAGTCACACGTGTAGGTATCTGTTATCGCGTGGGTTTGTTTACTTTTATCGGACCGAAAGTACTAACGATCTGCGTCGGTCGGTTTTAACCTTTTTAAAGTGGTTTTATCCACGACGAGATTTTTGGCCTGCCGTTAATGGCTGCGACTGTGTTTATTTTGTCAAATCCATTTTTCTCGTTAGATGAGATGCTGTACGTTTGCCTGTTATTTCGAAATTCTAATGTTTTCCTTGTCGAATTTTATTTATTTATTTATTTATCCACAAAAAAAAATACACCGTTAGCACTTAACATAGATTGTGTTGCTCCTAACTAGGCAGAGCCTGTTCTAAGGAGAACACCAATACAAATGATTAAAAAATACATACTAAAAATAAAAAAAAAATCAAATCAAGTTAAATTCCAAACTAAAAATAAAAAAATTGAATCAAATCAAGTTAAAATGAAATTCTCACTACACCAAAATAATATTAGAACTATAGACAAGTAATACAAAATAATAATAATAAAAATATATAATAGCAATAATAAATAATCATTTATAATAATAACTAATAATATATAAGAATTAATAAAAATACGTATATAAAATAAATAGAAAATAAAAATATTTATTTATTTTAAAATTGTGATGAATGTTTTCTCCGTCTCTCTCCTACCAAGGTTTATTAACCATGATGTAAGGTGATATTTTTGTTGTTTGCTGCTAATTTCCAATATGTTCTCTTTACTCATGATATTAACCATTCTTGGACAAGAAAGCTGTAATAACGTTGTCCAAAAGACGTTAGACGTTTCGGCACTTCAAAGTTTCCCTTATAACGACCTGATCTCTCCCTGTTTTCCGGAGAAACACAATATTCGTCTTGATTGTTGTTTTTAAGATGAATTATTGCTTTGAGGCAATACAACTGCCTCAAATCAAGCAATTGTGCCTCAACATACAGGTCGTCAGAAGGGTAACGCCTAGGCTTCCTTAACATGATTCTAATTATTGCCTTTTCACTTTCTGGAGGAGGGTTTTTCCGCAAGCTCCCCATCCAAGTATACCGTATGTCATTATTGATTGGCATATAGCGTAATATATAATTTTTAAATAGGGCAGGCCGAGAATATCTCGCAATTGAATAAATATATAAATCAGTTTCCTTAGTCTTTTCACTAGACACTCGGTATGTAATTCCCACCGTAGGTGTCTATCTATAATTATTCCGAGATATTTTATCTCTCCGACTGGTCCGATTGGCTGACAACGACACGTGGCATCTCTCTTGCAGTCGTGAATGATAAGATGATGGTGATCATCCGGCTGGCCTCTTACATCGATGCTAAATGGGATGTATTTTGGTTTGCCAACATTTAATGTAAGTAGGTTTAGATCTAGCCAGGTTTTAATTGAAGCCATCGCGATGTTAGTACGATTATATACCTTTTCCCAATTAGAACCGGAAATTACTAACACCGTGTCATCAGCATACGCTATTGTTCTACCAAAACCAAGCTCCCAAAGCGGATTTATGTACATAGTGAACAGTATTGGCCCGAGCATGCTACCTTGAGGAACGCCAAATGTTAGTTGCAGGGATACACTTCGAACACCGTTGAGGTTAACAGTATGTGTTCTGTTTTTTAAATAATCGGAAAACCAATTCAATGCGAGGCCATTGATTCCATAACCCTTTAATCTTTCCACGTATTTTAAAAATATCTATTTGCTTTCCCTTTTAGTAAAACTAATCCGATGCAGGGATATTCTGTTTGCCTAGTGCACTTACTGCCATAAATAAAATGTTTGTTTTTGGGAATTTTGTGATTTGGTATTTTCGGCGTGTCGAAACTATTTCTGTTGTGATATTCATCATCATCTTTCTTCCCGCAACAATGACTTGTATACTGTTATACCAATAAAATGAATCTGAATGTGAATCATATACACTTAAATATACTGCAGCAATAGCTCAAATAGCTTAGGGTTTTATCAAGTCTAAATCCGGAGTGCACACGAACTACGGTATCGCTGACGTGGGTTCAAAATTTAACTGATAGGTTTGCCATAGGGGAGTTACCAGAGCGGTGACTTTGTTGTAAGTCCATGTAAGACATGATTTTTGGAAGAAATAGAAGAAATATGTGGAAAGACAGGAATTGACTCTTAACTTATTGAAGACATCCAACACTTTCATTATAACCTTATTATCGGATGCGCTCATTTGTGTTATAACGAAATAATAATTAAAATTCTCACCAAGAATCCCAAATTCTGCCCTGCTATAAAACTCGTACCGAAAATAAGTAAAACTTCAACCCAAATAATATCACGTACATATGAGAATGCTATCAATATAAAACAAACCGGCCAGGTCCCTGTAAAACAAAGTATAAGCATTAATTACAATTATTACTAGTCGGTGAATAGCTCCTAAGACGCAGCCCTCGACTGCGAGGTCTGTCGTATTTCATCCTTATAGTAATCGACGATTTTTTTTAAATTTATTTTTTTATTTATTCAAATAAGCCAGTTGGTAGGAATCCCTACTCTTGGTATAGTCAAGTTGAGTAACTGGTATTATACCTTATGTGGTATATATATATATTTTTTTAAATATTGACCTTTTTCTTTTTTATTGTAAAACAATTAATATTTCAATTTAAAATAAAGATTTAAGATCTTTTTAAAATAATTGGAACTGCTTAAATACTGCAGATAGTCGAAATATAAAAACGAAGAGTCGGTTATAAAACAGTAAAATTATGATTATAAAAAATATAAAATTAAATCAATAACAATGTCGCAATAGACATGGTCAATATATTTTTTTATATTATAATACATCTTTGATAATCAATGCTTGTAATGTAAATAGTAATGTAAATAATCAAATTTATAAAATAAAAATAAAAATCAAAAATAAGAAAAGATTGTAATATAAATAATTATGGAAGATTAGGAAAATCAATACTCTCAAAGTCCTTAACAGAATACATTGGGTTCTTAATAAGCATATCCTGGACCTTGCTCTTAAATTGAACGTCTCCAAGACCCCTGACGCACAATGGAATCTTGTTATAAAATATTTTGAGAGTCGTATGGTAGATCGGTCCGGAATCGACCTATCTCTATTTTTCCTCAATACTCAATTCTAAGAAATTGCTAAAGAAGCAAAATCTACCAGAAAGGGGAATCTTCGCATATAACAACATTCAAAAGAGAAAAATTTAAAAGCGAAAAGAGACCGACCACTACGCGAAGCTTCGACAAAATTATCATCAGTTTTTTTTGTGTACCAGCCGCTCGCCACGATCGCTCGTATCGGTTTTAGTGTTAGCCGCAATAGCCCTTTCCATAACAATAGAAAGTTGGCGAATTGGCCCAAGCACCTGAGGGAGATTGGGCCAGCCCGCAAAGGGACCGTCAGAGAATAGAAGGCGCATCTTCGTGTCCTTGTCAAAATGCCCCTAGCATAAGACAAAATCATCACGCCTCTTACCGAAAAACAGGAAAAGCGACAACTGACTGTGAGAGGCGGTCCCGAGAGGCCTTCACATTTGACATCTCACACATGAGCGAAGTTAAAAAGCGATAATAAACTGACGCAAAGGCGCCCACTTTCATCATCATCAGAAATTGTTGTATAAATATTCCAAACCTGCGTCGTGCGTTTACTGAAGTTTAATAGATTTTTGGAAGCATAATGCTTAAATATATACAAAACTATAAAATACATATTCAGGGTTGACCAAATTCAAAAAAGTGTTCCTGACTCTACCCTATTTGACCTAACTTATCTTGCCAGTCCTGTTCGAAGCATATGCGGTTTCATTCGACCACATCAGAAGCAAAAGACTGCTTGTCATTAAAATTGACGGAGACCACACACGATACATGATGGAGATATGATAATACCTCTGGAGATTATAGCTTTTTTAATAAATTGTTACTTGCCAAGAGTATTAAATAATTTCCTAGTGTTTGTCCTCGAAAATAATGCTCTGTTTATAATGGCGTCGCTCGCTAAGCTGACGACAAATGTTCCAAGCCACTTTGCTAAATATGGTAAAGCTGTGAATACACCGCTCTGAAAGAGAAATTCATCACTTACCTAATATATTCTTTAATTTTCCTGAATAGTATCTAAGATTAGAAGAAATCAGTTTATCACATCTCTCACAATGGTCAACTGATAAAGTTTTATTTTCTTATTTCACGATAATGATTTTATATATTTTTTCAAACTACATTTTCATGTTAGGCCAATTAGTTTTCAAGTTACGTGTCAAAAAAAAACTGTAATTACTATTTTATATCACGAGTTTCAAACGCTTTTTCCTCTAAAAAAAATTTCCTTAATAATACCTACTCATAAAAATACATATTTTCGTTTTTTGAAACATTATTTTTTAAAGCGCAACTCTATAGATGAGTAGTCTTCAAAAGATATTAAACCTAATCCCTGTTTTCCCGACGCGTACTACGTGATTGAAGTTTTCAGAAATAAGTTCAAGTTCAAGAAAGAAATTTAAAAAAAAATATCATAAAAAAAAAAAAAAATATTATAGCATATAAATACCATATATTATAAATACACACTTAAATACAAACCCACACGCACACACACACACATACTTACAGATGCAGGAATCCTCACACTCTCTCTCTCACACACAAGCTCACACACATACACACATACCCTCCCACCATATGCTTTATTCTCCCAGCAAACATACACATACGCACCCAACTCTTAAGCAGTCGTAATATGTTTTGTAATTTTAAATGGGCAAATAATTTCTAAAATTTGTAATTTACAATTTTGTAATTCTGTATGCTGTATCTGTATGTTTTCATTAATAAATAAATAAATAAATATACTTTGTATAGTTGCGAAAAGAATCTGCGGAAGAAAACTAAGTATAATTGAGGAAAAAAGATTGCTTCTTGCCTTATACATTTATTTTCCAAATACTTAAGCGTTGTTCTCTTTGAATAAAATGTACCTAAAAAATAAATTAATAAATCTAGCAAATAAGCTATGAAAGCGTTTCAAAATACATACCGTTCGAACATTCGTACCCATTATTTTAGTCATGTAAATGGGTACTTCATTCATTATAGAGGTTACAGTGTAGGCGCATCCAAAGTTTGCAATGCAAATTGCCCAAACTTTTGACGATCGCAGAATATGACTCCAAGGCACCGATGACGGTTTCTATAAGATGGAAAATTGTTGTTAAGTTTAGGGATTTGAAATGATGTATGCTGATATCGCAGAGGCTATTCGTCCACACATATTATTATGGAGTTTTCAGGGCGGCCAAGGATTTTTTTCGAGATGTGATTATGTACATACAACTGAACAAAGAAAACGATTTTTTATTTTTCTTTTTCTTTATATTAGGAGTTTTTTTTTATTCAGAGGAGATAATTATCTACAAAAAAACTCTGATTGAAATCGTCCCCGACCATTCTTTCATTTGGGTCTTAATTACCGAAAAAAAAAATATCACCTATTGGCCTAGAAATGCTTTCTTTCAATAACCAAAGCCCAAACCCAAAAAGAAAATAAAATATTATTATCAACGTAAAAAAAATAATCTAAAATAATTCCTCAATGCAAAAAAAAAACAAATTTCCCAATGTAAAAGAAATACCCGAAATCCATTTTTTATTCGGTTAGAGTTTTAGTTCTTATTCAGTGTAAATACATTACGTACACATACAGAAACAAATACAAAGTCATAAATATATAAAGACAACAATAATATTTGAAAACCCAAAAAGGAACCAATGACCACTTTTTGGCCCTATTATTGTTGAATATAATTGTGGTTTTATATAAATCAGACATATTTATTATGTCCGGTAAATAATTAATTTCTCCGACGTTCTCTTGAATTGAAAACATGAAACAGAAAGAAAAAAGACTGGCAGAAAAACAAGTAAGGGGATTGTCTTCCCGGGATAGTCTTCCACACGAGGAGATGGCTGAACGGGAGCTGAAACGTGAGCTGGACCGACCCGAAAACACAATGGATCTTATGGCTCAAGCTTCACGAGACTGTTCACTACCTAAATACCGTTCGTTACCGATCCCGAAACAAAACAACAATCTATGACCTGGAAACGACAGTCATCTCCAACTCATAAGAAAGCCACATCCGTTCTATTAGCCGATAAGAACATATGCTCCCTTATCTGTTAGTCAAAGGTTTGAGATACTATAATAAGCTACTATAATAGGGGCCGCCTTATATGGTGAGCACATATAAAAATGGGAAACGAAATACTTGAAAATTGAAGTAGAAAATCGTCAAAATTAATAAGTCTCACTAAAATAACGCCCTAGTACACAATTTTCAGAATCGCGATGGAAGAAGCTGGCGTCGAAATACTTGAGCATTATTTATTTCCGATATCTAAGGAAAACCCCCTCCAATGCGTAACGTCCCGCTCGGGACGATCGCCTACCTAAGGCAAAATGTCTAATGGGCAGTTGAAAAAATTCATATTCAATGCGATCATTCTAGAGTTCTTCTTTTTATGATCCGTATAGTGGTTTATAACTTATCGACGTTTCTCAAGACCGTCGATTCACGCCGATTTCACGCTCGACGGTTTTACGTTCGAAACGGTACGGGCGAGATTTTACTTCACAAATTAAAGGGTTAAAAGCCGAAAATTTGAGTATGATGGCGCGTTTGTAGCTGCTATTGCAGGAACTTTATAAGATCGGAGTCACAAGTTTTATAATATGGGCAAATATTTAGAGATATTGCAGATAACCGAAAACTTGTCAATAAAACAAACATGGCGTCGATAGCACTCTTCACTTCTTCTAGACTATAACATGGTTCAATTTATTATACCGACTATCAAAATTTTTGCTTATCTTTCTCATGCGTAATTCGACTGCGCTAATACTACCGTGTTCTACTGGGTGTTCGGAACTGAAAATATAAATTTTTGAAGGTGTGATTCTTTGCATCAATCTAATTGTATTTGGTAACATAGTAATAAACTGTTATATTTTTTCTTGTTCATTTTGCATGTATATAATATTTATTTATTTAATTTACATATACATTCAAATTCATGAGCACAAAGAAAATAAATTTACACTTCAGAAAATGTCGTTGTATGCTTCTAAAATTATATACACACCTCTCTGAGCCCACGTTACATAGCGCATACATTAAACGCAAATGCTTATATATTCCTAATATGCGAATTAAAGTGCAACCAAACCCACCTTGCTAGGCACCCCTGTTTTAAGAAAAACTCATTTCCGCAGTCCTACTGGAGTGCCACGGTTTTGTCAAGAGAAAAATATTTATTACGGTTAATGTGATTTACCGGAATTCATGAATAATCTCTAGCGATGGTGAATAATTCCCAAATATTTGTCAGTGCCTTACTCAATCGTTCCATTATAAATTTTATATAGAATAATGACTAGACATTTAATAGTGGTGGCTTGTTTTATTGGGTTACTTGCAAATTTTATAATTTCTCTTAAATTAGGTTTTGTATGAAGGTTGGAGTGATCTAGTGAAACCTTATTGATGACGTGAGTATATTATTATTAAAATTTACCTTGCTTTTCGTTTGGTTAAGCGATTTCTGTATGTATAATCTCTCTGATTCGTTGATAGTTTTATGTGTCGCAGGACTGTTGGACCCAAAGTAGCACCAAATGGCAGCCAATACGAGTGAAATGATACCCTGCACGTAGAATATAGAAGGCCATCCCAACGGAGAATCCCCTAGTACGCCTCCCAACATGAAGAAAGTCAGCGAACCAAAATAGATACCTGAAATCATAATGCTGCTTCACTGTTCGAATCGTTTTTATTTCATTATTGTATTAAGAATGATGATGGCTCGGTTATGAGTTATAATGACCATTTAACAGCGTTTTTTTTACTCTTTCATTGGGAAAAACTACATAACTCGAAGCACAATATAAAAGAAGTTATAGCACCTACTTTCTCACTGGTTATATTATTATATTGTTCAGGTGAGCAAAACTACATATTATGTGTAACTTATGTACTTTTTCTTAACTATTGATAGGTGGTCATAATAGCATAAGTTAATTATCTTTTTATTAGTACATGTTATGTTAAAATTACATAATATATAGTTTAAGAGTGCACACATCTTTTATTCCATTTGCCAATTTTAGTCTTAAATTTCAAAATGCTCCCCTGAGGAAATGGTATTTCTGACTTATGTAGTTTTGCCTAATTGCCACAGATTTAATCTATTTAATAATTAACCATGTTTTTGTTGAAAAATCACAAAGGTTTTTCCTTAAAAATATTGTTTTAATATCAAGGAACAGTTAGTTTCAAAATCTTAATACAAAATAACAATGCCTAATTATTCCGCAATGACATTGGAAAATTTATCCGCAGGGCTATTTTAAAATGTATCCATAATTGAAGGTAATCTCTCAATCAGTGCAATTATTTCAATAACAGTTTAATTATTTCTAAAGAGGGAAGCTACTTTATTTATTCTTTGGGTGCTCCAAGAAAAGTTTTTATTTTAACTTAAATATTTAATTGTTGATCTGGATATATATCTAGTAAGGTATATGAAAGGTCTGACGATACATAGCAGTAACTTATCTGATTCTTTAGGTTGAGCTAATTATTTTTAAGTTCGGATTTCTATTTATTCCGCTCTAAATCGAAGTCGGCCATCAGCTCTATAATATAAAACTAGAGGACAGTTTGGATTTTCAATGCTTCAAAATGTAGTCTACAACTATTTTTTACCAATTCCTGCTATTATTCTGATGAAAGCATAAAGATATTTTCGCTGTTCAAGCTACTGGTGTCATCCTAAAAAAAATCACTATAACTACGTTTAGGCATTATCTACGTTTAAGGGAAATAAAATTACCTCAATTTTAGGTAACATTGTGTGAAATAAGCAATTAATCTTTGTTCCAAACCCAGACAATACCGTTACATGCGTTTAAATTTAGGCATACATCTGTCTGAGCCCAGGCTAAATTGTGCATAAATTAAATGTAAAAGTTTGTATTCCTAATGTGCCGAGTAAATTGAAACCGAGCCCGCCTTGCTAGGCACTCCTGTGATAAGACGAGCTCACTTCCGGAGTCTTATTGGAGTGCCACGGTTATGTCAGAAACAAAAACAAATTAATTTGTATATATGTTTATATCAATTAAATATTTTAACCGCAGATCATATCATACATATGCGACACCGCCCTTTTGCCGTACCGACGGCCGCAGTGCGCATTCATATTATTTGCTCGTTTGATTTTTTACTGCAGTTTTGTTTAAAAACATATTTTTGAAAGTCCCCCGACTATTTTAGATTTTCTAGTTCAGTTTTTGTAACGGTAGTCATGTTTTGTATTTTTTAAATTATTTCTTATTAAGAGTCTTTAATGAACAGCAATTGGAACAAAGATTAATTGCTTATTTCACACAATGTTATCTAAAAGTTATTTTATTTTAATTCCTTAAACATTTCAATTTATCGACATTTTCAGTCACTTCTGGCGACATAGTGACCGGTATTTATTCCCTGCATAGTAAATTCATACTGGACTGGACTTTGTGTTAGAGCGGCGCGAATAGCGCCTTTGCAATTTTAATTTAACTATAATGAGGCAATTACATGATTTGATTTTTTGTTGATAAAAGCCTTGAATCACCTAAAATATTTGTATTGTCAAAAATTTTGATACCGCATAGGTATTCGCCATATATTACAACTATACTTTTTAATTCGTGTTCTTTAAACTAACTACATGTAAAAGCATTAGCATAAATATGAAAAGTAAAAAATCTATACGGCTAAATTAGCATTTGCGTAAGTATGTAGAAATATGTGCATATAATTAGGGTAAATCAATCTAGTTAGTTAAGATAAGTTAGGTTATGTTGAGGCATAAGTACTGTAATGAGTGCCGATTATTGTAAAACTACGTTAATGAGGTTTTTCGGATTAAAGAAAGGATTTTCACGAATACGAGAACAAAAAGATGAGGGTTTTCATTGTATGTGTGTCAGAACGACCTGGGCGCCAGTTCCGTATTCATTACTTGCTTCGGAACACTCAATACTACACGTAAGGACCCCCGACGGCTAGGGTGTCCTACCACTTGGAGGCAGAACGGATAGGCAGTGCCGGCAGCTACAGCCCTCAGGGGTGGTGAAACTAACCTATCCGCCTGTTGATGCGAGAGTGCCTGCGTCGCAGGCAGCCGACCTTGAATTTACGGGAGTGTCTATTTTAGGGGAGAAGTTAGGTTGTGGATCAATCAAGAATATTAAGTTTTTATATTTTGGAATAAGCAATTTAATTGAGATGATTTAATTATGGTAATTTAATAGTGACAATCTAAGTTTCGGAACAATTTAACTAATGACCGACGTGTCGGTCGCCTCGAAATGCTAATGTACCTTTGAAATTGGTTATCGCAGGGTCTATCCCCAATAATTTAATATCAATCTAAGACTAACGGAATTAAAATGAATTAAACTTCGTCCCTTCCATAGGATTGAATATTTGATATTATTTATCGATTGCGGAAGTACCTCTTGCCGGAATCCCTCGGGTATTCCGGGTTGTTACCTTAAACCTTTATAAATGAAAAGATAGTTTTCTGACGGAGACTGTACAATATTTATTGACAAGACATGTTACAATGTGAAAATCTGGTCGTAGGTTTAATCTTACAAATTCTTAATCAGTTTTCGTGTTCAAAATTATATTTAGATGAGAGGGTTAACTGTGGAATTTTAAATATGGTGATTTATGTGTTCAAAATGAAGAAGTATGCGAACGAGTGGATATGGGGCTTCAGGAATATAGGATGGCTGACATGGGAGCGACTTCGCGGGTATTCTAATTTGTCCCTCGGTACCGTGGACGATGGTTTCCTCTAATTGTGCCCTGAAATGGGTGCAACGACCTAGCTTTGCCGGCCTGTACCAAGGCTGAAGGCGCGTACGCGTTTCACGGTTATTAGAATCGTGGGAATTTTCCTATTATTCACCTTCCCGGTCGAGGCACGTTATCCTACTTTATATTAACAAGATTTAAGTATCCTTTAAAGAAATAGATTGCGTCTACGTGTCGACAACGGCTCGGAAGTTCAAACGGATGGTTGCCCTTCAAAACCCTAGAAAGGGGTAAGTACCGACGCGATAGAAGATCGCGCGGTAAGGATTTTTTATTGGAAAATACACTGAATTAATGGGACTTGCCAGAGATATCCTCGAACGACGTCCGCCGGGCCGCTTGGCTGATTTTTCACTTCAAAATTATGTAGCTCTTAACGCGATACGGCTCTACTCTTTCTACGGTTTTTGTATTAATGGCGGGGTCGGGCGATGCCCGCCCCGCCGGCGTGCGTACTCGCCGCCGTCCAGAGAAGAAGAGAATGAGTGGGGGTACAAGGCGGTTTGCCGTTTCAAAATTATCGGCGGCCGATCAGAGATGTGGCTTTGCCAGCTGCGATATTAATCATTAATGCTTACGAAAATGTCCGATCCATATTTTGGACATTTTATGTAAAGCGTAGTCTTTACAGTACATATATCTAGTGTAAACGATTTTATTAATGTAATGATTTATTATTGTAATCGTTTAATTAAACAAAGTACCTACACATATTTAGTGTAAACCAAGATAGTTAATATAAGTTAGGTTATGTTAGGCTAGGTTAGGAAGTAGATATATTAATTTAGTGGAAAGTCATTTATTTATTGTAAATATTTATTAGTGTAAATCCAGCTAGTTATTATAGGACTATAGGTTAGTTTAGATTAGTTTAGGAAGTTAGTACATCCACCTAACCTAAATGAATTTATATTTAATAATATAAATATAATAGGTAATAGATAATTGAAGTAAAATTTGAACACATTATTGCTAGCTGCCCACAAAAAAACGCAGTAACCTTAGTGGGGAACTTTGACGTGTAATATGTGTCTTTTTTATAAATAAAGACTACCTAACAAAAAACAAGTTTTCTGATTAGGCTATTGTTATCCATGTTATCATCTTAATACACTCAAGATTTGATTTGATTTGTCCTTTGTACCTTAACGTGATCTTTTGTAACTTGGACAAGCTTTGTATCTTGAAAACACATCATAGGGTATTGTAGCGCATTGAACAGTATTTTCGCCGACTGCAAACTATTCACGGATAAATCAAGATTCAAGGAATACCACCTGGAAGCTAAACCCTTTTACTCACCCGTACCGCACGTTAGTGATGATATATTATTATTATTATTATTTTAGGGATATGTCTTTTTAATAAATATTACCCATATATTATAAGGGAATAGTTTTCTTGTATACAAAATAAGCCCACTTTAATTGATACTTAAATCACTTTAATAGCCGTATTTTTTATTTTGTTAACCCTTCCTATATGAGTTAACCATTTTTGGTTAGACGCTTACAAATGCTAAAATTGTATCTAACCAATATTGGTTAGGGCGCTCCGCGCTGCGTAAAATGCCAACTTTTTAAATATTTATTCATTATTATCTTAATTGTTTGACGAGATAAGGTTATAATATTATAAATTTCAAATTTCAATGCGATCATTTTACAGTTATTCTTTTTACGATCCGTATAGTAGTTTAACCTTTCAGCCGCCGGCCCTCCAGAAAGCAATTATACGCCCCCCGCCAGCCTGTTTTGAAAAGAAGGGCGAGCGCCGCGCTGTGTTTATACTAAGTATTTTCCACATTACCATCATATCGATCAAAACTACTAAATATCTATCAATGAATTGCCTAACTTATTTACTTGTTAACCTATTTATCAAAATTTCACAGTGATAGCCAAGGTCGTTTGATCAGAATCATGATTTATTCAAACGAGTGTCATCTTCTCCCGAACGTAAATAAAACACCCACAATTAATTGTTTGAGCATATTTTTTCACTTTTTTTTAAATTATCAGAAAGCTAAATAAATTCTCTTTAGAATAAAAATAAAATCGTATAACATTATAGTACTAATAAGTAGTGTAATATTAATTTCAATTTGTCAATATTTTTGGTTTTACTTTTTCCGGCGGAGTTTACGTGACTCAAAACATAGGGTGTTTGTAAACGATCGATATATTATTTTAGTTAGACTCTCTATAATGCCTCTGAAATCTTGAAACTAAACATAACGGCTACCAAGACAAAGTTTTACTAGGTAATCTACCTAGTAAAATCCCTTTTTATCCCCAACTATATACCCATTTATTTCGTATTTTTAATACCAATTTCGTTGAATAGCTAGGTAGCTACAAAACACTACCCAGAAACAGTTTTCTCAAAGTAATTAGTAAGGGTGTGTTATGATTATCCATAAAAATATAATTTTCGAAAAATTTCATCAATATCATTACAGCTATTTTTGAAAAAAAAATACCTAGGTATTTTCCAATAAAATTAAAGTATAGTAAAAATATAAGTGTAATTATTATTAATAATATTAATAAGGGAATATAGTATAAAATATATAATTAATTAAAAAAATTGTACCTAGGTACTTCCTGGGTAGGTACTTTTTTACTTATAGATTGCAACTATCCCACATTTTGTGTTAAACCATCATTCGTAAATAAATAAAACAGGTGTAAAAGAATCACACCGTTCATATTTTAGCGCCTAATTTATTAGTAGCCATGCTTCTAGTAACTGACTATAATATACCTGCAAAAGGCGTTTCAAAAGGCCACTCCTTTTTTTAGGTTACTCAAGTCGAATCGTAATGTCTAACATCTGTTTGTCACTTCCCAAGCGACCGACCGATACAATGACGAAGCCCTATGAAGGTCGAAGCATCGATATCCCTGCGTTGGGATCAAGGGTCTGTACTCTGTTTCCAAAACTTTAATCTGCAACAACTCTTACTTCGTCAATCATTTCTTTTAAATTTGTCCTTTTTAATTAGACACCGTGTCACATTTGGACTTGCGTTAACGTATTAGAATCATTGTCAACGTTTTAAGAAATAAATTTTCATTAGGGTTACTTATTGTACTCATCTATATTTACGAACACTAGCGTATTATTAGTCTACTGAATATTATTTTTCATCATTGTAAACAAAATATTTTACCAGTAATTATTGTCGTGATATTTTGAGATTTAGTTATTTCATAATTTTATAATAATTCTTATCTTGATTAAGTAGATAACAAAAATACAACTTACTGTTACCGTTTTAGATTTATTTTACTATACGAATATAAGACAGGTACTCAATGACGATTGTTTGATAGTGATAGTTAAGTACCAATAATAAAGATAAAGTTTACATTCAAAAATGTCAACATACCTTACAATTATAACTCACCAGGTTGACTTTCTGAGATGACACGAAATATTCGGCAACTCAGAAATAATGTCCATATAAAATTTAGCTTAAAAGTCTGAAAGAGATCAAGAGCAACAAATAACATCGTGATTTATGTCATGTAAAATTTATTAAAGAAAACATTTATTCCCAAATAATTCCACTGACCGCTGGCAAATGAAAGTCCTAAAAATTGCATGGATACTATAAACATTACTTTTTAACTTATGGTTAGTAGTTTTAGAATTATAAATAAAGTTATTTTAAAATATTCATATTATAATTTAAAACTATGATCTCAAGTATATTATCGAGTTCATTATTTGATTTGGTGTAAAAACAATTATTTATTCGGTATTGTCCGTAGCAAAAACAATAATATGTACAAAAATGTTGTATTTACTATTTATGGCTTTAATTGAACTTCATTTGTTTCTCAGTACGATGACAGAAGGTAGGTCTACTTTTGTAACTCGATTTTGACGAACTTTTACATAACCAATTATTTTTGAATTTTACATACATAAAAAGTTCCGATGACAATACAATATTCTATAGTTAAAATAATAAAATACATGTCGGGTGTTTGAATACCTACAACATTTTAAGGGGGTTATTATTTATGAAACATTGACAAGTAGGACTGCTAGTATTAGGATTATAGAATTATAAAGCACCATTGATAATGAAAATATAAAAATTACCCACAAAAAGCAGTAACTTATACTTACATATTATATTTAAAGCGACCTGATTGTAGACGAAAATAGACAATACCTTCTAACGAATAGAATACATTCGTAACCAAAATTCTTTTATACCCTTCCGAGACTCATTGACATGGTTATCTAGGCGACTATTTTGACTATGGTTATCTAGGCGACTTGATTGCGTTGGACGTGATATTTTACTAAACAAACTAAATCATTATGGAGTTAGAGAGGACTGCTTAAAATGGTTTGATTCATATTTGAAAAATAGAACTTTAATCATGGAAATTACACATTGTCAAAATCAAAACATTACGGAACACTGTTCGATTGCTTTAATTAATAAATTTGGTGTCCCGCAGGGTTCAATTTTGGGCCCTATTCTATTTTTAGTTTATGTAAATGATTTACCAATGTATTTCAAAGATATATTTCCAGCACAGCCAGATACAGACCTTATAGGTCTAGTTGGTTGTGCGACTTCGCCTCATTTCGGATATGCTAGCACATTTATATGCATAGAGCTATGTTTTTTCCTCTATACTAATGTTTATTTTTAAAGATTCTGCATATAATATAGTAGGTATGTATGTCCATGTCTCTTTTTTTGTACATTACTTTAACAGTTTGGAAACGCGTGGTCTGGTGGTTAACGCTGGCGATACCGTTACATGTCAAAATCATAAATACGGACTTTACGAATTGCCGCAGATCCTTGCTCGCCGAAATTGCCTATACAATACTGTACCTCTAATCTCTCTTTGGAATTCTCAAATCAAAAATCTATGACATCAAGGAATTTTAAGACTCAAAAATGAAGATACAAGTTTAGTATTTATTGGAGAGTAAAAGACGTAAGATTGATTCTATACATAAATCTATAGTTAAAAACTTTAAAAAATGTATAGATACTAATTTTTTAAAATATTTTATCAAATACTTTTTGTTTATGTACCTACTTAAAAAACTGTTAAAAATCGTGTGCAGGTTATTTTTCGTAGACTTTTGTTACAAAGAAAAGGAAATAATAAAAAAAATATATATCCTCGGAAATTGAATATCCTGGGAAACAAAGTCTGAATTTAAAAAAAATATAGCGATATAAACTCACTTTTTTATGTTAAAAAATCTTTCGTTAAAAAAATAAATTAAAAAAAACTTTCTTGTAATCATTATGTAACAAATATAAAACATCCTCTATAGTCGCGATGTGTTTGGGCGTTGCTACAGTAAGTTAAAGTTTTCCAGGAAATTACTTGTGAAACGTCAGATTAATTTAAGTATATGTAATATAGACTAAATTTCTAATAACATGATATATAATTTATTATAAATTATTTGAAAAAATACGAGATTTTACTCAATAAACGGCTTGCTCGTGTTAACTGTTCCAAGGAACCGGCATTGAATTGCGAATAATACCTATTGTTTCTTCCTATTTCGGAGAATTGAAGGTTTATATATGATAATAATATATTTAAATAATATTAAAACAACATCTACTTACATTATTTCTGGTATCCACAACACAAATCACTTATACAGTTACTCTAGGAACGTCTTTAAACGTTGCCGTCCTAAGAAATTATGATGTACGCATTTCAGGGTCGGTTTAGGCATCTCAAAAATGATATTTTGTAAACTGCGATATTTCTTTCGGTTGCTAGTTTTATTGGCAAGCGGCTGTACTTAAATTTATTACGCTGTTAGTAAACCATTAGCTAGAAAAAAAATAAAAATCAGCGCCGCATCTGCTGTCACAGACGGTGTGACGCCGGCGCCGAGGGACAAAAATCGTCTGGCACAGCGTATGTGACGGCGGCGCTCTAAGAGTTAAAAGTTATGGTCGTTTTTCTCAAGGCCATCGACTTCACGCGCAAAACTGTCCCGGGCAGAAGTGACGACTAAATTTTTACCCCGCGATAGGAGGGGTTAAGCTCTTTATTTTATATAAAATTGTGTTTAATTTTAACTATAATTATATATTTTTATGGTTAGATCGTCTTTAGCTCGTGCTTAGTCCGTCTTTAACCACATTTTAGAATTAAGAGTTAGACATCGAAAACAATTGTTGTTTCTCGTTTTTCCTCCTTGTATAACCTTATATCAGCTAATTTTATAAAAACGCCTCCAAATGGAAATATCGAGCGCTGCGAAATAGAAGTGTAAGGGGGAGGGTTAAAACCCCTTGTAACCCCCATTCCCTCTCTAAAACCCACAAAATAAGGTTTTCGATAAATGCAAAAGTATATTAAAGGTTCAATTTCCATTAAAAAGGGAATTATAAGCTACCTCCAAAGGCAAATCCTCCCAATCTGCCGCGTTCTTGCGTAGGAACCCAAACGCCTAGTAGTGCTTGAAGACTCGGCATGAAAACACCCTGAGATAATCCTTGGACGGCGCGAATCCCGCTTGTTGCTTTATAATCTCCCTAAAATCATATAACTTGCAAATCAGTAAATTTTACCTTTCTGACCTTTGATCATATTTAATATCATATTATTATATTCATTATAAAATAATTTATTATTTTAATTAATTTGGCATTTTCCTAAATGTCCTTTGAAATCAGCGCTCTAAGCTAAGGTTGATATTGCAATTAAGATTTAAAAATACATTTTCGAACATAGACTTTGATAAGAAAACTAGGTTGAAAAGTAATTATAAAAGTAGCAGTTAAAATAAAATTTCAATATTTTTTATATTAAATACAATAAAAGCAATATATTTAATAGAATAATATTTTTAAAAGAAAGGTTTTAAATTGCACACGTAGACAATATAGCTTGCCGATTGTATTATAAAATAACTAAGCTGTTTGAGGTATACATAAGGTCAAATAAATACCGGTATTGTAAACAAGAAGTATTGATCTCGGACCAACAAAGCATCTGTGTAGGTACCAAATTTCAAGCCTAAGTCTATTATTCCGAGATTGACATATGACTAGTGCCCTCCTGTCTGACAGATTTCAACAAGATTTCAACCGTTGTAGTCTACACCGCCCAAGAGTATCGAATTTCAAGTCTCTAACTGCAATATTTCGAGATTGAAGTATGACTAGCGCGTCCTCTGGTGGATCGATTTCAACCACAATCATTTCAACTCTTGCCATGAACAAATGATGCCTGCATGTTAAATTTCAGCTCAATCGGATGAAGCGTTTGGGCGCCTTTGTCGAGGAATACAAACAAACGCGCATACTTACTGACATACTTTAGTCTAGGAATGGTCTTAACTCCTCCTACTTGGGTTAACTTAGGTTAACTTAATTTTGGTTAGTCAACGGTCACCTTGCAAAAAATCCATTTAAAAAATAGAACGCGTTTCTAGATAGATAGATAGATTAGAAGCGATAAGGTTATAATGTTTTATATGTCAAATTTCAATGCGATCATTTTACAGTTATTCTTTTTATGATCCGTATAGTGGTTTACAAGTTATAGTCGTTTTACTCAAGGTCATTGACTTGCGCCGAATTTACGCGCGAAAATGTCGCCGGCGTAAGTGACAGCTGAATTTTTACTTCGCGATTGGAGGGGTTAATCGTCTCGAAAGGGGTCAAAATGTAGGTATATATCCGTCTTCATCTCTAAAAAAATTTTCAGCCTAATCGGATGAAGCGTTTGGGCTCTATCGTCGAGTAATATACACAGGCACATAGACACGCAGACTTACATACATACTTCAGTCTGTATATAGTATTAATCATCTTGGAAGGGGGTCAAAATGTCCGTCATAATCACGAAAAAAGATTTTAGCGCGTTCACAATACTTAACCCTCTGACGAGAAAGTAAAATAAATTATTGGTGAAATAAAAAAAATATTTAGATAATTTAAAGTATAAAAGCATAAAAAGCATGTTTATATGAAAAGTTTAACAAAACTTCAAAAAATACAAAAAAGTCGCAAATTTGCAAGTATAAGTATAAAGATTATTAACTTTAAATACGATGCGCGAACAGAAGATGTTAACCGATTTGTTTTTTTAAAACATGTTGATTTTGATCTGTTTCCGAAAAAAAATATTGATATTTTTCAATCCACCCTAATCGACCCTGTGCGCATCATGATAAAGGATATTTATCTTTGATAAAGGATATTTATCTTTGACTGCATGGATATTTATCTTTGAAAAGATCTGTTCCCGATTGATTCCGCATATTTGGCTCAATCTCAAAATCGGCTCGTTTTAATTGGTGTAAGAAAATGCACAGAAAAACGACCAAGGGACTGCAAAATATGTATCCAACATAGTAATAGGCGGGCACTTGGATATATTCGTATGAACCTGAAATTAAGCAACAATCCGCTTTCTAGATGAACCGAATCTCACAAATGTTGTTTGCTGAAGGAGCACTCCTAGAAAATTATCGCTTGTATCTTCGGTTGTACTAGACAAGCCACAACAATTTTTTAGAGGAGTAGGAAACATATTATAAGTATAACAATTTGTTTGCCTGTCGTCGACGAATTCAGAAACGTCGTATCAGTCTTCATTGTGACAATACTAGCTCTTATAAAACACATCAAACAATGGAATATTTGAATGAAACATGTAATTAACTATAGAATTAGCTATAGAATTATAACAGGCCTAGGCCTAGTTAGGCGACTATGTCAAACATTAAAAATAATGTCGCATCAATTTCTTGCTAACATATTACTTACAAATATGACATTAATTGTTTTCTAGATGTGTTACTAAATAAATAAATAAATAAATAAATATTTTAACTTAGAAAGACAGGCGTTTTTGAAACAGTAAAATATATAATTTTTAAAATCAAAAATTGATTAGTACTTCTTATTTGTCATGACGGTTCTATTTTGAGCTGGAGTAAGTAAAACAACAATGTGACATCTAATAGTAAGATTTCTTATTATTGGAGCTACCTAAAAATATTCCTTATTACAATGTTTTACTTGTCTCCGGTCATAAACAACATTCGTTCCCTTTCTACAATTAGGGGAAGTTAGCATCAAATATATTGTATAAAGAAAAAAATCTTAAAATTACTAACCAAATGTGTCCCAATAGGCATTAAAAGTGATATTAATCCATTTAGCGTCAAAGAAATTAAAATAGGAATTTTCCCTCCGAATTTATTGACAATAAAACCGGCCGGAATCTGCATTGCCATAAAACCCCAGAAAAATGATGATAGGACTACGCCTTGTTTCTTCTTATTCCAGTCGAATACCTGAAATGTATTTTTTAAATTCCAGTAAATTAATTATGTAATATAAAATGATTTCTCTAATAAAAGTCATTTCCATTCAGTCGGCAGGAATGTATGAATTAATATGTCATTATTGTACGTTCAAGACGACCCGCGAAGAATAAAAATATACCATGGACTGATGCAATGCTATTGATAGAGTGATATCCTAACAAGAACGCAGCGAAATACCATGGTTTGCTAAACGGTCGAAAATAACTTAAAACAGGTTAAGGGAGAGTGTTTGCAAAAAATTCTGCGCTCCAGAATACGAAGTAGATGTAGAAGATACTAAACGAAAAAACATTATAAAATTCATTGAGGCCAAATATGTACCGTAAACTGCCCTAACTAAAACCTCCTGTCCAAGCAATAAATCACTCCTGATTTATTTATAAAATAGGCCATCCAGTAGAAATGTAGAAAGTTTTCACGATTATATTTATTTTTCCATGAATATGACTAAATGCTGAACGAATTGCTCTGTGAGTAATAAGTCGCCTGCGTGCAATGAGATTGGGAAGGTATATTTTGTGTTTCGGAATAATTTCTGATATCAAAGAACATCGTCAAACTTTGTCAGGTGGAAATGATCTGGTAAGCATCCGGAACTTCTCTTATAACTACACTTTTAGACACCTTATCTGCCATCTAGTGTTTGGGTATTAATACTTGCTCATATGTATTTTTTGTAGAATTTATCCCAAAAATTAGGTGTTAACGTAAGATGAATCAAGAGATCTGGAGCGTTCTGGACATGGCCAGAAGATGGAAATCGGATGCTGTACAAGCCCAAAGACGTGTGGCAAAAATAAAACCACCAGTTCTTGAGTCTTTTAAAGGCAAGAGAAATAAAATAGCAGAGCTGCAGAACATCCAGGGCATTTAATGTTTCCTGTAAGCTTAATTTTCTTTTCGACATATCATTCAACTGATTAGTCATTTTTTTTAATAATAAAAAATGTTCTACGTGAAACATTTTTTAATTTCATATTATTTAGTATGGCGTGCTGTGTATAGTCAAATACATAGCAACCCACCAGCCTAACGAATTGACACAGATTTAATGACATTTTGTGATTGTACATTGTTGGGCACATTGCCATCATTCATTGTTACTACTTTTCAAAAAATCACAGAAACATCCTAGGACACATTTTCAAAAATATTAGAGTTTTGCGATATATCTTATATAATCTATTTTAAATAAAAAATACACCAATTATATATCTAGAAACTATAAAGGGTTATCGCCAAAATTATATGAAAATTGGTACATACTTATGGCAGTTTACGGTACGTATTTTAGGCATATGTTTCTTTGACACCTAGGTAACTAAGGTAGGAAATATAAACTTTCGTTTAAACATGCGAAATTTCTGTACACCAACAAATCCTACAAAATTATGATTATATATATATATATATATATATATATATATATATATATATATATATATATATATATATATATATATATATATATATATATATATATATATATATATATATATATATATATATATATATATATATATATATATATATATATATATATATATATATATATATATATATATATATATATATATATATATATATATATATAAATATATATATATACATATTAATTTGAACGGCTAAACCGATTTGGCTATTTTTTAGAATATTAGCAATAGTCCAACTAAGATCCTAACCAACAGGAAAATTGGAAAAAATCCTCAAAATTTGGAAAACTCGGGAAAAAGGTGAAAGTGCTTTTTTCCTACTCACGATTCAAACAATGGTTATCCGTAATTCATTTTTTGAATAGGAACGACATATTAGGTTGATTATTTTTTTTTCGTTTTGATCGCTATGCCATGTATACAATTATCTGGTGATGTTAAGAAAAATCTGGTAAAACGAATTACAGCCTTAATAAAAATTAAATTACATTTTTCTACTTTATGCAGTTTTGCGCTCTGTTAAAAAAATTATGTTATTTTATTTATATTCCAATTTATTTGTTTCGGTATTGATCGGTATTTTGAAATGTTTCAGAATGATGACTTCGGCCAAACGAAATGCCATACTCCGAAATGCCAAGATATCTTATTGGAATCAACTGTAAAAAAAAACAGCGAAGGAAACAAGAAAACCCAACTTCAAGTTACACACATGTAATTTCCACCGATGCATTAGGTCGTTCTTTTTTCAGTCCAACCAAGCAAGCACAAGTTTGGGGGGGGGGGTGGAGTTTATGTGGGGCGGGGGTTGTGGAGGTTGTGGGGGGTTGGGAGAGGGGGTTAGGAGAGATACCACCGATGTATTAGGTCGTTTTTTTCAGTCTATCCAAGCAACCACGAGTGTTTCTATTTGCGTTTGCTATATAGGCAAATTTCGTGGCCCAATATAATTTCTGCATCTACGTACTATTAATAGTAAATTGTGTGGCACATAATATAGAGAAGCCTGTCAACTTGTTTCATTGCTAGAGAATCACGCTCATTAGGAATACACCTTCTGAGATGCTGTAATTTCGTTAAATGCTCATCACATACGAACATGATTTTCTACAACTATCTCAAAAAGCTTTCCATCGAAACCAATTGATATGTGAACATATCTACAAAAATTACAAATTTGATGACATTTTGCACATTTCAAATCATATCAAATCTACATTTCACTGACCGAGAAAATTCACAACGAGGCATTGATATTAACTGAGGACATTTGCTTGATGATATTAAACAAGGTATTTTACCGGAGGGTATGGGGATGCTCGAAATCCCAGTAACGCGGTCTTTTGGTTCGTTTTAGGTAAAACTCACGTTACTACTAATGTTCAGTCACCGAGGCGGGCGGCGCGGCGCGGAAGGAAACACAGTGATGTTGCTTGGAAGAAGGTTTATTACGAACTGGTGCGCGAACGGCTCTCCGTTCGCGCGAGTGTTTACAGCGTGAACTTTACTTACAAAGTAGTGACGTAGTCTCTACACTACACACCCCCAGAAAACGGCTCGTTTTCGCCTTGTTCTGGTAAAGAAATTAAATTAAACGTACAACTGTAAACACAATAAATTTGCAAAAGCATACATTAAAAGAAATATCTTATGCTAAATTGCGTTTTGTAAAAAAACTTATAATCAATGTAAATGGTGTAAAACATATTGTCCGGTCTCAAAATGATTGACCGTTGTAAACAAAATTTAACAGTAGTACATTTAAACAATTTGTAAACAATGTGTATAAACTTATTACGCAAGTTGAAAAAAACTAGGCGTTAAGAATTATGACAATAGTTTGTAAAAAACAATGACAACAGTTTGGTAAAAAAAAACATGTAAAATATACGAAAAAAAGTTCGTAGAAATTGCCTTAACCTACGTGTGTTAGCGTTGAGCTCTAACACTGTACCGCACTACACTCACACTCCACTCACTGTATAAAGCTGAGATGGGGCTGCTGGCAAATTTGCTGCTGTAGGCGGTGTCTGGTTCATCAGGTAGGTTCGGGTCAGCTGCTTCCTCATCCATTTTTGTCCGGATTCACGAAGCTTGGTTGAGCAATTCGCTAGTAACAGGATTACCACGATTACTAGTATGATGATGATGACGATCTCGGCCTGGTTGCTGATGGCTGTCGTCTTCTCAGATAGTGTGGTCGGTACTATATTGTTGCTGACCACTGTCTCTGTATCTTTAGACTGGTTGGTTCCCATGGTGTTGACTGCACTGCTCGAATGTTGACGGGCGAATGTCGGTCGTAGGTTCTGTCGTTTAACTCGTGAAGTCTGCAAAACGCGTCACCTTTCGGATTACTCGTCCGCTGCGGGTTCGCTGACATTCGGCGCGTGTCGATTGTACTTTGCTCGGGCCATTGTTGTTGCTGTCTGAGTTTGCACTTCGATCGGGCGTCGACTGCGCTGGTACTGCTTCGGTCGGCGTTTCGATTGTTGTCGAACACGGGGTATCAGGTTGTGCAACATAATGTGCGGGTTTGATTCTATCGCAGCTGACTGTTCGTTTTTTATTATTAACGATTATGTCGAACTGCTTAGCATTTCGTGACGTGACTAAATAAGGTCCGTCGAACGGTTGTGACAACGGTTTTTGTGTGTGGTCACACCTCAGGAAAACGTGGGTACAATCCTTTAGTTCTGGATGTATAAAAACGTTTGTCCTGGTGTACTTTCTGGTGGGAATGGCTGCTAGGTTTGAGAGGTGTTGGCGAAGTTCTTCAACATATGTAGCATCGAGAGCGGTGTCCTTTGAAGGCTGACAAAAATCTCCAGGCAATCGGAGTGTCCGTCCAAATGTTAGTTCTGCAGCAGAGACGTTGGTGTCCTGGCGAACAGCGGATCGCATGCCAAGTAGCACTGATGGTAGTTCGCTCACCCAGTTTTTGGTATTTTCACGTGCTCTGAGTGCTGCTTTAAGTGTTCTGTGAGCTCTCTCTAGTATTCCATTTGCGATTGGATGGAAGCTGGTTGTGCGGATCTTTTTTATGCCCAGGGTGTTTGTGAGGCTCCTGAATAGCGAACTCTCAAAATTTCTTCCCTGGTCGGTTGTGATGCGAAGTGGGCATCCATACCGACTGATCCACGTTTCGAATAGTGCACGTGCTGTCGTCTCAGCAGTTTGATCTCTGAGTGGCACGGCTTCGATCCAATGAGTGGTACGATCTATGATCGTTAGAATGTATCTGCAGTCTTGTGACGTCTCGAGCGGTCCAACCATGTCGATATGGATGTGTTCGAAACGTCCTGCAGTGTCGAAGGTTCCAAGTGGCGTAACGTTGTGTCTCGTTACCTTGGAGCGTTGACATGGTATACACTGTTGAGTCCATCGTTTGATGTCTGCGTTCATCGATGGCCAATAAAAGCGTTGTTTTATTAATGTTCTCGTACCTCGAATTCCAGGGTGCGCGATTCTGTGTACAGCGTTGAATGCTGTTAATCGAAAATTGCGCGTCAGGAAAGGTCGGACGCGATCATTTGCAGTATCGCAGATTATTGCTTTATCTACCTGCGGAATCGTGATCCGTTTTACGGTGTCCGTATTTTTTAAAGCGGCGTTTGCTTCTTCGTCCAACATCTGTGCGGTTGCAAGTTGTTCGTAGTCTATCTCGGATGGGCAGTTGATAGCTTCGATTGGAGATAGGCTGTCCCGGAGGACGTCTTGCGTGACTTTCGTCTTTTGACAGGGACTACATTGTTGTGTCCATTTTTCTATGTCGGTGTGCATTCGTGGCCATATGAATCGTTCCGTGATCAGATTCCTTGATGCCCGAACGTCCGGGTGAGAAACGCCATGAATGAGTTTGAACGCGTTTTTACGGAATTCTTCGGTTAGAAACGGCCGTAACTGGTCGTTTACCGTGTCGCAAATAATTTTCTTCTGTGCTCCCGGAAATTGCATCTTTTTTACTGTATCATTATAACGTAAAAAACCGGTCGCTTCGGTATCCTGTTCTTGCGAGAGGGCTAGGTCGTCATAGTTTATCTCGGCTGGGCAGTTAATAGCTTCAAGTCGAGATAGACAGTCTGCGACGACGTTTTGTTCTCCTGAAATATGCTGGATCTTCGTACAGAACTGTGAGATGTAGTCCAGTTGTCTAGATCTCCTAGGTATTTCGTTCTTGGTACTGGCATTTCGGTCAAACGCAAACGTTATTGGTTTGTGATCTGTGCAGATAGTGATGTCTCTTCCCTCGATGAGACGGCGGAAGTACTTGACGGCGAGGTATATACCGAGCAATTCCCTGTCATAGGTAGAGTACTTTTTCTGCGTTTCTGTTAGGTTTTTCGAGAAAAATCCGAGAGGTTGTAGCCCTTTCTCGGTTTTCTGTTGCAAAGCAGCGCCGACAGATGAGTCAGAAGCGTCTGTCATGAGAAAAAGTGGCGCTGTTGCTGATGGATGTGCCAGAGTCGTGGCATCTTTGACTGCATTCTTACACTTTTCAAAAGCTTCGGATGCTGCGTCGGTCCATTCAATTTTTGTTTTGTCGTTCTTCTTCGATCCGATGAGGTACTTGTTTAGCTCTGCCTGATACTGGGCGGCTTGTGGTACACACTGGCGGTAGAAGTTGACCATCCCTAAAAATCTGCGCAGCTGTTGCACAGTTTCAGGTTGTTTCATCTCGACAATGACTTGACTGCGTTCAGGCAGTGGTGTTATACCAGTTTCGTCGACTTTGTATCCCAGGTACTCAATCGTGGTCTTGCTGAATTCGCATTTCTGCACGTTGATTGTGATACCGTTGGTGTCCAGTCGTTTCAACACCTCTTCGACGTGCTGCCTGTGTTCTATCTCATTTTCTGATGCTATTAGTATGTCGTCGATGTAACAGAAGACGTTTTCTAAACCTTGAAGTACGGAGGCCATAAAACGCTGAAAGGTTTGTCCACTATTACGCAAACCGAAACAACACTTCAGATACTCATATAATCCGAAAGGTGTGATGATTGCAGTCTTTTCTATGTCTTCCTCGGTTATAGGGACTTGGTGAAAAGCTCTGACCAGGTCTATCTTGGTGAAGATATGTTTTCCGTGCAAGATATACGTAAAGTCAGTCAGGCGAGGTACCGGGAAACGATCTGGTTTCGTAACGCTGTTGAGCCTTCTGTAGTCTCCGCAGAGGCGTAACTCTCCGCTTTTCTTCATGACGACGTGAAGTGGACTGGCCCAAGGACTGGAACTAGGTCGACATATACCTAAGTCCACTAAGGTTTCAAATTCCTTTTTTACGCGAGCGTATTTGTCAGGTGGAAGCGGCCTGGCTCGTGCGTACACTGGTGGTCCTTTTGTTTCGATTGAGTGAGTCACTCGGTGCTTGACTTCGTTGTTAGGGAGTATTGTTGGTCTGGTGACGTTCGGATATTTTTTCAAAATCTCGGCGACAGGGCTGTCTTCGCTTACGGTACGGATAGATGGTTCGTCTGACGTGTAGATCGACGCAGTGGTTGCTACATTTGTGTATTTGTCCACTAGTCTACGTCTAGCTAGATCCACCATAATATTATGACGGTGTAAGAAATCTGCACCGAGTATTCCTTGCGTTACGTCTGCTATCACGAAAGTCCATATAAATACTCTCCTAAGACCTAAATTAAGTCGTAATATGCGTTGTCCATAAGTTCGAATTTTTGATCCGTTAACAGCGAAAAGTTGGATATTGGAGTCGGTTGTAGGCACACTCTTCCTATTCATGGGTGGTAGTACGCTTACTGCTGCTCCGGTATCAACGAGTAGTCGTATTCCGCTGTTCTTGTCGACAACGCTGAGGCGGCACTGTGAAGTTACAACCCCTGCCGCTTTGGGTTGAACTCCATCTAGTTTTCCGCCTTTTTCCACGCGCAAGGTTGTTGGCACGATGTTGCCTTTTCGTCGTACTTGCGGTGGTACCAACAAAGACCTTTGTGGTTGGTTTTATTTTTATTGTCAGCTGATGCTGACCTTGACCGGTTTTGCTGCTGAGTGCTTCGGGACTGTGACCTATTTCGTCCTCGGTGCTTCATGCTTAGCGATGCTACATCGCTAGATAGTTTTGCTACCTGCTTTGTGAGGTCGCTGATGAGTCTCATCAACTCACTTTCTGATGAGCCTGTCCTTGAATCAGGGCGGTCGACACGAGCAATTGACTCGCTCTGACCTCGAAACCCGGAATTCTCCATGATTGTATCAGCCATAGAAGCGAGCTCGTTTAGGTCCTGCTTGTCCGATACGGCAAGGATTGCTCGAACGTTTCTCGGCAGATGCCCAGCGAACATGAACCGCAAGCCTTCCTCATTGATGCGAGTCCCTGCCAGGTCTCGCATTTTTCGTAGCAATAGGGATGGCTTCTGATCCCCTAACTCCATTTCCGACAAAAGTTTTTGAAACGACTTAAGGTCGGAATCCATATACGCGGATATGAGGCGTTGTTTTAAGGTTTCATATTTATTTGTCGCCGGCGGGTTTTTTACGATGTCGCTAACTTGCTGGAGATCGGCATGTTCCAGCTTCGCCACTACCATTTGGTATTTTACTTCGTCGCTCGGCTTCGAAGCGGCGATTACGCACTCCAGCTGGCTAAACCAAAGCTGGACATCGTCACGCCACATAGGGCTCAGCCTGTTTACCAGTGACATCGCTGCGAGGCCTGAATCAGGATTCTGCGGTGGTGTAAAGTTTGGTGCCTGCACAGGTGTACTATAACCTTGCTGTTGTGCGATTTGGTGTGGCTGCGTCATGATGGATAATACACATAAAAGTTGTATATACTCACTATTACTTCAAGCTTGCCACGTACCAGGTCTTGTTGTCAACTGTATTGTTTATAAACTGTGCACAATAACTGATAAGAATGTTTATCCGCTGCACTCAAATGCGCGTTCGCTTTATAAGCGTATATACAGATGTATACAAAGAGAATGTATAGCGAACAATGCACCGATAAATTCCCGCTGGACGCGAGATAAGGAAAAACTTGACCTATATATTGCTTGCACTCGTATCGATATGCATCAAGCGATTGTTATGAAAATGTTCCAATGTTATTGTTTTTGCTAATTGACAGTTCTCAAATCAAGATGGCCGATTCAACATGGCCGCTCTAGGAGTGTTGCCAGTATTATAAATGTCTATGGGGGAAATTTATCGGGGATATGACGGCGATATTCCTTTCAATTGCAACACTGATTTTGATGACGTGCGACGCGGTACGGTGCGCGGGACGCGGGGGGCAGAGGGGTATGCCAGACCACCGCGCTCGATTTCTCGGAACTGCGATCGCGTGGTTTCAAAAAACTGCGATTTCTGCGTAAACGCGACGGAATTTCGTGGCAATTCGCGTTCACTGATTACTTGATGCACTTTAACCGTTTGTTACCGTCTTTTTTGGTCCATTTCACTGGTTTTTGCGCTAAACTATAAACGCGGTTTGGCCACGCCCCGGTGAACAAAATTGCACTTGCGATTTGCGAAGGTAAATGTTCGAAGACGCGGGTCACCAATTTACCGGAGGGTATGGGGATGCTCGAAATCCCAGTAACGCGGTCTTTTGGTTCGTTTTAGGTAAAACTCACGTTACTACTAATGTTCAGTCACCGAGGCGGGCGGCGCGGCGCGGAAGGAAACACAGTGATGTTGCTTGGAAGAAGGTTTATTACGAACTGGTGCGCGAACGGCTCTCCGTTCGCGCGAGTGTTTACAGCGTGAACTTTACTTACAAAGTAGTGACGTAGTCTCTACAGTATTATTAGGTCAACTAGGTATGACAGCGTCCAATCGTCCGAAGTACGATGCATTTATAGAGAGTTAAAACGCGAAAACAATATGTTTTGCAATGCATTGTGAGAATCAGTTCGAACGAACGATCCGCTGTTGAATCGGCAACAAAAATATGCACACGATACACTCGTGAAAGTTGTGAACGTTGGAACAGGAGGGATTTTCTTCTTGGACGCTCCCGCTGGAACTAGAATAACTCTTTGTTCGTATTGATTTAGGCAATGATTCGCTTGCAAAATGAAGGTGGACTTGCTTCATCAGGAATTTAGCTACGTTGTTGAAAGGCGGTCCAACAGCTCATTCAACACTGAAGTTGCCGTTGTATATTCAAATCAATGAAACTCAATTTACAGCCTATCGAATAACTGTGTGAGAATGGTCACCCTTCACTAGACTCCAATTGCTTGTGAGCGAAGGGTGGTTCTCAGCATGAAGGTTGCTCCGTTAATGAGAGTCGTAGATGTCCGTGTAGAAGAGTTTATTCCGAAGATTGAAGAGAAGTGAATCGAAGCCGCCAGTTCTTAACGCCTTGAGTTGATTTGGCCGTTGTGTTGTAGTGTGGGCGCGAGGTGAAGCTGTGGCGGTGCGTATGTAGACGAGGAGTGAAGTGTGTAGTCGAGATATCTGTCCGCTGAGGGGACGATGTGTAGAGCGCGGTAACTGTCTGCCGAAGTAATGATGTAGAGGAGCAACTGTCTGCCAAAGGAATGATATTCATCGAATGCAATGTACTGCGTTTTATAGGGTGATCGGTGATGCAATAGCTACGAGTGGGGCGACGCATGTGTCGCTTGCCTGAGCAATATTTGCCAAATTTAGTTGGAAATTAACTGCAGCTGCTCGTGCAAGTTTGAGCGAGTCTGCAGTTTTCTGTTCTGTGAAATTAACTGTTTGTTGTGGGTATGTAAGGCCGTAGGCTCCTACAACTGTGAAATGGCTAAAGTTTCAGTGTGAGTAGGCAACCAAGCAATCAAGCAAACTTGATTGTAATATTGGAGTCCTGTCCACCCTAGAACGGGCTAGTCCCAGTTGGGTGACAGAAACAAATAAGCAAAAGGTTAAGGTTTTGCCATTCGGTTCCTGTTGTTTTTGTAAGCTAATCAATGTTTTATAGTAATTAATTCTTAAATAAATAAATAAATAAAAATGCAAATCAATCGTTTGAAATGGGGGGGGGGGGGGGGTTGTGGGGGGGGGGTTGATGGCGTGGGGTAGGGAGGTGGAGTTGGAAGGAGGTTGGGGGTGTAGTTTAGGGGGTTGGGAGTTTAGGGGTTTGGCGGGGGGTGGGGGAGGGGGTTGTCTATCTTCAGATGATAACCGATGTTTCGCTTTGTTTATATATCCCATTAGATTTTCACAAATTCACAAAACGATCACAAACGAATTTATTGAAAATTGTACAAAACAACGTCTGTCGAGTCATCTAATAAGTAATAATTGTTCATTCAAACAAGAGCCAACTAAACCAGTGTTTTCTAATTTTACTTTTATTTTCTCAAAATGTATGAAATGAGGGTTTCTCACCTCAGCGGAGCTTTGATTATTGGCGGTAGTCATTGCAACTATGGATATACTCATATTGAAGCCCGTTCCAACTAAGGTAGAAACACACAGAAACAACAATAACACTTGCAAATGCCGCACGCCTATTGTCTCAATTCGTTTTGTACCTGAAAATTTTAAATATTTTACATTTAGTTCAAAACGTATTATTGTAATTGATAAAATGAATACAATAATTTGATACTGTTTTCTG
This sequence comes from Micropterix aruncella, assembly GCA_944548615.1. Classification (NCBI taxonomy): domain Eukaryota; kingdom Metazoa; phylum Arthropoda; class Insecta; order Lepidoptera; family Micropterigidae; genus Micropterix; species Micropterix aruncella. The sequence goes on from OX155958.1 coordinate 2,907,687, forward strand.
AGAAACAAAAACTTCCTAAAATGACAATTCGACTTTTAATTAAATATAGACAAAATCTTACCTTTGTAATCCTCTTCATTTACAGTTTTATATTTATAATTTTTCTTGATTCCCACTGAACCTTCCATCATGAAATATTCACGCAAAACACTATGTGGAAAATCAACATAACATTTCGATCAGAAACCTAAGTTAATATTCATTTTATGGTAAATAAAGCTACGGTAACACAAGACATCCACGAAATAGATAGTTAAGACATCAATGGCAGCTTTATCTTATAGGCAAACGTCCAGTCAGGGGTTCTTATTCGTGGCTATGCAGATTGATGTTTACTCTGAGTTCATATTTAACCTTTCGGGAGCTAGCCTTCGCACACAAAAACAGGGCAGCCATTTGTTGTCCGTTTTATTATATAAATATTAACATAATGGAGTTCTTTATGAGTTCTCTCTTGTTACTTAATAATTAATCATTTAAGTCATGCATATTCTACACTTATATAGTATATATGAAAGCCGGTCGAAACGGCTACACGCAGATCTGTCAATCACCGAGAAAGGCCAATTGATATTTTTAACACGCTTTTATTAGGTCGACCTGTATGTAACTATGTAATGGAATCTAAGGTAATTAATTTAACTATCTTCCAAGGATCGTAGCGTCATGAAAATTGGCAGCTGTATGTAGTTCTGATGACAATACAATAATATGGTACTGTCGAACTGATCTGATGATGGAGTCGGAAGATATGAACTGGAACTTAATAATGGGACATCGTATCATAGCTGTGTTTGGACTTGTTAGAAAAGTCTTGTAATGAACTTTGACCACGATTAGGTTTCTAGGTCTGATGATGAAGCCGGAGATAGGCATTGGCATTCCATGATGGAATATCGTATCATAGCCGTGTGTATGTGAATATCGTATTATAGCCCAAAAGCGTGTTTTTAGTGTTTTTTTAAACTATTAAGTTCTTGACATCTTAGCGGTTAAGGAAGCGCTGCATAAATTTAAAATCAGGGTTCAGGTAAGTGGCGTAAACGTCAACTATTTAGATTAGCAGATCATACTCTACTAATTGCTATTAGTGTGGCAGAGCTTCAGCTCCTCATAGACAATGTTCCGAGAGTATCTTTGCGAAAAATATGGATATGGTTGAATACCACAGAGATAGTAAATTTAGAGTACGTTAGTCAGCAAACTATGCTTAAACGGTTATGAGTTCGACTGGAAAAAATACTATTATTTACCAAGGTTGCAAACTGAACAACTACTGAGATATGAGCAAGAACGCGATTTTGGAGCGCATTGAATGTTATCTTCCTCCTCGCCATGTTCGGTCGCATCGACTTTCATCTACCTGTAGTGAAAACCAACGCATCTCAAAATGCATTTCTATACAAAGCGTGTCATAGATAAACCACAAACCTGTTGCAAGAATTCAATTTAAAAAATCTAGAGTCTAGATTCTAGATAGATGATCACAAAACATTTGTACATATTATTTTTCATTTAATTTGGTTCATGGACATAATTTATCTCAAGTATATTTATTATTATACCTACATATCATACCTAAAATTAAATATAAATATATTTATATACATACATAATATTTTTTATCTATTTTTTCTCTTCCATTCACCTCACTTCCCATCCCGACTCGCCTCATTTTCAAGCGGAAACAATATAAAATATATTGCCTTCATTTTGTTTACTTAATATTCGGAACCACATGAATGTATTTTTGGTACTTTTAAATATGTTTTTATTGCCATGCATGTAGTTCTGTTTGGTACCAGAATAAAATAAAATAAAATAAAATAAGAAGATAAACACCAAAGTGCATTCTTAAGGACGACTAAAGTATTTTGCCAAAGAAATATCAACCTACATGTTTAATATCAGATTTTTAAGGTGTTATGTATTCTCAGTATCATAGATTCAAAATTAGCCCGCTACACACATTCAAAATTGGAGTCCAGATAGCGGCGTAAACGTCAACACTTTGAGATGAGGAGATCATACTGTACTAATTTCAAGAAGTGTGAAAGAACTCCAGTTCCTCATACGCAATGTTACAAGAGTTTGGCATCACGCCATCAACACTGTACTAAACAACGCGCCACACGTATAGTAAATTACCACGTACCACAAATATAGTAAATGAAGGTATTTGTCAAAAAGCACAAAAACCTACACCTAAGTATCAGACTTCTAAAATGATAGGTATTCTTAATATTATTATAGGGGATGGAAACATGGACACTAACAAACACACTGTTAATAAAGCTAATAGCCTTTGAAATGTAGGCCTGTTGGATGATACTACATATAAACTGGGTTGTTAGAATCAAGAATGCAGATGTTTTATAGCGTTTGAGTAAGAACTTAGAAATAACGGGAAAACTCGAAATTTTATAACTTTAGATGCACAAATTTTGTGCGCGACGGTCAAGCCCGAAATAGTCCTTTTCAAACAATTGTAACTTATGACTTTCGGCTTACGTTTATAATGCGAATACTTTGACCGCTGGTCTCCGAAAATAGGAGTATTTGAATGTGTGTAGCGGGCTAATTTTGAATCTATGATACTGAGAATACATAACACCTTAAAAATCTGATATTTTAAAGATGTAGGTTGATATTTCTTTGGCAAAATACTTTAGTCGTCCTTAAGAATGCACTTTGGTGTTTATCTTCTTATTTTATTTTATTTTGTTTTATTCTGGTACCAAACAGAACTACATGCAATGCAATAAAAACATATTTAAAAGTACCAAAAATACATTCATGTGGTTCCGAATATTAAGTAAACAAAATGAAGGCAATATATTTTATATTGTTTCCGCTTGAAAATGAGGGGAGTCGGGATGGGAAGTGAGGTGAATGGAAGAGAAAAAATAGATAAAAAATATTATGTATGTATATAAATATATTTATATTTAATTTTAGGTATGATATGTAGGTATAATAATAAATATACTTAAGATAAATTATGTCCATGAACCAAATTAAATGAAAAATAATATGTACAAATTGTACCGTTAAATGCGATCAACAAATGCATCGATTTCCAGTGAAATACACTGACACAATTCAGCTATTATTTTGACTCGTTAGCGATGAATCAGCACGATGAAACAATACTTTTATTCGGAATATTTCGGATTGCATCATTTCCCGGCCTATATAAAGCGGCAAAAAAGCAACCAAAGTATCATTCCTCGAGTGATCACCTCCCCCAAGGTTGCGACGGCATACTCGGTACCCCTCTCACGAGGTCGCTCAACGAGTCCGGCTCCTTGGTTTCCTTTCCTTATCTTTCCCAGTCACGAAGCATCAGTCTGCAATCCCACAGACTCGAGCCGTGCCCAGTACAAGATACTAGGAGCACAAATACAATCCTCATCCATATACCCTCGTAACTGCAGTCGCGCATCAATACACTCGCGACAACATAACCTATTCGGGAAACGTTATAACTGGCAATATCAAACTTTAAATCGATTCAATAAATACCAGATAGTATAGATTCAATAAATACCAAATAAATAGTATGTGGGTATAATACCGTACTGTTACTGCAGCTTTAAAATGACGAAATAGCGAGATTATTATGGAACGTATCGTATGGTCTGTTCCGAGAAACCAATTAATCCGCGTATTACAATACGCCTAGGTATTACAATACACTTAGGATGCCTACAACATATTTATTTTCTTTGTATTAGATTTCCTGACACATTTTGTTATTGTACGGGTATCAAATATAAAGGCTTTTATTGTTTAGAAAATAAAAGTAAATATATTATTACCCTCTTGAAAATATAGAACTATAAAACTAAATAAAATCACTGTAATTTCGAGTAACTATTTAATTCCGATTTAATACTAAAGGTTGAGAAGCCTTCAATATATTTCGTTTCTAAGCTTTAGATTTCCTGACTTATTTTTTTATTGTACGGTTCTATCAAATATAAACTTTGATTGATTAGAAAATAAAAAAATATATATTAAGACCCTCTTAAAATATAGAACTATAAAACTAAATAAAATCATTGTTATTTCGAGTAATTATTAAATTTCGATTTAATACTTGAGGTTAAGAAGCCTTCAATATATTTATTTTCTAGGTGTTAGATTTCCTGACACATTTTGTTATTGTACGACTCTATCAAATAAAAATACTATTATTAATTAAAAAATAAAAGTAAATATATTAAGACCCTCTTGAAAATATAGAACTGTAAAAATAAATAAAATCAATGTAATTTCGATTAATTATTAAATTCCAATTTTATTCCATACATTCAATATTTTAGTGTATCCTCAACCCTGAAATTAATATTCAATTTATACAGGTGTTTATATTTGGTGAAATATTTATACAGGTGTTTAGCAGTCTAGTTGATCTAGTTTTGTAGGCAACGCTTAACATTTATTGATCTCATTTATTGAGCTCAACGCTTAACATTACTGATTAATTTTAAAAAAATTGTCAAGGATTTCAATTTCAAGATCTGTCAAACCTATCGCTCCATTACGTGGTTACATTATAGGTTTTAATCATACACATTATTTCCTAAATTCACGTCGGCCGAATCTGCCGCCGCATCCCCGTTATAATCGGCGTAGTAGCAGCATCAGTCTGCCGCTTTCCCGCATGACGAAACAGATGACGATTAACAGCACTTCAGTCTTCCTTGGACAAGGCCGGATGTATCATCGCCGAAACGTCGGGTGCTATAAACTTCACACGGCAAATTCGTTTAATCTCTTTTATAATTTACATTATACATCACTTACCCGTATGTTACCTAATAATAATAATAATAAACTCTTTATTTGCACTTAATTAGTATACAAAAAGGCGAACTTGTTGCCACATGGCAATGTCTTACAACTAACCTAAACACAGTGGTACATGCGCGCATTGTGAAAATAAAGATTATTACATAACATACAGACAAGTGAAAGAATTTAAAACTATAAAAGCCCGAGGAGAGGAAATTGGGAGAGGAACAGGAGAGAAAGGGAAGAACTGGTTACTTCTTAGAAAGGTAGTAATCCTTAAGGTGAGTCTTAAACGATGGTAAAGAAGGCGAGTTTCTTATATTTGCTGGGAGATCGGTCCATAGTCTTGCACCATGGACACAGAAAGAATAGGAATAGAAATCACTATTATAACTCGGAATTTTTAATAAACTGTCAGAGGCTGACCGAAGTACGAGACCGTGGGAACTTAGTGGTTCAAAAAGCTCGTGGAGATAGGATGGCGTTGATTGGGAGAGTACACGATATAAGAGAACAAGTATATGAACATTTCTTCTTTGGCGTACTGGCAACCACTTTAACTGTGCCCTATAGTCGGACACGTGATCATACTTACGTAGACCGAAGATGAACCGTATGCATACATTTTGCAAACGTTCAAGTTTGTTGAGCAGTTCCTCTGATAAATCGAGATAAGCCGCATCTGCATAGTCAAGGAAAGGTAAGAGAAGAGACTGTGCAAGATATTTTTTTGTGTCTATAGGAAGAAATCTTTTGAGTGTTTGCAGAGGGTGAAAACTAGCAAATATTTTACGACATACCTCGTCCACTTGCGGTTGCCAGGAGAAATGTTCATCGATAATTAGACCAAGATCTTTCACTTTTTGCGAAAATGGTACGGTGATATCGTTCAGTTTTAAAAGCGGAAGGGGTTTTACATTTACTCTGGAGAGCAATGTTCGATATAGTCTTAAAATTTCGTCATCGTCATCATTAAAAACCATTAATATCCTTATTAGTAGTGGATCGTGTATATATGTAGATCACTGTTTTCTAGGCAAAACTATTATGCAGGCAAGAAATGCAGATTTATGCCATTTATTGCCGATTTTATAATGGAATTGCGTTTTTTTTGATGACCAAATTTTAGGGCAATTTAGTTTTGTGAGCATTTTACTGAAACTTTTACACAATTTATTGTAATATTGTAAGAGTCCTCCATAGAACAGTATTTTTGGACGTCGGCTGAACCCAAAATCATATACAACATATTAGTGACGTAACACGCTGCCGCCGTGATGCACAGTTGTATCCTCCAGAGCGAGATGTATGTCTAGAAAAATAATAAATGTTTTGATATCTACATATGAAGTAGGATTTTAAAAAATACGATTTTGTTATTTTACTTACAACGTTGGTTATAGTAACCCAGAGACCAAGGGAAAATGCTCATAAACACTCCAGCATAATTTGGAGAGAGGTCTAAAGGACTACGCTGAAAATAAATAGTAATTATTAATTAAATAACAAATTTATACAAATTATCTAATAAAGTGTCCTAAAATTTATTTATATCTTTTTTGAATTACGGGACATTCTTGACATAGATAATATGAAGATTATTCATTGTGGTAATTGTTAACCTTTCAGCCGCCGGCCCTCCAGAAAGCTATTGTACGCCCCGCGCCAGCCTGTTTTGAAAAGAAGGGCGAGCGCCGCGCTGTGTTTATACTAAGTATTTTCCATATTACCATCATATCGATCAAAACCACTAAATATCTATTAATGAATTGCCTAACTTATTTACTTGTTAACCTATTTATCAAAATTTCACAGTGATAGCCAAGGTCGTTTGATCAGAATAATGATTTATTCAAACGAGTGTCATTTTCTCCCGAACGCAAATAAAACACCCACAATTAATTGTTTGAGCATATTTTTTCACTTTTTTTTAAATTATCAGAAAGTTAAATAAATTCTCTTTAGAATAAAAATAAAATCGTATAACATTATAGTACTAATAAGTAGTGTAATATTAATTTCAATTTGTCAATATTTTTGGTTTTACATTTTCCGGTGGAGTTTACGTGACTCAAAACATAGGGTGTTTGTAAACGATCGATATATTATTTTAGTTAGACTCTCTGTAATGCCTCTGAAATCTTGAAACTAAACATAACGGCTACCAAGACAAAGTTTTACTAGGTAATCTACCTAGTAAAATCCCTTTTTATCCCCAATTATATACCCATTTATTTCGTATTTTTAATACCAATTTCGTTGAATAGCTAGGTAGCTACAAAACACTACCCAGAAACAGTTTTCTCAAAGTAATTAGTAAGGGTGTGTTATGATTATCCATAAAAATATAATTTTCGAAAAATTTCATCAATATAATTATAGCTATTTTTGAAAAAAAAATACCTAGGTATTTTCCAATAAAATTAAAGTATAGTAAAAGTATAAGTGTAATTATTATTAATAATATTAATAAGGGAATATAGTATAAAATATATAAATTATTAAAAAAATTGTACCTAGGTACTTCCTGGGTAGGTACTTTTTTACTTATAGATTGCAACAATCCCACATTTTGTGTACTTAAAACCATCATTCGTAAATAAATAAAACAGGTGTAAAAGAATCACACCGTTCATATTTTAGCGCTTAATTTATTAGTAGCCATGCTTCTAGTAACTGACTATAATATACCTGCAAAAGGCGATTCAAAAGGCCACTCCTTTTTTTAGGTTACTCAAGTCGAATCGTAATGTCTAACATCTGTTTGTCACTTCCCACGCGACCGACCGATACAATGACGAAGCCCTATGAAGGTCGAAGCATCGATATCCCTGCGTTGGGACGAAGGGTCTGTACTCTGTTTCCAAAACTTTAATCTGCAACAACTCTTACTTCGTCAATCATTTCTTTTAAATTTGTCCTTTTTAATTAGACACCGTGTCACATTGGACTTGCGTTAACGTATTAGAATCATTGTCAACGTTTTAAGTCGGGCATGTTATGATTTGAGTATTATAAGAAGATCGTTGGATGAATTGCAAACAAGAAATGTTTATTTCAGGTATATTGTAGCTATCATAAGGAATTATAATCTGGGGAAATTGATAAGTATGTCATAGGGAATCCATATTTATATTCCAAAAGAGAGCCAAAGGCAATACAAGATTTAAAACCAAAAATATTGGAATGTACAGTTAAGCACTGGCTCATCACACATGCTATTTATAAGGTAGACAGCCTCGAAAAATATTACAATATCTTTAATATACACGTATTGTGAAAAATACTATCATCTCTCTAAGATATGTACCTGTATTATTCATAAGTAAACATGGAAGGTAAACCACGTAGGAATAATTATTATTTGATTATTTATTATAATTATTTGTTTCATTCATATTTTGACTCTTTGTGTTTTAAACATTTATTATAATGACTATTAATTATTGGCAACAGCAATACTAACAAGTTGCTATTAATTATTGTTTTTAAGTCGACAAAACTATTACAAAATTATATACAACCAGATAGATAAAAAGGATACTCGTATTGGAGGACACCACTGAACATTACGGTTTTAGTCGAACATTATAATAGCCTATTCTGTGAACTGGTCATATTAAGCTACTCGTATATATTCGATACCGATACCGTATACGTTCGTATACCTTCGTATATACGAAGTTAGAAAATTTGTATTGCAAAAAAAGTAATGTTTGACTTTGAATGCGGATTACGCCTGCAAAATTTGGAACACGCCATCCTAAGCTATTTTTTTGATACTCTGTGGAAGAATTTCCCATAAACACGGAAAAAACATTTTTAGAAAGTAGACCGTAGGAGTTGTATGTTTCTTTTTCCGTGTAAATTCAAGCCCAGGTGTTATATTTTGTCTAGTGATCGACAAACGTTGTGAGCAAATGTTATCAACACTAAAATTAACTAATAATAGCCGTAAATCGATTACAAAAAAAAACAGTAGATAAATAAGAAGAAAGTGAAATTGTTTTCTAAAATTACGTCATAATCACCAACGTCACTTCTCTATCGCTTCGGAAAATGGGTCCGCTCATTAAATACTACATACGAGACACAAACCGTTCACAATCTTAGTAGTCAAAACCATTTTTACAACATTTCCAGGACATATCAAACCTTGATAATTAAAAGTTGTCTGTTGGGAATTTTGTCGAAAATAATTATGTCACTATGATTGTGATTGGCTCACTTCCAGAAAAGGAGCATTGATAAACTAGTACAGAAAGTACTCTTCCTGCATTTTATCATGACACCACGGCAAGATTAGCAAAAATATATCCATCTCTAACAGTAAGACGACACGAATGACGACATTAAATGGAACACAATCCGAGGTGGAAAGAGGTAGCTCTTATGTATGTATTGTTTGTGTGCGTGCAGGCTAGTGTGCATATGAGTAATATGTGTGTTAGAGTATGTGTCAGGGAGTGTATGTGTGTAGAATATGTGACATGGTTATTATACCAAGCATTATATGATTTTTGGTTTATCACAATTTACAAATTTTGTAACCTGTGATAATCCTCAAAACATTGCCCGCGGCATAAACCGATATCACATTTCCTGCAGTACGAGAAAACCAATTTTCGTTGATGTCGAGCAGAGCAACGTGCACATCTGCGGCGTCGACGTGAACCGTCCACTAAGTCATAATCGTGACTATAGTGGTGATCGCCGTCCAATCTGAGCTCTGGTACTACGTTTACCGCGCTACATGCAGGTTGCTTCTCGTGATGGTGATTTATCAGTTCCTCCGCCAGTAGAAATCTGAATTGCCTGTGTGTTATGGGATTACCGGGGTTGTTGGAGCGGTACATAATCAGGCTATTTAGAATGCTACCGTTAAGCAATTTTCTAAACACCTTTATATACCACTTCATCCCCCGCTTTCTTTCCATCAGGTACGTGGAACACTGCTGGTCATTCAGATCCACGCCCCCCATAAAAGAATTATAATCCCGTATCACTACAGGTTTTAAATATCTCTCTCTACCTCGTTGCCCCATCACCATGTCGTTACCGTGATAAGTAGAAATCATCGTAACTAATTTAACATCTTTCCACGCGGTAACAGAAATGTCACCACAATTTCTATTTATCACATCACCCCTGTTCATGCGCGTCTCCTGTGCGTCTTTGATGACTTGCGGCACATTCTTTCGGCGACGATTCAATGTGCCGACGACATCCGTTTTGCGCGACTTCAAATACCGGGTTAGGGACAGGTTGTTATAAAAATTATCCATGTATAATGTATAACCTTTATCGAATAGCCCCCACATTAGCTGGAGTACAGTCTTAGCGGTTGAACTCTCAAACCCATGCAGGGGCGCTTCGTCCTCTGTACCTACTCCCCTTTCCAGTATAGATAATATACCGATATAAGTAGCCTGTTCTCGATTCACAAAGTTCATAGAACTTTATTCCGAAACGAGCCGCCTTAGACCGAATACATTGCACCCAGCCCAGGCGACCCTTCCACAACAACAGGGACTCATCAATACTTATGTTTTGGCTAGGGATGTACAGTTTGGAGAACTTCCTATTCATGATATCTAGCAATGGCTTTATTTTTGCTAACCTTCTCGCGTAGCCATGCTCGATTATAGATTCGTTATCGATGAAATGTAGAAATTGCATTATCAGTTCAAATCTGTTCCTGCTCATAATTTCCCTGAATTTGGGCATCTCAAGACGTCCCGTTGTCCAGTATTCATTGAGCTTGGACCGATAACAAAAGGCCATATAAATTGACACGGAAAAAAAAACATATAACTCATCTGCATTCGTTTCACGCCAGTCGTGCATGCGGGAAGATGGGGGGATGCTTTCTCCATCTTCATAGCCGCGTGCGATGCTCTGCCAGGCGTAAAGATTTGTTTGAGTCGCAATGTACTCCATTGTAGGCCGGTCCCAGTACGAGGTAAAAATACCATAGGCAGATTGCGCCGCGATGGTGGGACCGACCTGCTCCCGGAAGTCTTCTCGCCTACCCGTAAACTTCGTGGGGTTCTCAACCCACGTGAAGTCCTCTAGTAGGTGAACTTCCTCCTCCACCTCATCTTGAAGTATCTGCAGAAAAGGAAAATTTCAACTACTAGAAATCCTTTCAAAGAATACAATCACCAAACAGTAGGTAAAATAATGAACTACCTCTTGGTCAATTACATCTATATGGTGCTCAACATGGTCGTCATCGAATAACTCTGGTGCAAGGTCGTCGGTGTCATCGTCAGAATCCACCTCACTACCAGAGTCCACTAAAGCCTCTTCTATCTCCCGAGATGTTAGAGGGCGGGCGCGGCTTCGTTGAGGCTGAGACTCATATTCTAGCCTCCTTTTGGAAGCAGGGGGGGCGCTTACAACCTGAAACGATAAACAGGTTATTTTTAGGACTCATATACCCAACAACATATAGTGTTATGATTAATGATTGTGCGGAAAGCCGATTGTGTGGTTTTAGCAGATTTAACGTCCCAGGACGCCAAAAACGAATATTTTAAAAGTAGGTATTTTAAAAATAGGCAAATGTCTAATATCTTAATATGTATGTATGTATGTATGTATGTAGGTAGGTAGGTAAGTACGTACGTACGTACATACGTACATGCGTACATACGTACATACTTACATACGTACGTACGTAAATACGTACATACGTACATACGTATATACGTACATACGTACATACATACATACATACACACACACACAAACACACACACACACAAACACACACACACACACACACACATACACACACATACATACATACATACATACATACATATAACATATATATATATATATATATATATATATATATATATATATATATATATATATATATATATATATATATATATATATATATATATATATATATATATATATATATATATATATATATATATATATATATATATATATATATATATATATATATATATATATATATATATATATATATATATATATATATATATATATATATATATATATATATATATATATATATATATATATATATATATATATATATATATATGTGTGTGTATTTATATGTATTTAAAAACATACCTGCATAGTGGCTTGATCTACCATAACGCGGTCTTCCGAGCTTACTCGAATGCTGCCTCCTGGCGTTATTCGCACGGGAATTGCCGGCAGCAAAATTCTTTGCTTCTTGGTAAGCGGAAGAGCGGGTGAATTCTCCAGGTTTTCCATTCTGTATATAATAGATGCATAGAATATAAATCATTATCTACAAACGCAATCTATTATTGACTTATATCAGACTATAGTATATTAACTTGCATATTTCATGTATATTTTAAATAATGCAGAAAGCGAAACAGTTTGGAAACGGGTGGTCTGGTGGTTAACGCTGGCGATACCGTTACATGTCAAAATCATAAATACGGACTTTCCGAATTGCCGCAGATCCTTGCTCGCCGAAATTGCCTATACAATACTGTACCTCTAATCTCTCTTTGGAATTCTCAAATCAAAAATCTATGACATCAAGGAATTTTAAGACTCAAAAATGAAGATACAAGTTTAGTATTTATTGGAGAGTAAAAGACGTAAGCTTGATTCTATACATAAAACTATAGTTAAAAACTTTAAAAATGTAGACTCCATTTTTTTTATATTTTATCAAATACTTTTTGGTTATGTACTTAAAAAACTGTTAAAAATCGTGTGCAGGTTATTTTTCGTAAACTTTTGTTACAAAGAAATGGAAATAATAAAAAAAATATATATCCTCGGAAATTGAATATCCTGGGAAACAAAGTTTGAATTTAAAAAAATATAGCGATATTAACTCACTTTTTTATGTTAAAAAATATTTCGTTAAAAAAATAAATAAAAAAAACTTTCTTGTAATCATTATGTAACAAATATAAAACATCCTCTATAGTCGCGATGTGTTTGGTCGTTGCTACAGTAAGTTAAAGTTTTCCAGGAAATTACTTGTGAAACGTCAGATTAATTTAAGTATATGTAATCTAGACTAAATTTCCAATAACATGATATATAATTTATTATAAATTATTTGAAAAAATACGAGATTTTACTCAATAAACGGCTTGCTTGTGTTAACTGTTCCAAGGAACCGGCATTGAATCGCGAATAATACCCATTGTTACTTCCTATTTCGGAGAATTGAAGGTTTATATATGATAATAATATATTTAAATAATATTAAAACAACATCTACTTACATTTTTTCTGGTATCCACAACACAAATCACTAATACAGATACTCTAGGAACGTCTTTAAACGTTGCCGTCCGAATAAATTATTATGTACGCATTTCAGGGTCGGTTTAGGCATCTCAAAAATGATATTTTGTAAACTGCGATATTTCTTTCGGTTGCTAGTTTTATTGGCAAGCGGCTGTACTTAAATTTATTACGCTGGTGTAAACCATTAGGTAGAAAAAAAATAAAAATCAGCGCCGCATCTGCTGTCACAGACGGTGTGACGCCGGCGCTGAGGGACAAAAATCGTCTGGCACAGCGTATGTGACGGCGGCGCTCTAAGAGTTAATGAGTTATGACCTATCTACGGTGAATAAAATACTCACTTAAAACCTCCAGCTCTTACCAAAAAACTCATTCCTGAAATAAGTAGAACTTTCGCCCAAATAATATCTTGGTCATACGGGAATGCTATCAATACCAAACTTAAAGGCCAGGTACCTGAAAAGGAAACTTCAGTTATTAATAAATTATAATCAATAGTAGCTTTAATAGAGGGGCCTCGTCTGCGAGGTCCGCCATACGTCGTCCTTATGGCGGACCTCGCAGCGTCCGTAGCCACATTGAAACTGGTTCTCCTCATTGTTACCGAAGTTAAGCAGCGTTGGGCGCGGTCAATACTGGGATGGGTGACCGCCTGAGTGTTTGACTGCGTGATGCTATGAATGCCCACCTAGAAGATGCTGCCAGTAGGCAACAAGAGGGGGTTCCACGAAAAGGCATATGCCTTGTGGGTAAAAAAAATCCTTTCAGTACTCGTGGAATATTTCGTGGAATCTAGTAATCAGATATTATATGTGAGAGAGTTTCGTCCATTCTTTCGCGACCGCCGCTTTTTCTTTTTCGTTTTGCTTCCTCCGCTAACTCGGATGAATCTAAAACGAGCTGGCGTTCCACAAGGCAGCTGCCTGTTACCCGCGCTATACGCCCTCTATACGGACGACATTCATAAACTATCGGAAGCAGAACTCGCCCTTTACACGAACAACGTGGCCATGTTTATGACTATGGATCTGGCGCCCAGGACGGCCAGAAGCGGCCCAAAGCCTGACAAATTAGTCATAGTCGCTCGCAGCCTAAAAAACCAACTTGATGCCTTTCCTGACTGGCTGCGAAATTGGCGAATTGCGGTGAACACTAATAAGTCGTCACTTTCGGCAGTTATTCTGGCTCCAAAGGTATGTATGTATCTACGGGTCGTCATCAACGAGAAGCTCATTTTCAATGAGCAGGCGAATGCGGCCAAGAGCTTCGCACGAGGCGCACGAGCTATTACACGTCCCATCTTGAGCTCGAGCCGTATCCATTTGAAGGCAAAGCTTCGTCTCCTAAATATGTACGTGAAAGCACGCCTTCGCCCCCTTCCTCCCCCCCCCCCCCCCCCCCTTGAGGATGAAGAAAATAAGTGCAGCGCAGAAGCGGAAAATGCAGGCGGTTATGAAAGTCGGCATTCGGGTAGTCACCGGCTTTCTGTGGTTCGCCAGCAATATGACGCTAGCCCGCGGACTTCAACAAGAGTCTGTTGAATATTACGTCGAGAGACTAGCGAAAAACATGTACCAATGTGCCGACATCTCTTGTTACCAATACCTGCACAACATAGCCACACACCGTGGGAGATCGCCGTAGAGGAAGTACAGGGCGCTCCCACGCGTTCATGTCAAAACGCTACCTGCATTACCATCATAAGCATGCCACCACGCAATATAAACCAGTTGCTGAAAAAGCGAAATCAATCAAAAAGGAGGCCCCGAGGGACTTTCGCGTTTGACACCACGCATTAGAAGCACTGCTCAATGAAACGCCTATTTTTTAACCTGTATTAAACTATGTAATGGAATCTAAGGTAACTAATATAACCATCTTCCAAGGATCGTAGCGTCATGAAAATTGTAGCTGTATGTAGTTCTAATGACAATACAATAATATGGTACTGTCGAACTGATCTGATGATGGAGTCGAAAGATATGAACTGGAACTTCATGATGGAACATCGTATCATAGCTGTGTTTGAACTTGTTAGAAAAGTCTTGGAATGAACTTTGACCACGATTAGGTTTCAAGGTCTGATTATGTGGTTTTTACGTGTATTTATAAAAGCGTGTTTTTAGTGTTTTTTAAAAACTGATAATTTATGTTATTTTAATATCCAACCGGTCACCATGAACGTTCGCGTCGCGCGCAGCCATCTTCGTTCGCTATTTGTGTTCCGCCTCGGAGGGTGCCATTTTGAGCTGTACCTACGCTTAAAGCCGCTGTATGAGCGCCGTCATGTGACGGGGAACTCGCCACCGCTTCCTGTTTGTTGCACACGCTTGCCGCCGGCGGTCTTTAGTCAGCTAGAAACCCTGTCGCTTGAGAGACCCTTCTTTTCAGGAAATATATCGATTGCCGCAGCCACAACCCATCCCGGGGTCGCGCCGTATACCGCATGAAGGCGATGCTCCGTAATTACCGAAAACGCTTTACCGCAACTGTGATACGGAGAATGCAGGCGATCATGTACATCGGTTTCCTGGTCCTCACTAGCGCTCCGTGGCCAACAACGTCACGCTAGTTTGCTGACTAGGTCAAAAGGTCCGTAGAAGACGCTCTGGCAAGAAATACGTATCAGTAAGCTTATATAGACTCATGCACAGCATTGCCTCGACTGCCGTAAAATAGCGTGTTTTTCCCCTTGTCCACTTCAAAATGCCCCCAGCATAAGAAAACTCAATCACATTTCTTACTGAGACAGAAAAAGCGAGCTGACTGGAGGAAGGTCCCGGGAGGCTTTCACAAGAGCGAGGCTCAAAAGCTTCCCCGAAGCAACCTTCCACGAAGGTTGGATGTAAGATATTGTAATTTTAGCAGAAACTCCGCCTTTTTACAGGACTGCCCTAAAAAGGACTTTTTACAGGACTGTTCAATTATTTAAATGAATTTATAAACTTCAAGTTCAATTATTTAATTAAATAAGTGTTTAATTATTACACTCAACAAAATATTAGCGATTTTTAAATAACCGTTTTTGGTTCTTACGAATTTATTCCAATCCAACATTTTGAAAAATTGGAATACGCAATTGTAATCGGAAAAAAATCCGGTATGTATTAATTGGGTATGTACAACAAAAAAGTAATTTCTACAGAATCGAAACCGCAAACTCGCTCAAATCTACACGAGCCAGCTGCAGTTGATTTCCAACTAAATTCGGCATTTTTTTGCACAGTCAAGTGATGACTAATGTCATTTCTTCTGATCGATACGAAAATAACATACTTATTTCTCACCCCACTCACAACTATTGCATCACTGCACACGATATAAAACGCAGTACATTTCGACCGATCAATATCATTCCCTGGAGGGCAGTAACCGCGCATTAACAAGCACTCGTGCTCTACACTTCACTTCGAGCCAAGAAATCACGCATAGTATACGCGACTACAATTATCTTCGAAACTATCGCGGCGCTTCAACTTCGGATACACAACTACGGCTTCACTTCGCGCCCACACTACCTACACAACGGCGAAATATCAATCAAGGCGTTACGAACTGGCAACCTACTACAGACCTTCTGATTAAATACTTCAACTTCAACATCCACGACTTTCAATAACAGAGAAAGCTTCCTGATGAGAACCACCCTTCGCTCACAATCAATTGGAGTCTAGTGAAGGGTGGCCACTCTCACATATTCCACCATAACTTCTAAACGTTTGAACTGATTTAGAAGTCTATATTGTTAGTATTGTTATGTTATCCCGAGTGTCATACGGTACCTAAACTGTCCAGAGATAAAAAAATACTTATCTATATGTCTAAATGTCAATAAACTAACATAGATATATCGTGTTCAATCAAATTAAAGGTCTAATTGAGTACATTCCGGAAATATTCATCTATCCATATGGATATATACATAAACCACAAATATTTCATAAAAAAACCGTAATAATAATAATTACAAATACAATAGTTTAATGGCAGACGTGTTTTTAATTCATTTTAATGTTATCAACTTGCTTTTGCTTTTGCTTCATAATAAATATTATTTTTTTATTTATAGGTTCCCAACAAATGGTCGAATGAGGATAAAGGAACAGTAATTATTAATAATTTTGAAGTAAATTAGAATGAAAACAATAAAATTTGGCACATTATTTCTTATTTTTTTGTTACGTTTGTTTCCCTACATTATTCGTGTAAACATTTTGTGTTTTAATCTAATAGTTTAAAGTAATATTGGGTTGAATTGAGGGGCTTTTAATGAAGACAAACAAACTCGAGTTTAAAGGATTAGGTAATAAAAGTAAAGGAGATGGTCTGACAGATAAAACAAATCATTCATCTGTCATTCCTTTGCTCCTCATCCAAGCATCTTATCTTTTCCTCCGACGATTTGAGGTCTTCTGTAGTTTGTATCATATTTTTCAACTCAATATTTGTTTCTGTTGAAGTCTTCGTGTCGTCTTCAAAATCGTTCCATTTTTGGACGTCTGCCGAACCCAAAACCATGTACAATATATTGGTGACGAAACACACTGCCGCCGTCACGCATAGTTGTATCCTCCATAGCGAGATGTTGGTCTATAACAATAATATTTTTTTTACATCTGCATATTTATTAGTATTTTAAAAACTATTATTCCTTTGCTTTACTTACAACATCATTTATAATTAATCCAGAGACAAAGGGTGTGGTAATTGAAGCAATATTTCCGCAAAAGTTTGAAATGCTTATCAGCACACCAGCGTAATTAGGAGAGAGGTCTAAAGGATTGATCTGAAAATAAATATTAATATATAAATAAATAAACAAATTTATACAAATTATTTAATAAAGTGTCATTGGTTGTATTTATTTCTTTATTCAATTACGAGACAGTCTTCACGTCATTTCTCTTCACGTCACACTCCGAACTTCATTCTTATCTTCTCGTCACTTCTCCGTCACTTCTCATCTTCACGTCACTCCGAAAGTCATTATTTTGATAATGGCCATTGGGGAGGTGTCGACTGCAATAAGCGAAACCGTCACCCCAGGCTGATATAACAATATGTGATCGTTCTTTCAGCCTGGAATGAGAGTAGAAGACTTGGAGACGCAGACAACCTAACATCTATCTCCGCCAACTGGCTTACGATATAACACCTTCAGAATCATGCTGGCATATCAGTTACTGACAGTTTTCTCCATCTCCCCGACAGGTTCCGTGTTCGAGGTCACTTACGCGGTCCTCTACCTAATGTATGCGGCGATTCAGTTTGAATCATCGTAGACCACTGCATTTGCCCGACTCCTAACTCGGAATTGGTAAGCCGACTGGTCGCCCCCTCGGTCATTTCGAGACATCCTCGTTAATCAGTCGGAATACACAGTCGTTTGGCTGACGCCGCAAGGTGCGCAAACCGTCCTGGAACGTCTGAAAAAAACGATTCCCAGAGGGAACTCAACCAAGGGCACAGAGTCCTACCCGGGTTCTAATATCTACTTGGAGGCTTCCGGATGGGTGCTGACCCATTAGTTGCGTCGACCCTAGACACAATGCGTCACAATGGCACAATTATACTGGGCCGATTAGTTCCCTGAGGGTATTAGTTCCCTATTGGAGCTAAATATGATTGTCCTTAGGGAGCTAAATATGATTGGTCATGCTAAAGGCCAATCATAGTTTCACTACAATTTTCTCTGTAAACATCCTCCCTTTTTACACGACTGCCCAACAAAAAGAGGAGTGTAATGTGTTCAGGGTTCATCTATGTATGTTTACCGTTTCTTTATTCCACCATAACTGATTAGAAGTATTCATATTGTTAGAATTGTTATGACATCTTGGGTGGCATAGGGTACCTCAACTGTCCAAATATCAAGTTATTTGTCTAAATATCCAAATGTCAAAAAATTAATATAAGTATATCGTGTTTAGTATCAAATGAAAGGTCTGGTTAAATACATTCCAGAAATATCCCTGGATCTATATGGATAAATATATAAACCACAAGTATTTCATAAATAAATCCGTAATCAAAATAATTATAAATAAGTACCTACAATAGTTCACTTTTGTAACGACATTCGTGTTTTATATTCTTTTTAATATATTTACTTGATTATAACCGGTGAGAAGTAGTGATAAGGACTCCTCAAGTTATCTTTTATGATTATTTTAATCTTTATATATATACATAGGTATTTTATATATGCATAGGTTTTTTTATTTTTTATTTATTTTATATTTTAAGTAATTCTGATTATTTATATACTATCTATTCGTACAACACTTTTATTTATTATCATTATGATAATAAATAAAACGTATTATATTTAATTATTTTTTAATTTTCCATCTTACAAGAATTAATAATAGTTCACCTCCCCGCGGTGGCTGTTAGCGCTCGTGGCCTGCCAGCTAAATCTCTGTTTCACCCTTTCTAAAGATCTTGGTCTCTCCAGGAAAATAATCAACTCCTTCCTAGAAAAAATATCTAAAACCGCGATTTCTGCATCTCAAATTCTATGGCTTCGAAGGGGGAGTGAATGGGTGGTAAGGTGTACGCTCACATGTGGCAAGACAGCTGTCCTAAACCTACCAGAGCCGGTCGTTACTCCAGAATCCACCGTTCACCCCCCAGAAGTGTAATAATAATATATGATGGGCCCGACTTCGGTCGGTGAATTCCACGGCAGCTCCGTTTGTATTTTATTTCAATTTTATTATGTTAATTGTATTACTTAGCTTTTGAATAGGCTCTTACAAATATTTACAACATTTTAAGCGCCCGCCATAAAACAGGCTATGGCCTAGTTAGGTGACAATAAAATATGATTACTATCAAAAGATTTTTATGTATCATGTTATCAGTTTTATGCCACGGGATTTTCGTCTATGACATTTTAATTGTACATGTCCATTTTATTGTATGTAGGTGACAGTGAAATACAACTTAGATATAAATAAATAAATAAAATAACCAAAATAAAGCCCATCAAATTTGACATGTTGACATGTCTCAATTAGCCCGTTGGTAGCGTATTGTGACCATGAAACTGAAGCATGTATTTTAGTACCCATAACTATTTCACTACTTATTGTTTTTTACTTTCCCGGCAGAGGGAAATTATTGTGAATGCGCAAAAAAAAATTTTTAGAGATAAAGACGGATATATACATTTTGACACCTTCCGAAACGATTAAGACTTCTAGACTAAGATTTCTAGACTGAAGTATGTCTGTAAGTCTGTGTGTCTGTGTGTATTTATTTCTCGACAATAGCGCCCAACCAAATCCTTCATCCGATTGAGCTGAAATTTAACATGCAGTATATCATTCGGTCATGGCAATAGTTGAAAAGATTGTAGTTGAAATCGGCCCACCAGAGGGCGTGTTAGTCATATCTCAATCTCGAAACATTGCAGTTAGAGACCGAAATCATTTTGCGAAATTTTGGCTGGAATACCTCGTATACAAGCGATGCATTTTTTTAAATACTGCCGAGTTTAAGAAAACACTACATATTTTATTGAAAAATACTATTTTATTACCACGGAAGTATTACAAAATGCTACTTTTGCTATTATAGTCGCTTGACACAATCACTATCTGGCGGGGAAGGTAGGGTCGGGGTCGGGGTGGGGTGGGGGAAGAGTGAATTGGCCAAGGTGGGGGGATATTGGAGCTAGGGGGGATTTAAGGGCTTAGAGCGGGGGGGGGGGGGGTGAGGGGGGTCTGCTTGCCCAGAAAGTTTGGGGTGACAGAATCGTTTTTTTAAAGAGTAATAATGATAGAATAACAACTCAGAATTTAAGTAATGGTTTGCAATGGCAAATTGCAGAATCAGAATGGTGGCTGATACCGTTTGGCGCAACGTCGCGAACGGCTGAACTGCGAACGATTTGACTATCGAAACAGACGGCAATAGACAACAATCACAGCTGAAAATGCTGTGCAAAATTAAAAGTGCACGTATTTCGTAAGCTTATGACAGTAAATATATATTTTTTATAGTAATAGAATGTAAATATTGATCGCTAAGGATCAAAATATATTGGAGGTGAGAGTTAAGGGGTTTTGTTTTTGAATGGACGCAAACTAAATTCAGCTTATGAGATGAGGACATAAAAGTGAGGAAGACTTAGTTCCAGCTCGTTTTTTCGATTCATACTTTGGGAGTGCACTCCGCTTGAGGTTTAGCAGAGAAGAAGGTCGAATAGCAGGAATTATCAAGTTTTTACGGAAATTATCGGACACGAACAGTGCAGGTATTTCCTTGTGAATTCTAATATTTTCTAACGTTTCCATTATGGTAGAAAAAGTGTTTGCTTAACTGTATATATGACTTGTATACCATTATACCAGTAAAATGAATCTTAATGTGAATCATATACACTTAAATATACTGCAGCAATAGCTCAAATAGCTTAGGGTTTTATCAAGTCTAAATCCGGAGCTGCACACGAACTACGGTAGGTATCGCTGACGTGGGTTTAAAATTCAACTGATAGATTTGCCATAGGGGAGTTACCAGAGAGGTGACTTTGTTGTAAGTCCATGTAAGACATGATTTTTGGAAGAAATAGAAGAAGTATAAGGAAAGACAGGAATTGACTCTTAACTTATTGAAAACATCCAACACTTCCATTATGACTTTATATCAGATGCGTCCATTTGTGTTATAACGAAATAATAATTAAAATACTCACCAAAAATCCCAAATTCTGGCCTGCTATAAAACTCGTACCGGAAATAAGTAAAACTTCAACCCAAATAATATCACGTACATATGAGAATGCTATCAATACAAAACTAACCGGCCAGGTCCCTGTAAAACAAAGTTTAAGCATTCATTATAATTATTACTAGTCGGTGAACAGCTCCCAAGACGCAGCCCTTGACTGCGAGGTCTGTCGTATACTTCAATAGTACTTCAATAGTAATCTTCATTGTACTTCAATAGTAATCGTCGAATATTTTGAAAGTCTTATGCTTGGTCGGTCCGGAATCGACCTACCTCTATTTTTCCTCAATATTCATTTCTAACAAATTGCTAAAGAAGCAAAATCTACCAGAAAGGGGGATCATCGCATATGACAACATTCAAAAGAGAAAAACTCAAAAGCGAGAAGAAACGGACCACTACGCGAAACGTCGACACAATCATCATCAGTTTTTTTTATGGACCAGCAGCTCGCCACGATCGCTCGTATCGGCTTTAATATTAGCCGAAATAACCCTTTCCATAACGGTAGAAAGATGGTGGGTTGGCTCAAGCACCTGTGGGAGATTGGGCCAGCCCGCAAAGGTAAGGACGGTCTGAGAATAGAAGGCACATCTTCGTGTCCTTGTCAAAATGCCCCTAGCATAAGACGAAATCATCACGCCTCTTACCGAAAAACAGGAAAAGCGACAACTGACAGACGGTCCCGATAGGCCTTCACATTTGACACCTCAAACATGAGCGAAGTTCACAAGCGATAATAAACTGACGCGAAGGCCCACTTTCATCAACATCAGAAATTGTTGTATAAATATTCCCAACCTGCGTCGTACAATTATTTTCCTTAATAGATTTTTGGAAGCATAATGCATGCATATGTACAAAACTATAAAATACATATCCAGTGTGGTAGCGGTGCCTCTGGCACGGCCGATCGGTGGTCGGTGACCCAGGACTGTAAAAAGAGGTCCCACCGATCGCCGTTTGTCCGATTTCTCGGACGGCCACGTCACCGGAGCAAAGCCTCGATAGCCTCAGCAACCTTCTATTACCACTGTCAATTTCCCTTCTCCTCCCAGCACCAATAAAATACGATAATTGTCTATACGTCTTTATTCGCCTGTAAATCACACACGTCTATGCAAATTAGTAATTAAAGAGATGGTAAGTATAAAAACATATATAAATCACAAGTTGCATAAATTTAAACAAGATGGAACACAGGTGCAAAAAATACCTTAAGCTGTAAAACAATTAACAGTTTGTAAAACATATACGACATAAACAATGGTGTAACATGAAACAGAAAGAAATATTAATTACAGACAATATACAAGTTAAATCTGCCAGTTCTCTGGCTAATAATAATTTCTTTGTCAACAACACCTCGTTGTCGTGGTGGAAAGAGTCGTAGGGGTTAGGCTCCACACACAGAGCGTGCGTGGCGTCGATTTCGCCGATAGTCTGGGTGGCGACGCTTTTACCCCTACTAGATGGCGTCGGACGCGCTTGATCGCGCTCCGGGCTTCTCGGTGGAGTGACCGTCCAAGTGGGCGCAGCCGTCCTTGGATATTTGTGTGTGGTCCGTCCTAGTTCGTTCCAGTGACTCCTGTCACCGGCGCTGATGGCCTGGTTGATTTGACCCTCAGGATGTTGGTTTCCGGCCGCGACGAATGCGATCCCTCGCACTGGTGGTTTTCCGGTCGTCGTGGGGCGCGGATTCCGTCGTTTATTCATAGGGGCATACATCCCCTATGTAGCAACCCCTCAAGCGGCCTCGATTTGTAATATCGGAGCGGCGAGGGATTGCTCTGTGGACGTCCAATGGTGTTGACGGTCCCTTCGCTAAAACTCGCTGTTGCGACAGTTTTAGGGGTATTGACCCTACGCACAGGCGTCAATCTTGGCGACACGGTCCGTGTCGCCGAACTTTTTGGTGCAGATGTCAGCGACAATCCACCACTTTACTTCGCTAAAACTCGCTGTTGCGACAGTTTTAGGAATATCGACCCTACGCACAGGCGTCAATCTTGGCGACACGGTCCGTGTCGCCGAATTTTTAGGTGCAGATGTCAGCGACAATCCACCTTACTGTACTGGGATTCGCTATTGCGACACTCCCAGGAGCATTTCGGGCCGGGTCCTTGTTGGCTTCCTTTTGGATCTTTGAGGGCCAGCTGCCCGAAGATGACTGATTTGATGCCCGATTTTGCTCGCACCTAAGGACGTTTTCCCGCCTGGATCCGTATTTGCGCGCCTTGCAGGTGTTCATCAGGTCCAGTATGGGGGGCCAATCCCGGCGCTCGACGCTCTGTTGGCGCTGGGGAGGGGGTAGATTTCGCTCTGTGGCGCTGGGGAGGGGGTAGATTTCGTTTCACGCCGCTATGCGTACTCGCCATCATGGGTTGACAATTTCTGGTTTCTTCATACGATTTCGCACATGATCCTAGGGGCAAATCGTATTTTCGGGTTTGTCGACCCCACGCTTCCCCATCCCTTTGTTTCGCCGGCCAATCAAATGCGCCGTAGATGACGCCATAATCGTCGGCGGTGTCGACACTAGAATCCGACCTGTTGCTCTCTCGCTCTTGCCGTATGGCGCCGTCTCGTTCACTCTTTTGCTCCCGCCTTCGCCGTACTAGTGAAAGGGTCTTTATTAATGTGCTAATGCAGGGCCTTTATTCGTAGCCGCTACAGTTTAAGGGTGCTTTGCCTATTCTATATGTCATCTGGACATGGGTACTAGGTCTTTTGATGCCGGCACGCCTTTATCGGTTAACCCGACTTTAGCCGTCCGTCGCATCTTCCCTGTTTATATGTGGTTGTTCATTTTGACATGGGTACTAGGTGACTTAATGCCGGCACGCCTTTTTCGGTTAACCCGACTTAGCCGTCCGTAGCATCCTAGTGTTTTATGTGTGGCAGCCCGCCGCAACATCCAGGGTTGACCAAATTCAAAAAAAGAGTTTCTTACTCTACCCTATTTGTCCTAACTTATCTGGCCAGTCCTGTTTGAAGCATATGCGGTTTCTTTCGTCTTCATCAGAAGCAAACGACCGATTGTCATTAAAATTGATGGAGACCACACACCATATATGACAGATATATGATAATAGACTACAATTATAACTTTTTAAATAAACTGTTACGTACCAAGAGTATTAAATAATATCCTAGTGTTTGTCCTCGACAATAATGTTCTGTTTATAATGGCGTCGCTCGCTAAGCTGAAGACAATGGTTCCAAGCCACTTTGCTATATATGGTAAAGCCGTGAATACACCGCCCTGAAAGAGAAATTCATCACTTACTTAATATACTCTTTAAATTTCCTGAATAGTATCCAAGATTAGAAGAAATCAGATCGTCACATCTCTCACAATGGTCAGCTGATAAAGTTTAATTTTCTTATTTTACGACAATGATTTTTTTATATTTTTTCAAATTACATTTTCTTGTTAGGCCAATTAGTTTTTAAGTCATGTGTCAAAAAACTGTATTTACGAGTTTTAAACGCTTTTTCCTCTATGAAAGGTTCTCTTTAAAAATCAGAAAATCATTCTTTAAAAGTCATAAAAATACATACTTTCGTTTTTTGTAACTTTATTTTTTAATGCGCAACTATAGATGAGTAGTCTCAAAAAGATGTCAAACCTAATCAATGTTTTCTCGACGCGTACTACGTGATTGAAGTTTTCAAAAATAAGTTCGAGTTTAAGAAAGAAATTTTCGAAAAATGATCATTATAAAATAAAATGCGTTATAACATATAAATACAATATATTATAAAACATATTATAAATACACACTTAAATACAAACCCACACGCACACATACATACTTCCAGATGCAGGAATCCTCACACTCTCTCACACACACGCTCACACACATACACACATACCCTCCCACCTTATGGTTTATTCTCCAAGTCTCCAACAATCGTAATATATTTGTATAAAGAAACAGGTAAAGAATTACTAAAAAGTACCAGAATTCGAATAAATATATTCGTAATTTATAGGAAATCCGTAACCGGTTTTATCTTTAGAATGTTTACAATTTTGTAATTCTGGATGCTGTATCTGTGTGTTTTCCAATAAATAAATATACTTTGTATAACTGCGAAAAGAAACTGCGGATAAAAACAAAGTATAATTGAGGAAAAAGATTGCTTTTTGCCTTATACATTTTTTTACCTAATACTAATACCTAATGGCTGTTCTCTTTAAAATGTAAATCTATATAAATAAAAATGAAATGCCGCATGTTTGACGGAGCATCACTTCAGAACGGCTGGACCGATTTGGCTGTTTTATTTTTTTTTATGTTGGTAATTTCAAGGACAAGGTTTGTATGGAAGAAAATTTTTGGAAAATCCACCAGAAATAACGGAAATTTTCGGAAATTTGGATGGTGTTTTTGTATGAATGAAATTCCGCATGTTTGACGGAGCATCATTTCATAACGGCTTGACCGATTTGGCTGTTGTATTTTTTTTGGTGTTGGTAATTTCAAGAACAAGGTTTGTACGGAAGAAAATTTTTGGAAAATCCACCGGAAATATCGGAAATTTTCGGAAATTTGGATCGTATTTTTGTATGAAAATCTCAATAAAAAAAGAATTTTGCGCACAGATAGAATATGTTCTGATTTAAAAAATAATAATAAAACATCACAGTAATTTTAAAAAAAATGCGCGATCGCATTCCTCACATATAAATATCAGCGCCCAGCCCAAACCACAGGGACTAGGAAATTTAAATTTGAAATCAATGAAAGGAAGGCTTCCTTTTATGACAATGCGCCTAATAAGTATTTACTACAAAAAAATTGACTTTCATGTTGAAAGTTATGCTGTCACATATTTCCATAAAATAAAATAAAATAATGTTCAGTTTGACAGTTACGTTTCCATAACAACAAATTCTGCATTGATTCGAAAAACAAAAGCGTAAAATTCATCAATCTGATGTGTTTCAAATAGTAAATTGATTTCAGTTCGTGGTTTATTTGAGTAAGGCGTTGCAAAATAAAAATGCCACCAGTGAGGCGTCGAAATATCGGTCGGCGTTCGCGCAACGCAAGCGAAATAAATATCCGTCGAGTCACTGAGTCTGATGAAGAGAGTAGACAGCGCGTGGAGACAAGTCGAATAAGAATGTCTCAATCGCGATCAATTATGACTACGGAAGAACGGGTACAGTCGAGTTCGACTCGCACAGTTGGAGCTTACGCACAAAATAATTTGGAACGGCAACAAGCCAGACGGCAAAACGTGACAAATCAAAATGAATGTTTGGCGTTCAGATACGATCCAACAGTCGATTACGCTGTGGATGTATCGGTCGACTTCGGAACAATGAGCACTGTTTGTAAACATTGCAATGCTTTGAGGTTTCGCCACGAACAGCCAGGATTATGTTGTGCGAGCGGAGAGGTCAAATTACCACAATTGACACCGCCACCAGAGCCGCTAGCATCATTGCTTTCTGGCCAAGAACCTCGATCGAAGCATTTCTTGCAGAATATACAAAAGTATAACAATTCATTCGAAATGACATCATTTGGGGCGAAAATTATAGAAGAACGAGGTTTTAACCCAAATTTTAAGATATATTCTATTTTAACAATAATAAACATATACAAAAACATAGCAAACAAAAAAAAATCAATATCTAAAAGGTTTCATCTATGCTCATAAACGAAGAATTTGTTTCAATTTTACAGATTCAAGGACAAATTCACCGTCGTGCAGGAGCATTGCTGCCGCCTGTGAATGCTGATCACAAATTTCTTCAGATTTATTTCCTTGGAAATACTGATGATGAAATCAATCGGCGTTGTGCGCAGCGCAGCTGTGGCATGGACCGTGTGGCGATCACAATCGGGAATCACCATGCATGATCGAAAAAAAATGTTCAAAACGTTATCCGCGCGCTTTGTTGGCAATCACTATCACAGGCAATTATGGTTACCCCCTATATCGTCGCCGCTCAGCACAGGATAACGGCAGAATGATAACTTTGAAAGTCAAAAATAAAGACATTGTAGTCGACAACAGCTGGATTGTTCCGTATTCGCCACAGCTTTCCAAAACATTCAAAGCGCATTGCAATATTGAGTACTGAAAATCTGTGAAATCAATCAAATACGTTTGCAAGTACGTCACGAAAGGAAGCGACATGGCTGTATTTGGTATTTCAGCTCCAGATGCAAACGATGAAGTTTCGCAATATCAGATGGGAAGATATGTCAGGAGCAATTTGGCGGTTTGGAGAATCTTTTCATTCTCCATACACGAACGTCATCCCACTGTGGTCCATTTAGCTGTGCACCTGGAAAATGGACAACGAGTTTACTTCACGGCAGCAAACGCAGCGCAGAGAGCTGAACGACCACCAGCGACAACGCTGACAAGCTTCTTTAAGTGATCCATTTGCAAGAACACTGCTTTACTCATAAATGGTTAAAGGATAATACGACATAGGTATGGAACCGCGACCGTATCTTGGGTTGGAACTCCTGAAAGACAATGTATTTTGGTACCAAATAATTACATCTAATATAGTATACAGAGAAGTTTTGAACAATTAAAATAAACATAATTTATTCAATCATAATCATTTCATTCACTCATTTGAAACCCGGTAATATAGCCAAATTGGCATGCAAATACATACCTACATACATATGCAGCAAAAATATAATCCTCCTTTTGGCAGTCAGGAAATAAATCAGAGCAC
Source organism: Micropterix aruncella (assembly GCA_944548615.1). Lineage (NCBI taxonomy): Eukaryota > Metazoa > Arthropoda > Insecta > Lepidoptera > Micropterigidae > Micropterix > Micropterix aruncella. The sequence goes on from OX155958.1 coordinate 2,936,239, forward strand.
TCAGTACTAACCGAACCACAGTCATAATTTCTTCACAAGTAAAAATGTTTACCGCCCAACGAAGTGGGCACGGGTCAGATAGTAAAAAATAAATTAACAAATCTAGCAAACAACCTATGAAAGCGTTAAAAAATACGTACCATTCGAATATTTGTACCCATTATTTTAGTCATGTAAATAGGTATTTCGTTCATTATAGAGGTTACAGTGTAGGCGCATCCAAAGTTTGCAATGCAAATTGCCCAAACTTTTGACGATCGCAGAATGTGACTCCAAGGCACGGATGACGGTTTCTATGAGATGGAAAATAGTTGTTAAGTTTAGGGCTTTGAATTGATGTATACTGATATCGCAGGCTATTCGTCCATACATATTATTATGGTGTGTTCAGGACGGCCAGCGATTTTTTTCGAGGAAAGATTATGTACAAAATAACTGAATAAAGAAAAGATTTTTTAAGTTTTTTTTTTATTATATTAGGAGTTTTTTTATTCGGAGTAGATAATAATCCACAAAAAAACTCTGTTAATCGTCCCCGATCATTTGGGTCTTAGTTACCGAGAAAAAATATAAATATCACCTATTGACCTAGAAATGCTTTCTTTCAATAACCAAAGCCCAAAAAATAAGAAAATAAAATATTATTATCAATTTTTTTTTTAAATATCTAAAATAATTTCTTACTAATAATCTCAACTATATGTAAAATAATTTCTTACTAATAATCTCAACTTCTCCTCCCTACTAATAATAGGGGCTGCCTTATTTAGTGAGCCCATATAAAATGGGAAATGAAATACTTGAATAATGAAGTAGAAAATCGCCAAAATGATTTAGTCTCACCAAAATAACGCCCTAGCACACAATTCCAGAATCTCTTTGGTGGCATTGAAGAAGCTGGCATCGAAATACTTGAGCATTATCTATTTCCGATATTTAAGGAACATCTTAAAGTCCGAAAATTTGAATATGATTGCGCGGTTGTAGCCGCCAGTGCAGGAATTTATAAGATCGGAATCACAAGTTTTATAGTATGGGCAGAGATATTGCAGATAACCGAAAACCTGTCAATAAAATAAACATGGCGTCGATAGCACTCTTCACTTCTTCTGGACTAGAACATGGTTCAATTTATTATGCCGACTATCAAAATTTTGCTTATCTTTCTAATACGTAATTCTAGTGCGTTACTACCGTGTTCTACTAGGTGTTCGGGACTGAAAATATACATTTTTGAAGGTGTAATTCTGTGCATCAAGCTAATTGTTTTTGGTAACATAGTAATTAACTGTTATAATTTTTCTTGTACATTTAGCATTTTGCATGTATATAATATTTATTTATTTAATATACATTCAAATTCATGAGCACAAAGAAAATAAATTTGCACTTAAGAAAAAGTCGTTGTATGCTTCTAAAATTAGATACCTACACACCTCTCTGAGCCCACGTTACATAGCGCATACATTAAACGCAAATGCGTATATTCCTAATATGCTAAATAAAGTGCAACCAAACCCGCCTTGCTAGGCACCTTTTCTTGTACATTTCGGATTTAGCATGTATATAATATTGGTCTTTGAATTGAAAACTTAGATTTTTTTGTGATATTGAACATTTATTTCGAACCAAATTGGAAAGTGCATTTCATTCAATGTATTGTCCATCGCTAGCTATGACATTCTCCTATGTTTCTGGCAAGAGACAGATTCCCCGGCGGAAGAAGTCTTCGTCCTTGGAGGCTATCCACGAATCCAGCCATTTTTCAATATCCTCGAAAGACTAGAAGCACTGCTCGGAAAGGCCATTGGCCACTGACCGGAACAAATAGTAGTCGGATGGCGCAATATCTGGGGAGTACGGCGGGTGAAGTAGAATGTCCCAGTGAAGCGTTTTTAGGAAGTTCTTGACCTGCATCGCGACGTGTGGTCGAGCATGGTCATGCTGGAAAATTATCTTGTCGTGGCTTTTTAGCGTATTCCGGCCGTTTTATCTTCACAGAATCGCTCAAATTCTTGAGCTGAGCTCGATAGCGATCGCTCTTGATGGTTTCTCCCGGTTTCAGCCCCTCGTAATAGATGTCACCCTTTCGGTGCCACCAAATGCAAAGCATACCTTGGATCCGTGGATGTTTCTCTTCGTCGTGGCTGTTGGGGTCGATGGAAGTGATTCTTCGGGGTACGAGCGATATTTTTTGCGTTTGGGGTACTCGTAAAAGATCCACTTTTCGTCGCCGGTGATTATTCGATGGAGAAAACCTTTTCTTTTTTGACGGCGAAGAAGCATTTCACAAATCATGAAACGTCTTTCGATGTCTTTTGGCTTCAACTCGTGAGGAAACCAATGCCCTTCCTTTTGAATGACTTCCATAGATTTTAAACGTTTCGAAACGGTTGAGGGATGAACATTAAGCACTTCACTTATCTTTTCCAGCGTCAGACTCGAATCTTCATGGAGCATGGACTCCAATTCGGCTTCTTCAAATTTTGCTCCTGGCCTGGGCGCTCTTTGTCTTGCACGTCGAAATCATCACTTTTGAATCGGAGAAACCAGGTCTCAAAGTCCTTTCTGTCGGAGTAAATTCCCCGTAAGCCTTAATGACATTCTGCGACAGTTTTCTTAATTAAGATGAAAGCAGAAAAGCATTGCTTCCCGCAAATGACTTTTGTCTGCTCAAATTTCGACATCTTCGAAGCTAACAAAATTACCGTTGTGATTCAACGAAATGACACAGACTGATAATTGACGCCTAATGATGACGCTTTGACATGAAGTATTTTACAATTTGGTAAATGACTAAAAATATAAGTTACGGTATTTCTTAAGAAATCGAAATTTTCAATGCAAGGTCCTAATATTTATTTATTTAATTTACATATACATTCAAATTCATGAGCACAAGGAAAATAAATGTACACTTTAGAAAATGCCGTTGTATGCTTCCAAAACAGATACTTACCTCTCTGAGCATAAGTTAAATAGCGCATACATTAAACTCAAATGCTTATATTCCTAATATGCTAATTAAAGTGTAACAAAACCCGTTTTGCTACGCATCCCTGTTTTAAGGCAAACTTATTTTCACAGTCCTACTGGAGTGCCAAGGTTTTGCCAAGATAAAATGTATATTACGGTAATGTGATTTATCGGAATTTATGAATAATCTTCAGCGATTGTGACTAATTCCCAAACATTTTTCAGTGCCTTACACGATGTTTTCATTATAAATGTTATATAGAATGATATCAAGACATTAAGTAGTGGTGGCTTGTTTTATTAGGTTACCTGCAAATTTTATAATTTCTCTTAAATTAGGTTTTGTATGAAGGTTGGAGTGATCTAGTGAAACCTTATTGATGACGTGAGTATATTATTATAAAAATTTACCTTGCTTTTCGTTTGGTTAAGCGATTTCTGTATGTATAATCTCTCTGATTCGTTGATAGTTTTATGTGTCGCAGGACTGTTGGACCCAAAGTAGCACCAAATGGCAGCCAATACGAGTGAAATGATACCCTGCACGTAGAATATAGAAGGCCATCCCAACGGAGAACCCCCTAGTACGCCTCCCAACATGAAGAAAGTCAGCGAACCGAAATAGATACCTGAAATCATAATGCAGCTTCACTGTTCTGATCGTTTTTATTTGATTATTGTATTAAGAATGATGATGGCTCGGTTTAACGAGCGGTCACGAAGCTGGTTGGGGTATGTTCGCGTGGAGTGATTTTGTTATGTCTTAAAATTTATTTTTTCTATATAAATAAACAATTTAATTTCTGTGGCAATTAGTCAAAACTACATAAGTCGTTTTTTGACCAAAATGAGTTATAATGACCATTTACAGCGTTTTTTTTACTCTTTCATGGGGAAAAACTACATAACTCGAAGCACAATATAAAAGAAGTAATAGCACCTACTTTCTCACTGGTTATATATTGTTCAGGTGAGCAAAACTACATATGTGTAACTTATGTACTTTTTCTTAACTATGGATAGGTGGTCATAGTAGCATAAGTTAATTATCTTTTTATTAATACATGTTATTTTAAAATTACACATATAGTTTAAGAGAGCACATATCTTTTATTCCATGTGCCAATTTTAGTCTTAAATTTCAAAATGCTCCCCTGAGGAAATGGTATTTCTGACTTATGTAGTTTTGCCTAATTGCCACAGATTTAATCTATTTAATAATTAACCATCTTTTTGTTGAAAAATCACCGAGGTTTTTCTTTAAACATATTGTGGTAATATCAAGGAACAGTTAGTTTCAAAATCTAAACACAAAACAACAATGCCTAAATATTCCGCAATGACATTGGAAAATTTATCCGCAGGGCTATTTTAAAATCTATCCATAATTGAAGGTAATCTCTCAATCATTGCAATTATTTCCATAACAGTTTAATTATTTCTAAAGAGGGAAGCGACTTTAATATTTATACTTTGGGTGTTCCCAAAAACGTTTTTATATTAACTCAAATATTTAATTATCTACGTTGATCTGTATATATATCTAGTAAGGTATATGAAATGTCCCTGTCTATAGATTTCGAGTGAAGCTGACGATACATAGCAGTAACTTATGTGATTCTTAAGTTTGAGCTAATTATTTTTATGTTCGCCTTTGCATTTATTCTGGTCTAAATCGAAGTCGGCCATCAGCTCTATAATATAAAACGAGGGGACCGTTCTCTGCGGGATAATAAGGACGTAGTTGTGTTGCGGGCCGATAAAGGCAACGCAACCGTGATACTTAATACTGTGGACTACGAGCGAAAAATTGGGACGCTCTTAGAAGACGCCAACACTTACGAGAAGGTGAATTACAATCCCACGAGCAGAATTACCAGGAAAACGAGAATTTTAATCGATAAATCTGTCACTTCCCTCCCAGAAATAGCTTATCTCACTAAACCACGTAACGTACAGCCACCGAAATTATATCGCTTACCTAAAATCCATAAGGATAATGCACCATTGAGACCGATTGTAAGCCAAATCGACAGCCCCACATATCCTTTGTCAAAACACTTAGCTGGTGTCCTCCAACCGCTTACAGGCAAAACGACGTCTTACGTGAAAGACTTGCGACATTTCGTAATCATTATTAGAAGCTTAAAACTTGCCGAAGACGAAATAATGGTGAGCTTTGACGTCGAATCTCTATTTACGAATTTGCCCATTTCGGAGTGTCTTACAGTGGTGTCTTACAGTGGTGTCTTACAATAGGTGCAATTTACATAAAAAAGGGAATTATAAGCTACCTCCAAAGGCAAATCCTCCCAATCTGCCGCGTTCTTGCGTTGGAACCCAAACGCCCAGTAGTGCTTGAAGACTCGGCAAGAAAACCCCCTGAGATAATCCTTGAACGGCGCGAATCGCACTTGTTGCTTTATAATCTCCCTAAAATAATATAATTTGCAAATCAGTAAATTTTATCATTCTGACCTTTATTTTTTTATTTTTATTTTATAAAATTATCCAATACAATACAATTGATTTTTGCGAAGCAGATAAGATTGCATTTGTGTGGATTTTATCCCCCCACTAGATTGTATATCTGTTCTGGGGTGATAGTATTTAAGACTTTACTTTAATCATAGTGACTTCACTTTCTTTCTTTATTTTTTTTTCTCATTCATTCCGATCGCTCATTCATTCTTATAAATTTTAAGGTTATTATAAATATATAAATGTGTATATAAATAAAGAACTAATATTAAATATAGAAAAAGAAAATATTTAAGTTTATAGATAAGTAAAATAAATAAATATATAGATTAATATATAACTAAATTGACCAATAAATTAAGTAGCCTAAAAAGGTTTCTTACTGTGCACATATACTTGTGAATTTAATTAATAAATATAATATTATCATATTTTTTTTAAACATAGTCAACCGAAAACATATTTCTTATCAAGTATCAGGTGACAGATATGGACCGAAGTTTGATCCCTCAAATTACCGACCGATATCAGTACCCAATGTTTTAGCAAAAATGTTGGAAAAAATAGTAATTACACAACTCTGTAATCATCTAGAAACCAATCACATGTCATCCGAAAACCAATACGGCTTCAGATCCAAAAATGGGAACACAAGATGCAGTACTAAAAATGTCAGAGCATATCACTAGGTATGTAGACGCCAACAAAAAGTGTATTACTGTACTTCCAGACCCCGCGCAAGCCCCTGACACAGTATCTGTCCCATGAAATGCTCCTAATGAAACTTGGGAAATACTTTGATCATATATATTAATATCATGCTATAATATTTATATTTACTATAAAATAATTATTCATTTTTATTAATTTGTCATTTTCCTAAATATCTTTAGAAATCAGCGCTTTAAGCTAAGGTTGATATTGCAATTAAGATTTAAATATACATTTTCGAACATAGACTTTCATAAGAAAACTAGTTCAAAATGTAATTATAAAAATAGCAGTTAAAATAAAATTTCAATATTTTTTATAATAAATACAATAAAAGCAATAGATTTAATAGAATATTATTTTTAAAAGAAAGGTTTTAAATTGCACACGTAGACAATACAGCTTGCCGATTGTATTATAAAATAACTAAGCTGATTGAGGTATACATAATGTTAAATAAATACCGGTATTGTAAACAAAAAGGATTTGATATCGGACCAAGAAAGCACCTGGGTACCAAATTTCAAGCTTAAGTCTAATATTTCGAGATTGACATATGACTAGTGCCCCCCTGTCTGACAGATTTCAACAACATTTCAACCGTAGCAGTCTACACCGCCCAAGAGTATCGAATTTCAAGTCTCTAACTGCAATATTTCGAGATTGAAGTATGACTAGCGCGCCCTCTGGAGGACCGATTTCAACCACAATCTTTTCAACTCTCGCCATGACCAAATGATGCCTGCATGCCAAATCGGATGTGCTTTGGCGCTATCGTGGAGGAATACACACAGACACACAGACACGCAGACTCACAGTCAGACTTCAGTCTGGAAATGGTATTGTAGTGACACATGATGATGAACAATGCCTCACTAAACTCAGCAGACATTTTTAATTCCATGATTCAGTTGACGCCATATCACCGGCAAAATGTATATTTGCCTGATGACTAAAATCATTCAAAGAATTGATAATTTCGTTTTTAAATGTCTTTCTTACGATGCAAATCATTAATGTATGAAAACAGCCTCTTCGAAGTTTGTCTTTCACAGTTGCAAAAAATTATTCACACGAACAATCCCCTACATAGCACAAAAAACACCAGATTTACGGATACATAAGCGCGTACATTTAGCTTATTACTCACTCTCGTTTGACATCATCAATGGTAAGGCATCTCTATTCGATTAGCTTATTATTATTAAGCAAGACATCATCTATAAAAGTTAACTACCCGGTTGAACTTGCGGAATCAGTTAAATTCCTCGGACTACATCTGGATGAAAAGATGTCATGGAATCTACATATAGAGCATGTTAAGTCAAAACTTTCGTCAGCCTGCTATGCTCTATTACGCATCAGAAATTGTTTGGAGAGAACTGAAGTAATATCGGCCTATTACGCGCTAGTTGAGTCACACCTGCGCTATGGTATTCTTTTATGGGGTAATGCAGCACACATCAACAGTGTATTCACTCTCCAGAAAAGAGCCATACGTGCGATAGTAGGTATTGGTCCACGGCAGTCATGTCGTGAACACTTCCAAAAACTAGGGATATTGACCGTATATGCGATTTTTGCTCAAGAAGCTCTTTGCGAATTCTATTGCAATAAGAGCTCGGCCATATCCCACGAGGAAGTACATCGGCATGACACCAGGAATAAAACCCTGTATCTCCAACCGTTCGTAGCACGTACTGCCAAGTTCCAGGCGACTAGTCGATACTTAGGCCTCAAACTTTTCAATAAATTGTCCGAAAGATTAAAAGAAATTAAAAACATCGATATTTTCAAGAGATCCATCCGAGTCTATCTGCTTAAAATCAACATGTATGCCCATAACGACTTCTTAAAATATTTTGAAAATACATAGCATCGTATCTACCCATTTAATCTAATACATATTATTTACCGTTAATTGTTTTGTTGTAAACTGTTATCATATAGTCTATGTTTTCGTAAATTGGTAAGTTTAAAACTATATATTGTATATCATCTCTTGTCTAAATTGAGTAACTAATTTAAGATTAATTACTGTCATTCCTACACAATTGTATGGTTGTATTGGAAATAAATACCTTTTACTTTTTACTTTTTTTTTATTATAATTAAATAGTCTAAATATTAACACTGTGTTTATTCTACTATATGTACGCCGAGGGAACAAGACGTCATCATGACGGAAAAAGATTTTAGCGCGTTTACAATATGGATGAAATAAAAAAATATTATTTCATCATAAAAAGCTTGCTTATATTAAAAGTATAACCAATCTTCAAAATATACAAAAAGGTCGCAAATTTGCAAATTTTAGTATAAGAAATCGCAAACGCAAGATTTTAACCGATTTGTTTTTTTTTCATATCGTTTTTCATCTTGTTACAATAGACAACATTTCGGCACTAGAGCGTTCCGAAAAAAAAGGATATTTTTCGATCCACCCTAATCTACCCTGTGCGCAACATGATAAAAGATGATCGGCATTTGACTTAGAGTGAGATAGAGACACATTTAGGCATAGCTATGACTGTATGGATATTTAGCTTTGAAAAGATCTGTTCCCGATTGATTCCGCATATTTGGCTCAAGCTAAAAAAATGCTCGTTTTAATTGGTGCAAGAAAATGCACAAAAAAACGACCAAGGAACAGAACTATATCTAACAGCAAAGTAACAGGTGAAACTTGGATAAATTCGTATGAACCTGAATTTAAGCAACAATCCGATTTCTAGGTGAATCGAATCCCACAAATGTTGTTTATTCAAGAAGCACTTCCAATGAAATGATCCCTTGTGTCTTCGGTTGTACTAGACAAGCCACAATCATTTTAAGAGGAGCGAAGAGCAGCTACGCTGAAACATTTTATGTAACAATTTATGTAACAGTTTGCCTGAAGTCATCGACGAAATCAGGAAAAACAAGGGAATACGTCGCATCATTCTTCATCGTGACAATGCCAGCTCTCTTACAGCACATCAACAATTGAATATTTGAATGAAACATGTAATTAACTTTAGAATACTTTCACGCAGAAAGACAGACGTTTTCAAAACTGTAAAATATATAATTTTCAAAATCAAAAGTTGATTAGTACTTCATAACTGTCATGGCGATTCTTTTTTGAGCTGCAGTAAATCAAACAGTAAAATCTCTTATTATTAGAGTTGCTTAAAAAAAATCTTCATTACAATGTGTTACTTGTCTCAGGTCATATTAAACAAAAAATGTTATTTCCCTTTCTACAATTAGGTTAGGTTAGCTTCAAATATATTATAAAATCTAAATAATAGTTAAATTACTAACCAAATGCGTCCCAATAGGTGTTAATAGTGATATTAATCCATTTAGCGTCAAGGATATTAAAATAGGAATTTTCCCTCCGAACTTATTTACAATTAAACCGGCCGGAATCTGCATTGCCATATAACCCCAGAAAAATGACGACAAGATTACGCCTTGTTTCTTCTTATTCCAGTCGAATACCTGTAATATATTTTTTAATTCCAGTAAATAAATTATTTAATATTTATGCAGTCAGCAGGAATGTATGAATGAATGTAAGTCATTATTGTACGTTCAAGACGAACCGCGAAGAATAAAAATAAAACATGGACCGATGCAATGATATTCATAAAGTGATATATAGATATCGGATTATATGCAATTGCATATTTGTTTATGCAAATGCATAAAATGTTATTTTTATAACCTTATTGCATATTTTAGAACTTTTCATCGATAGTGCTTATTTCATTATTTAAATAATGACAAGTGGTTAGGCCATTTTCAATTATACCGTATAATTTATATTTATATCCTACCTACCTCCCAATTCCCAATCAGTGAGAAATTACGCGCCGGCCGAACCAGACGTGCTCCTGTGAGTGTTCTCGTTATCGTGCTGTGATAGTAATTATCGCGTCCGTGAGCTGGCCAGCCGAAGATTTGGAGACATTTTGGAGTGAAATTGCAGCAAGGAATTTACGCGAAAAATAGAAAGGTGCGTAAATTTGATTCCTTCTCCTCTCCACAATGATGCCTATAATCCCTTTAAATTAACCAACCTTCCTCACAGTCCACTCTATATATATAAACTTAAACCCAACAACAAGCAAATAAATTTCAGCAATATACCCGATGCCATTAAGAGACTATACATTAAAAGCCTTCCTCTGTGCAAGTCCTTAGAAATAATGAAAAAAATGATTAATCAGAGTAACACCCAGCCGAGGTAACTATCAGAAAATGGCTAGGTAAATTAAATGCTGTTCTATACAAAAACCCGGGTCTTGAAGGAATAAAGAAAGTTATAAATAGGATAGAAAACGAATTTACCGCGTGAAATTTGTAGGACCCGACGTTTCGGTGACGTTGCAGCCGCCGTTGTCAAGGGTAAACCTTGACAACGGCGGTTTACCCTTGACAACGGCGGCTGCAACGTCACCGAAACGTCGGGTCCTACAAATTTCACGCGGTAAATTCGTTTTCTATCCTATTTATAATGTCAAACAACCGCGATAGTCTTCGATTTCATATAAAGAAAGTTAACGCATATATCAACAGGACCGGCCAAATCCTGCCTGAAAAGGTTTCCGCAGAAATAGCGCCTAACTTGAAGTTATGTCCAGTAACGTCAGTTGATGTAAAGAGGTCATTTTAAGCCTACAAATGATTATTAAGTAATAAATGTCACAAGTTTGCTCTAGAAAATCTTTAAAAATATGTAATTTTATAATATCATATATATTATAATAAATACAAACGGAGCTGCCATGGAATTCACCGACCGGAGTCGGGCCCATCATAATACTATTTTTTTTACACTTCTGGGGGGTGAGCAGTGGATTCCGGGCTTACGAACCGGCTGTGGTAGGTTTAGGACAGCTGTCTTGCCACATGTGAGCGTTCACCTTACCACCAATTCACTCCCCCTTCGAAGCCATAGAATTTGAGATGCGCAAATCGCAGTTTTAGATATTTTTTCTAAGAAAGAGTTGATTATTTTTCTGGAAAGGCCAAGATCTTTAAAGAGGTGAAATAGAGATTTAGCTGGCAGGCCACGAGCGCCAACTTCCACCGCGTGAAGGTGAACAGTGAAGCCGTTCCGGGTTACGGCATTTGCAAGATCATGGTATTTATTTAATTTGTACTCGTGGTCTTTTGGGATATTTGATTCCCATGGTTAATTCTACAATAAGAGCCACCTTCCGAGATAGAGAGTAAAGAGTTATATCTGGGCGGAGGGCTGTGCATCCGAGACTTTCAGGGAATGTATACTGCTTAGAGACCGAATCAACCTCCAGAATCCAATCTGTAGCTTTCTCGATTATTGAGAAAGGTTTTGTGTTAAATGTTTTTTGCCTTTAGAGCCATCCCGCACAAACTGTATTGGGGGTTTGGAGGATACTGTCAAACCCTTGTTGGCACGAGCCACTGAGAGACTAATTACCTCGCGAATAACAGCGAGAACTTTGTCATGGCGGTAAGTGTACCGTCCTTGATCTAAGGCCACCTTGCAGCCAGCTAGAATGTGTCTAGCTGTGCAAGGGGTATTGCTACAGAGGGAACAAGAACTATCCTCGGCAAAGCTCCAACGAGCGAGGTTACTGGGGTCTGGAAGTGTATGCTGAAAGGCATTCAAATAAAATTTCAGCATCTCTGGCGTCCAGTCATAGAGCATTACCTTTCAGTGCATTGGAGGCGGAATGCAAAGTCCCCAATTGTTGTCCAATCATTCTGGCATTGAAGGCCAATAGCATGAGCCATACTCTTGCTGTCGTAATCTCCCCGCAAAAGAGACTTCTTCAAGTCCACGTCGCTCGTGGTTGTACTGCCATACCCCCAGACCAGTGCCATTCTGGCTGATTCCAAGGAACTTTTTGTGGAAGTCTACGCGGGCTTGTAGATCATTTGAATCACTACAGCCACTTATTACGTGCTTCGATATTGCCGGATCTTTGGAATTGCACAGAATCGAATTTTTGGTTATTCTGGAGTAGGCGTAGAGCAGAGAGGGCAGTTTAAGCGCTAGCCCAAAATTTTGTTTGGACCTGAAGAGAGTCGAGAGGTCAGCTGGTTTGGCTAAGGACAGCCAGGATTTTAAACTAGCTGTCACCAGGGCATCTAGACGGGACAGTTGGGTTTTGGTAAAATCGTAAATAAGAAAGGGCCATGACAAATGTGACGTTAGATAATTGTCATAGATCCAAACCTTACGAGGGCCAGAAATTAGCAAGGCATCTATTTTCGCCAGGCAACTTTTGAAATGCTCTATAACATGATCGCCCGAGACGTCTTTTCCCTGATGGGTGATTTTTCTGCCGAGGAATTTGAAATGATTGTTTGGGTCTATAAGGGAGATATTAGAGCCCTTATAGACCAATTTGGGGTCATAGGATGTAAATGTTGTGCCCATGCGGGCGAGTCCAAGGCCAAAACATTTGGAGGGCTTCACTTTTATACAGCCTGACCAGTCGCAGAAAAGCTCCACTTTCTGTAATAGCAGGGAAAGCTGCTTGGGGCTTCTGGTGATGAAAGTTAGGTCGTCGGCAAAAGCGAGGCACGACGAGGTGTATTGGCCGTCTGTTTTAAAACGGTAGCCCCACTTCCTGTCAAACTGGGTCAGGCTTTCCAGCAGTATATTAAAAACTATATTAAAAATCGTCGGGGATAGGCAACAGCCCTGAAATAGTCCAATTGAATATGGTATAGAGCGGGTAGTCCATTCTTGCGTTTTAACATGGAAAGCATTAACATTTTGTAGAAATATACGTAAATTTTAGCGCAAATTTTAGAGCATCTTGATTTTGCATATTTTGCCCTTTTTTAGTGCATATTTGCATGCATATTTTGGCACTTTGATAGTGGATATAATCCGAAGACTAATGATATCCTAACAAACTCAGAAAGCCAGACGCTTTGAAAATTGTAAAATATAGAATTTTCAAAATCAAAAATTTATTAGTGATTCAGGGAGCGAAATACCATGATTTGCCAAAGGGTCGAAGATAACCTGACAGGCCAAGGGAAAGTGTTTGCGAAATTTTTGCGCTCCAGAATGCGAAGCCTCTATAGACGTTACTAAACGAGGAAACATTATAAAATTCATAGAGGCCAAATATGTAAGTATTTTATGCATATATTTTGTAGAATTTATGGTTTATTTATCATGGTTTCCTTGATACCTAGGTAACTAGGGTAGAAAATATAAACTTTTGTTTTAACAGGCGAAATTTCTATACGCCAACAAAGACTATAAAGTTATGATTATCTATATAAATAGAAATGAAATATTATCGTTGATTACCTCATAATAGTTTGAACGGCTCAACCGATTAGGCTATTTTTTAATTACTTGCAATAGTGCAACTAACGTCCTAACGGAAAGGAAAATTGGAAAAAATCCTGGAAATTAAAAAAAAATAAAGTGCTTTTTTCCTACTCACGATTAGAACGATGGATATACGTATTTTTTTTTTTGAATAGGAACGACATATTAGGTTGATTCTCTTTTTTGTTTTGATCGCTATGCCATGTATGCAATGGAAAAAAATCTGGGTGATGTTGGAAAAATCCCGAAAAACGCATTACAGCCTAAATTAAAATTAAATTACATTTTTCTACTTTATGCTGTTTTGCGATCTGTTCAAAAGGAGTAGTTATTTTATTTACATTCCAATTTATTTGTTTCGGTATTGCTCGGTATTTTGAAATGTTCCAGAATAATGACCGCCCAAACGCTGCCATACACCGAAATGCCAAGCTATCTTACTTGGAATCAGTTGTAAAAAAAAGCAACGTTGTAAACAAGGAAACCCAACTTCACGTTACCCACATGCAGTTTCCACCGATGTATTATATCGTTTTATTTCAGTCCATCCAAGTGTTTTTATTTGCATTTGCTATTAGTCAATGTTCGTGGCCCAACATCGTTTCTACATCTACGTACTAATGGTAAATTGTATGGCACATAAAGAGAAGCCTGTCAATATTTGCCATTATTAGAGAATGACACTCGTTGGGAATACACCCACGAGGTGCTGTGATTTCGTTAAATGCTCAGCAAATACGAACATGATTTTTAATAATTATTTCACCATCCGTTCTATCTAAACTATCTATCCATCCTATCCATCTATCCTTTCTATCTCGTTTGTTGGAATAAAATAAAAAAAAAATAAAAATAAAATGAACCGATGAATTGTGGACCAAATACAAAAAATACATTTCTGATAATACTTTGCATCAGATGCGTACTAGTACATCAAATCCAGGTTTGCAACTGAGCGAGGAAATTACCAAACAGGCATTGATATTAACTGACGACATGTGTTTGATGATATCAAACATAGTATTAGGTCAACTAGGTATGACAGCGCTCAATTGTCCGAAGCACGATGCATTTATAGAAGAGTCAAACTCGAAAACAATATGTTTTGCAATGCATTATGAGAATCAGTTCGAACGAACGATCCGCTGTTAAATCGGCAACAAAAATATGCAAACGACACTCTCATGAAAGTTGTGAACGTTGGAACAGGAGGGATTTTCTTCTTGGACGCTCCCGGTAGAACTGGAAAAACTGTTTGATAGTATTGATTTAGGCAACTATTCGCTTGCAGAATTTAGTTGGACATGGTTCCTGCTTCATCAGGAATTGCAGCTAAGTTGTTGGAAGGCGGTCGCACAGCTTATTCAACAATCAAATTGCCGTTGAATATTCAAATAAATGAAACCACAAATTGCAGCCTTTCGAAGAAGTGATTCAAGTTTCGCAGCGGTATAAATGAATCGTTTGAAATGGGGGGGGGGGCAGGGTAATGTGTGGTGAGGGGTTAGTGGAAAAGGGGGGTGGAGTTGGAAAGGGGTTGGGGGTGGCGTTAACGGATTATTGGGGTTAAGGGGCTTGCCGCAGGGAGGGAGTGGGGGTGTCTGATTGCCGGAAAAGTCTTGGGGTGACAACTGATTTTTACAGTTTATATTTCAATAACTTTTCACAAAGTCACAAAACGATCACAAACAAATTTATTGAAATTTGGACAGGACAACGTCTGTCGGGTCAGCTAATAAATAATAATAATTGTTACTTCAAACAAGAGCCAAATCGACATGTGTCTTCGAATTTTACTTTTTATTTCTCAAAATGTATGCAGTGAGGGTTTCTCACCTCAGCGGTACTTTGATTATTGCTGGTTGTCATTGCAACTATGGATATACTCATATTGAATCGCGTTCCCATTATGGTAGAAAAACACAGAAACAACAATAACACTTGCAAATGCCGCACGCCTACTGTCGTAATTCGTTCTGTATCTGAAATTTTTAAATATAATATTTTTTTGTTGAAATCGTCTTTGATTTTTAATTAAATATAGATAAAGTCTTACTTTTACAATCCTCTTCATTTACAGTTATATATTTATAACTCTTCTTGATTCCCACTGAACCTTCCATCGTGAAATATTCACGCAATAGACTATGTGGGAAAATCAACATAACATTTGGATCAGAAACCTGTTTTAATATTCATTTTAAGCATTCCAGTAAAATAACAATGGTAAATGAAGCTTCAGTCACACAAAACATCTATGAAAGAAATAATTTAAACTTCAAAAACAAGTTTACCCTATAGGCTAACGGTGAGTCGAAGTTCTTATTCGTAGCTATGAAGGTCGCTGTTTACTCCGAGTTCATATTTAAATTGTTGACTCTTACGTCGCTTACCTGGACTCCAATTTTGAATGTGTGTAGCGGGCTAATTTTAAATCTATGATATTGAGGATACATAGCACCTTAAAAGTCTGACATTCAAGATGTAGGTTGATATTTCTTTCGCAAAATACCTTTGCCATCTTAAAGAATGCACTTTCAATTTTACCTTACTGCTCATATCGCAGTAATTGTTCAAATTGCATCCCAGGTAAATTGTGGGATTTCTTTTCTCCAGTCGAATTCGTAATCATTTAAGCGTAGTTTAGTGACTATTACTCTCAATTTGTTATCTTTGTGGTATTCAGCTTCAACCCATATTCATTGCATAGATACTCTTGTGACATTTGTCTATGAGGAGCTAGAGTTCTGCCACATTGCTAGCAATTAGTAGAGTATGATCTGCAACTCTAAATTGTTGACATTTACGCCACTTACCTAGATCCTAATTTTAAATTTGCCGAAAAGCCAATCGGCCTTTTGCGGGGGTGGACAGATACGCGGGTATCCGTTTCGACCGGTCACCGTATATACTATATAAATATATAATATGCAAGAATAAAAAGAATAGGTAATAATTAAGAAACAAAAGAGAATTCATGAAGAATTAGATTTTTATTATTAATATAATAAAACGAACAAAAAATTGTGGCTAGGTTTTATTCCTGTCGGATGATACTACATAATATTATAAACAGGGTTGTTAGAATCAAGAATGAAGATTATAAATAGGATAGAAACGAATTTACCACGTGAAATTTGTAGCACCCGACGTTTCAATGACGTTGCAGCCGCCGTTGTCCAGGGTAGACTGAAAGAGCTGTCAATCTGTTGTTTTGCGGGTAGGCCGCATACCGCTACCGCCACTGCGTAGGTTATAACGGTGTTAGGGGGCCGGGCTCGGAGTGCGCGAATTTCTAAAATTTGTCTTGCACACAACACTCACTGTATTCTGCCTTACGTCTTTGCGTTCGGCGTTCGGCGGCGGGAACATTTTAAGAAGATGGTTCCACGTAGAAGAGAGTTTGTAAATATAAGAACCCCGAACTTCAGTAGTAAATAAGAAGCTACCCGAACTTCAATAGAGACGGAAATAAGAAGAACCCCGAACTTCAATAGAGACGACCGCGACGGTTACAAACCATGGTTGGCTCCCGACGAGGGGACTACTCAGCGGTCAACAGCACAGACACAAAATTTTGTACACGCATTCAATTATGATAGCCCGTTCTATGTTTCACCATGACATGGCTGCAGAAGTTATAAAAAAAATGAAGTCGGTTTTTTTTGGTAAAATATTAATATATACTTATGGAATCGTTCGTGGACTATCATCTTGTTTGTTTTCGTGATGAATGTTAAATAGTTTAACTATTACTTCTTTTAATGTGACGCAGATTTCGATAAGCATGTTTTGCAAAATTTCCAACGCGCACTGTCAAGTCGCACATGGCTGTCGAGTCTTTCTGCCTCAAGATTCTTTTTCCTATGGTTTCTATAGTCACCCACATACTTAATCCGGAATGCAAGTTACTTGTGTGAGGGATGAATTAAATGCGTTCTTTGCTTGGTTTAAACTTTTATTTACTAATTAATCGATACGCTACACAGGCACGCGTCTTCATCCCCGCCATCTTCTTTTATGCTCCACTTCCGGTTACTTATTCCGCCATTTCCGTTGTCCGCCTGCCGGTAGAGTTGGGTTGAATGTTGCAACGAGACCGTTCTATTTATTGAAGTTTATTTACGCAAGTTTATATTATGTTGATATTAATTAAGCAAACAGCGATTTGGTGGCCAATAAGAGATGTCTACTTATTATTAAGTGATAATGTAGCTATAAGAAGCATAGGGCGCCAGGCCACCAAGTGCTGGGACGGTTCGTTGGTTGAGCAAGCAGATCCTGCACCGGAAACAGGCTTCTGCGCGGCGAATTTGTGGGGAGACAGGGGTAACACTGCTTAAGAGGCTGGCTGCTCATTTAAGGAAGGTTGTCGGAGAAGGGTCGTGGGGAAAACTCTCAGAGAGCGCGGATCTACGCGCTATTTGAAGGAATGCAGTGCCCTGCGTGAAATGAGACTCGCCTTGAGGAGGCGTCCGGTCTAGGGAAGGAAAGGAATCTAATAAGATCTGGTGAACTTCTGCGTCTCTATATATCGTGATATAATTATATTTTTCTTTATTTCTGGCTCGTAATTTGATTCTCCGTTCGATCGGCCGACGCAGACGACGACGGCCAGACGAAATCTATGGGACCGCGACCAGCGCCCTCTTTACGGGTGATTCGGCTACTACGGTATACTTTGCTTTGCACCGTGACCGATAGGTGGCGCTTTGCAAGCGAGACGTCGGCAAAGAAATAAATAATTAATATTATTAAAATAAAATAAAGAAATATGGAAAATATATGAAACGGGAATATATCCCAAAAGAAATTAAGAAAATTAAATAAAAACCCGGGATATTGAATAAATGAGAAAATCAAGAACTAAAAAATTTAAATAAAGAATAAAGTAAAAAGAAGGTATCGGAGGGGGAAATCAAAAGAAGTCGATGGCGGGAAAATTATTGATTAAAGAAATATATTTGTATTGGAAATGGGCGAGGGGTATCCACAGATGAAAATGGAAAGTGACAATTGACAGATTAATTAAGAAAGGAAGATAGAAATATTTTTTTTTTGCAAAAGTATCAAGTTACTGTTTTTCTTGGGAGCGCTACTCCACGGTGGCAACAAAAAAAGGAACGGAATAAAAATAGGAAAATAGGAATAAAAAAAAAACTATTGAATAGTACTAGAGAGGAAAGGATACATAGATAAGGTAGATGGAAGGAAAAGGTAGATGAACGAAAAGATAATTAAATATATATTTTTACTTTTGTGTAGCCCTGCTTCGTCCCTCTTCCACTTCATAAAAAAAATAAAATTATAACTCAAGGTTGATGTGATTTAAAAGATGTGCTTTATTTTACGAAAGGGGAAAGGAAAATCAATAAAGTATTTAAAATATTTAAATTTATTATTTACATTTTCTTAACTCTGAATGCCTTGCTTAAACCTATTGAAAATGAACAATATCTATTACTATTCGCCTCGGGAGACGTCGCGGAGACTGGAAGAGCCCCGAAAAATAATACGACCTTTCACCCCAGTGGGTTATGAATATTATTTCTAATCTCGCTCTTTTATGGCGAACATAAGTATTAAATATTTATGATACAGAATGTGTTTAATTTTCTTGTTCTTTTAGAAAGTGAGAACGCTTAATACTACTATCACACCGTATTTGCCGCGCCAACCTTACCGGAACCCGTGAGACTTTTCTAGGAGTTTAATATGAGTAAGATATAACGAAATTTTTTAGGGATACCTATTCCAGCGTATTAGGAAATCACCTATATAATAGCGGCCGCCACACGTAGAGTTCGGACTGCGCATCTAGGACTGCGTTCCGAACTGTGGATAGATCCGCACGGTTTTGACTGCGGATCAAACTGTCATGTTAAATTTTGAGTAAAAGGTGACCACAGTTTGGATCGCGGTCTGATCTAAGATTCCACGCTAACTGCAGTCCGAACTGTACGTGTAAACATTTTTTGAGAGTTTAGACTGCAGTTTAGACTGGCGCGTGGAACGTTATAAATTTTAACAGTTTTTAGCAGCAGTAAGAAAAGGATACTCGCTTGATCATCGCATTAGCTGGATTTGTAGTTAGCTTCAACAACCGAAAAAAACGGCGAATGTGGGTAAAACAATAAAGACGAAGATATGGACATTTACCTATGTTAAGTGAGTTAAGAGAAAGTTATCCAGAAGATTTTAAAAATTGCCTAAGAATGGATAGTCATAATTTTGATTGTTTATTGGGAATGGTACGCCACAAAATCACAAAGCAGGATACAGTAATGAGAATGCTCCTCTTAAATTTTGCAGAATGCTCCTCTTAAATTTTGTATTTTTTTGTAACAAACTCGCGATATGCTGATGCAAATCCTATTTTCTTACAAAAATCTACAAGTTCGTCATAAGCGACGTTTTGCATATTGATATTACTGTAGTCTTTACTTTTTATCTTCCACGGGCATGGATGTTCACGGAATAAACGAATAAATTACGTAATAGTTTCCGTACTCCAAACAGACATGTTTTGTTTTTGACGCAGATCGAACGTTTTGACGCATATTGACGTTTACACGTGATGCGCGCGCAAAACTGTGACGATATGCGTACGCGTCGACATGCCAGATCAAACTGCCAACAGCCGCGCGTCAAATGCGTCTACACGTGCGTATCGGAACGAGGGATGGAACGGCGCGTGGTGTTTCCCGCGGTCCGAACTTTACGTGTGGCGGCCGCTAATAAATCAGGTACCTATTAGGTATTTCTTTTATATATGAGGTAGGTCACACCTTTTCCGGAAGACCCCTAAACCAAACTTCGGCTACCTTGCGTCCGATTTGTGCAGCCGGTTTTATATATAGTATTTAATTATTTTTTAAATAAAAGAAATAGAGAAAGTGAAAAAAACCAAGAACAGGAAGGTATGCTAAAGAATGATGTGATCCCCAACCGGGTTGTGTCGCGCTACCTCTCTTATATAATGAAAATGTATTGACTACTTCTCTAGAAAAATAAATACTTATATGGCCCTGCAGCCTGGCAAAAATTACAAATGAGAATGAAAGTATTCTGCTATGTTGACGGAGCCGACCTTCACGTTTTGAGGTTCTATATTACTCCTTAAAGTATTTGTATTATGGGTAATTGACACAGATTCGTGACGCCCTCGCGATTATAAAGGAATAAAATAACGAAAACTAATTATATACAAAAAAATGAAAATGATATATACTATGAGAATAATCCCCAAAGGAAAGAAAGAGAAAAAAAATGAAATCCTAAATTTAACCAAAGAAAGAAGAAGAACCAACATAAAAAAAAAACCAGTCCCCAAACCGACGGTGCGTCTCTGTAATGACGGAAATCACACTATAGTTTCTGGAGACATGAGCTAATTATCATCTATATATAATTAAATTCCTACCTTGGAACTACTGAGCACTGATTCTAACACATTTAAAATTCTTTTCAATCGGCAAGACTAGAGTGACTCGACGTAGGGTTTCTTCTATCTGCGATGACGGCCCGGGACGCGCCGTCCCGGACCGCCTTCAACCCAAAAAGTGATGACCGGTGAGTATATTTCTTTGTCCGGCTCGCAAAATATCGGATATGATTTCTACCTACCTAACGGCCTTCTAGAATGTTCCAAAATGAATTAATGCGTAGAGCGCGTCTGAATTTATTTATAGAGAGCGTTTGGCACTCATTGTTTGAACTTTAATTATTTTGAATTTTTATTTATTTATGTTTAATAATATCTATTGCTTATGAGAGGAAATGACACATCGAAGATGGTTGCAACACTGGCTGTTGCAATGTCTAAACAACTATGTAAAGTTTTTTGAAGACAATAAATGCGGTTTGATTTGATTTGGACACTCACATTGCGTGAAATTCAAAATGATTGCTCCGCCACTACAATTGGAACTTCATTGTCGGAAGTCTATTCCGCCAAACTTGTGAACCGGCGATACGCTCCCAGCAGCAATTTCCGCCATTATTACACAAAACGTATTCACGAAAAATCAACGATCGACCTACAATTACTCGACGTGGTTTACAGACGTTGTTCTGGGCCCGTAATATTTTATTTTAAGATATAAGCAGGGGCAAATAACTGAAAACGAATCTCTTCAACGAAACAAATTGCGGCTAGCTGTAAGTGCCAGCAAGCGTTCACACGCAGAGTGCGGCTCAATGTTTTCATTTTATCACAACCATAAAATATACAATGTACATTTTTAACAAAATGGAAACCCTTTGTTTATTGTGCCAATGTTCGTCCCATAGATATACCCTTGCAAAAAAGGATTAGGTTCGATAGCAGGTGGGTATTATATCGTACTGTTACTGAAGCTTTAAAATGACGAAGTAACGAGATCATTATGGACCGAGTCTTATTCTGTGTTGCGAGAAATCTACTAATCCGCGTTTTACAATACTTATGGTTAGAAGCCTACAGTATAATTCTTTTCTAAGCATTGGATTTTCTGACACATTTTGTTATTGTACGATTCTATCAAATATAAAGACTTTCTTATTTAAAAAAAAGTAAATAAATTAAGACCATCTTAAAAATATAGATTCTTAAAAATAAATAAAATCAATGTATTTTAGGGTAATTATTAATATCTGATTTTATTCCATACATTCAATAATTTAGTGTATCCTTAACCCTGAAATCAATATTCAATATTAATACAGATGTTTAGCAGTATAGTGATTACTGACTAATTGTAAAAATGTCAAGGATTTAAATTTTAAGATAAATTTAAACCTGTCGCTTCAATATGTGGTTACATTAAGACTGCGCCGACCATAATTCACGAGCGCTAAATAGGTATTTAACGGTGCACACCGGTTGGCGCCGATTGGCGCGACAACATGTCGCGACGAATATCGTCGCTTAAACAAAAGTACCGTGTAAGTCAAAATTAGATATTTTTCCGGAGAAGCAGAAAACTGATTCATTGTTAACTATTTTGTCTTATATTATATTTATATTTAACTATATCACAGTAATTGAGATAAACGATGTTATAATTATTTGAATACAGCTCTCTGATTGTGCATTTTCAACGCGGTTATGAGCTCAGAGGCCGTCCACATATTACGTATTCACGTTTTTGTTATTTTTTACCCCCCTCCCCTCCCCTCCCACATGTTAACAAACGTAATAAGCGGCCTCCCCCCTCCCTAAGATTACGTAATCAACCTAATTTGCGTGAAAATGAAAATGCTTTGACGTATGTACGGAAAAACTCCACTTGTAAATCCGCCATAGTTTATGCGCCAGACAACCAAGTTAATTCAGTATTGAGTATTCAATTTATTCATTCAGAATATACAATAAAAGCATGAATTATCAATTAAAGCTAATTATCTCATATTAGAATTCGCCAGTTGCTAGTAATATATTAATATTAGTAGATATAAAACTATTAAAGCATAAATATTAAATCGACAATAGCGTTGACTAAAGTCGGCTTTACACGGCAAATAAATAATTTAAAAAAAAAGAGACCTGAATCCATGTAGGTTGAATACATGAGTATACATATAAAATAGATAATTATTTTAAGACTATTAATAGTCATCTTAGGCACTTTATACAAAAAATAATCACACAATAGAAAATATCAAAATAAAAATTTTAAAAAAAACAACGTATGTATATGGTCAGGTATGTTACGTTACACATTGTAATCTACATATTAAATATTAAGTTCATAATATTATTATTAAACAATAAGAACTAAAATGAGGTACCTGATAGTTACATATTATTGTTATTCCCATTTGAAAGAATTGGCATGCTCAAAAAAATCACCCTTTCAAATATTGAGTAGGAGCGTACAGCGGTGCGCCAGTCCAGAGTTGCAGCGGCGCGCCTGCCGTCCCGTGCCGCCGCAACGCAGGAACAGGACCTGGGCCACTCAATCGCAAACGAGCGCGTGGACTATGAAGCACATCGCGCGAAGGGGTATCTTCGGCGCGGCAGTGCGTTATTTCCGTGCAGGTTTAGACCAAAAAAAATGCGATGCGGTGACCAAAGTTCATTACGTAATCATGACGAGAACCCCTTCCCTCCCCACACGTAATCAAGCGTAAGCGTAAGCTCCAACCCCCCCCCCCCTCTCCCCTTCGTTGATTACGTAATATGTGGACGGCCCTTATTGGATGCACCTTGAAATATCTATTCAATAATGTTAAACACCTAACCCTTAATTTCGCCTTGAGCAGTATTATTTTGTATGCAACGACATATCATTCCCAAAATAATGTAAATATAAACAAGTATTCATTTTTAATAAAATATTATTTCTATTGACTTTCATTTGGTTTTTTGCGTTTATATTTTGTTATAGTTTTGCCTTCATTAGTTTTACGCTTAATATCACTCTTAACCACTCTTTTGTTTAATGCTTGAAGAATGTAGTTAAGTTCCTTAATTTCCATTTGTCTGTCTAATCTAGAGTCTATTATTTCTGGTAATAAACAATCAAAGTAAAACATTTTTAATTTTTCCTCCATCTCACTCCAAAACACTTTATCTTCTTCTATTAGTTCTATTTTCATGTCTACTGTCGTCCAAACGACAAATATGCATGTTTTTCTCTGTGTAATATGAAGTTGTCCCTGAACCTGGAAGTACCAATCATGTCTTCTATTTATGTTGGCAACACCATCTTTATCTATTTTCCAAAAAAATACTTCTTTATCCTTGACGGCATCGTTGACAGTCTTACTTCTCGCAGAGTACGGACATTTTATTTCCACAATTTTGTTTTCTTCTACCAGTCCATCTGGACTTGCTCCTAAAAAAGGCAGATCTTTGTCGACAAATAAACCGCACGTTTTATGGGAACATTGAGATAACTTTCTAGTTGCTCTCGCGCAAGATGTTCATAATTTTGGCCATATTTAATGGATTTGATATGATTTAATTTTTTTTCGGTCGCTAAATTTTTAACTAAGGGACCGCATTTGATCAGCCCCCGTTTACACACTTTTCCAAACACAGATGCCGTAAGTCTCAGTTTTCGCTCCTGACGCCATTCGATTGATTCAGCCTGCAGAATAGTTCGTCTCTCTAATGCGTAGCGACCTTCTTCGGACAAAGCTATACGTTTCATATGCTCTGTTTTGGCAAACTGGTAATCTTCCTCATTCAGGTCAGGTTTTTGACAAGACTCGCCGTAATTTTTGTCCTTCTCGGAAGTGGTAAGCTTTTTATTTGAAAAAGTGCGTGATTGGTGAATTCTTCGTTTTGCGGTTGCTAATCGTTTAGCACTTGTCTTGCTTTCCAGACATGTCATTAATTTGTTTGGGCTTCGCAACAAAATCGTTTTACTGAGGTAGGTATTTGGTTCTCTTGAATTAAAAGACACTACTGATGCAGCACAGCGTCCTGAATAAGATTGTCTGCCTGAATAGATACGTTTGCCCCCAAAAAATTTTGCAATTACGCTATAGAAAACCTCAGATATATTGCTATTTACATTATGCACCAGACTTTTTGCATTATTTACTAGTCTTAGAAGAAATTTCATTATATCTGAAAAAATTAGGCCGCCCTCGTTGCTTTTCATTGCTGGTATTAAATTTTCTTCTGGTGATTCAGTTTCAGTTAGTTTTTTTGCAATAATAGGGTTTACAACAAGCATGGTTACCAAATACATGATGCGGTGAATTCAATAAATCCTGCTTCAGCTCTAAGACCTTCTTTTCAAAAGTTTTATTATTGTGAGAGCCTATGTGTTTTACTGCTCCAGTGACTGAACGCCTTAGGCGCATTATATTATTTTCAACAGCTCTTCGATATTTTATTGGGTAGCACGTATTTTTAGTCAGCTCATGTAACTTCGTGTAGTAATTCCGCAATAAATGATTAGTGCACTCAATCTTCTCTACGTTCCCATACGGTTTTGCTTTTTCAATTTTTTTATGCGTGCTTGAATCACCGTCAGCTATGAGTTTAGAATATATCAATCCGTGAGTTTGTACTGAGGTTTTAAAACCTTCCACGAGCGCTGTTGCCTCCATGCCGCTAGAAGAACCAGTGTAGTTTTTGAAGCAAGTATGATCGGGAGTTGTCTCTTTTCTATTTTCAGCTCTAGCACAAATCATACAATACTTATTTTTCACCGCCATGTATATAATTTTCTTTGTCCTGTAGCCTATGATAACTGCGGCACCCGATAACGCATTGTAGTTTTTCCTATAGGATCTCTTTGACCAGCAAGCATCAGCAACTACAGTTATAAACGGTACGTCATTGACATCAACATCGCCGTTGATTACAGCCAGATCATACTCTTCCTTAGCTGCGTCCGCCATGACTTTTTCTTTGGCAAGTTCCCAGAGCTCACAGACCTTGGTGTGGCATTTTGCATACAATTTGCCAGACATACCTATATGGTATATCAAGAGAGGCTGCAACTTGTTCCAGGCCTGAAAATCCTGCACCAATAGACATGAAACTGCTTACTGCTTTTCGTTGAGGTTGAGGTTGAGGTTTGCTAAATTTTTATTACCCCTAAAAATTTTTAATTCAAATTCTTGCTGGCACATTTGACAAGTCAAATGAAATTTTGAAAGAAACCCTTTCTTGACCTCTTTAGTAACTTTCAAATAACTCAAATTACAATTAAATACTGAGCTGTGATTAGAAATTTCTTGCAACTGTTGATAAGTGTACGTAAAATCTACTATTCTATTCCCACTTATCACGTGTTCCTCTTGATTTTTAATTTCATTCTCTACGATTAATTCAGAAGCTGAGTCCAAATCTTTTAGTAAGTCCTGAAATGAAATAAATACAACATGAGTTGTTTTAAATAATCAAACTACGTAATAAAATAACTCACAACATAATCCATCGAAGGTTCATTATTAAGATTTGCAGCTGGAATGGACCTAAAATTAAACAAACACGTCATTTGATTAAAAAAATGTGTCGGTAAATACTATTTTTTTAATTATTATTATGTTTGTATGCTATTGAATGCAAGTTTTACCGACAATAGCAACGAAATGATGTCGTGTTATACAGGCTGTTTTATTTTGTTATATATCGTGTTATACAAAATATTTTAGGTAAAAAAAATACAATTTACAATGGATTTTTTAAAATATTTTTCCTGTATGCTAGAGACCTGATTCTGATCACCCCTAAAATATTGCTGGTATATTTTTGAACATCATGTACAGGTAACTGGGTAACATAGCGACATTATCGCAGTTCTATAAATAAGCATATAAGTAGGTAGATAAAGAATTGGTACGTACTTTTTAGGAAGAACTGATTTTCAATTTTTTCATGACCTAAGTTAGCAGACCCTACACACTTCGCATACAAAGTTTTTATATCCGAAGCACCATTTAAATAGAAATAATAAAATAATTTATATACTTCTGCTCTCCATACATACATACGGTACGAGTATACAAAACTCCATACACGCGAGTATAAAAACAAAAATGTCAAACTTGTTTTTATTTTAATTTCGAAAAAAAATTGTCTATGGTTCTCATCTAAAGACGGGTGGCAGTTTGAGTTTAAATCCAGTCAGGTAATAAATATAGTAAAAAAATATCAAATACCAAAAAATCCTTATACCAATATTTTTTTTATCATATCTCAGCAAGAGAGGGCTCGAATTCCAATGGACGCCGTAACATTTACGCCCGAAATGCGTACATGTGTTTTCATACATTTTATAATTTATATTTCATGTTTTTATTTTATTATAAAAAAACACAGCAACAATCACAAATAATACTTACACTAAAACTTATACTATAAAGATTTGCGAAATTTACAAATATTGTGCTCAAAATTGACAATACCTTTATATTAAATACTAAATATGAACTAGAACATGTTTCGTACAAACTAAATGAGAAAAATGTGTATTGAATGTACTGAATCTACCAAAACCATGATAGTTTAGAATATGAAACTAACCTTCTTGTCTTCTTTGTTTTTCCTTTTCATGTTTTAATGAAATATGTTTCCTTGCGCTTCCCCATTAACTAAAATACATGTAGAGTATTATAATAACTTATAACAAAGTTGTCATAAACATCCATTAATAAAACCCTAATATTACTAAACAATATTAAAAAAAATACTTACTGCTTTTTCGTGTCTACGCGTGACGACGAGTGACGACGCCGAACCACAGCCGTGCAGCTGTCTAGAAGAATAAAATATTACGTCCGCGCGAGTGACGAGAGCTAACCAAACCGGCGTGCTCCCACTTCCGATAGCAGCAGGGAAGTAAATATATTTCATAGCGCGCCTGTGTATTTATTTACGCGGTTAGCCCGTACAAAAAGTGTATGGAGAATCTGAGACCTGATTTTCTAGGATTTATTGTATACAATGTTATTATAATACTTGAAATCTTAATATTTTATAGTAAAGATATATCATTTAACTTTCTATTATAATAATTTGTAATTCAAATTATTAATTATTTTACCAGTGAGGATTAAAACCCCGCGCCCATTTTTGTATATTTTCTCGTGTGATTTTATAAAAAACTGCGCACACTATTGCCACATTTATTATGCCACCTTATAAATGACTTATTGATAAAAACGAGTGTTTTTTTTCACTGCTTTTTATAGCGTAGTTTTAAGGGAATAACTAAAACGCTACACCCTAATTTGATGAATTTCGTGCTGCGCCCTCTATTTCCTTAATTCGCGTCCGCCGAACCTACCGCCGCATCGCCGTTATAATCGGCGTAGTAGCAGCAGCAGATTGCCGCCTTCCCGCATAACAACGAATGACGATTCACAGCACTTCAGTCTACCTTGGACTACGGCGGTTGCAACATCACCGCTACGTCATGTGCCATAGAATTCGCAAGGCGTATTCATTTATCTCTTTTATACTTTACTTTACATTACACACTACTTACCCGGATGTTTGCTATAGTCCTAAAATTTCGTCATCGTCATCATCAAAAACTTTATCAGTATTCTTATTGGTAGTGGATTGTGTATATATGTAGGTCACTGTTTTTCTATGTTGTTTTTTTAGGTAATACTGCTCTGTTTGACATACTCTATTTAATCGAATGTTATGTTTCATGTAATGCCGATTTTATTGGGATTGCGTTTTTGTTTTTGAGGACCCCATTTTAGGGAAATTAAATTTTATGAGCATTTTACTAAAACTATTACATAATTTATTGTAATATTCACTACCCGGGAGATAGAAAGATTATTTCCTTGAAACTTTCTGAGGTGACGGGATCACCCGTTATAGTTGTCAACACTACTACTCTTTATAATTTGTCGGATCAACAATCGATTTATTGACGCGATTTTCGCGGTGGCAGATACTCCATCTTCGTTCCACCCTGTCGCAAAGCACGTATATCTGTTTAATCCAGTAGTAAACAAACAAGGCTGGCTGCCAGAATTTCGTTTGCAACATGCACGAAGACAACCCTAATCGCATTGAAGTCAGATAGTAGGCGATGTTTTTTCTATTGAGCCGCCTGCCACAACCGCGAGTGATTGATTATACTGATCTTGGTTGGTTGTATAGTGGCGACTTCAGTTTATAGTACTGATTTGGATGTCATTCAATTGCATAGTAAATGACTTCAAATTCTAAAATATTCAGATGGGGGTAAATTGGTACCAACTCCTAATTAATTTAATGGAAATTACAATGAAAATAATAAAATTCTGCAAACTCTTTAATTATTCTTTTAGTATACAAATTTATATCTCGTTTGCTACGCCTCGTTCCCTACGTTCCTCTTTTCAATATATTTTCATCTGATAGTTTGAAATACTGCTCGGTTGAGTTGATATATTTTTTTTATGAAGACAAACAAAATCGCGCTTTCTGGATTACGAAAGAAAAGTGAAGAAGGTGAGCTACAGATATAACAAATAATTCATCTATCACTCCCATCCTCGTCATCTAAGCATCTTTTGTTTTCTTCCGACGATGTGCGATCCTCTGTAGTGTGTACTGTACTTTTCAACGCAATATTTATATTTGTCGAAGTCTTAGTGTCATCTTCGAAATCGTTCCATTTTTGGACGTCGGCTGAACTCAAAATCATGTACAACATATTGGTGACGAAACACACTGCCGCCGTCACGCATAGTTGTATCCTCCATAGCGAGATATTGGCCTAGAAAAATATTAAACATTTCGATATCTACATATGAAGTAGGATTTAAAAATATACGATTTCGTTATTTTACTTACAATGTCAGTTATAATTAACCCAGAGACCAAGGGAGTAATAATTGAACCAATACTTCCGCAAAAGTTTGAAATGCTCATCAACACTCCAGCATAATTTGGAGAGAGGTCTAAAGGACTGAGCTGGAAATAAATGGTAATTAAAAATTAAATTATCCAATAAAGTGTCAGGAAATGTATTTATAACTTTTTATGGGACATTCTTGACATAGATATTATGAATATTATTTATTGTGTTAATTGGTAATCAGTTATGACCTACCTACGGTGAATACAATACTCACATAAAATCCTAAGCTCTGCCCTGCTAAGAAACTCATTCCGGAAATAAGTAGAACTTCCGCCCAAATAATATCTCGTACATACGAGAATGCTATCAGTACCAAACTTATAGGCCAGGTACCTGAAAAGGGAAGTTCAGTTAATAATGAATTATAATCAATAGTAGCTTTAATAGCGGGGCCTCGTCTGCGATGTCCGCTACACGTCATCCTTTCAGTACTCGTCGAATATTTCGACAGTCGTCTACTAGGTCAGTCCGGATTCGACCCACTTCTGTTATTCGACATTATTTGTGAGAGATCCTTCCTTCCCGACCGCCGCGTTTTCTTTGCCGTCGAGAACGCAAACTCAGCGGAGGAAGCGAAACGAGCAGGCGTTCCACAAGGCAGCTGCCTACCACCCGCGCTCCACGCCCTCTCTACGGACGACATCCATAAACTGCCGGAAGGAGAACTCGTCCTTTACATGGATGACGCAGCCCTGTTTATGACGATGGATCTGGCACCCAACTAGGGTTGTCGACTACCGCGGGCGAGCCCGTCACCTCAGGAAGTTTTAACGATTAGTAGTTCTATCTCCCTGGAGTGAGCGCAGAAGACTTGAGGACAAAACAGTCCACCGTCTAGCTACGCCACAAGCCCGTAAGAGGCCAACGCCTTAACCGCGAGATAGCCAGGAGTGTTACCCGGCGGGCCTACACCCACGGCGTTACTTCCAATTGTGACCAGATTACTCCGGTCTCTCGATTGGTTACGAGTTCGAGGTCGCTTGCGCGGTCCTCTCCCTTGCGAAGCGGTGAAACGGTGTTTACCGAATCTATCGCGGACCACAGCGTCCTTTGCCGGCTGTTCACCCAGGATCGGGTAGCTGATGGTCATTTCAAGAGCAGTCGCCGTAAGGTCCGTAACTACCCCCGATCTATAGGAAACAGTACTGCTTTCAGACTCCCCCGACTGTTAGTCAGAGTGCACAGTCGATTGGCTTATGCCGCACGGTGCGCAGACCATCCAGGAGCGCCAGAAGGTTGATTCCCAGGTGAAACTAACCATAAGGCCAGAGTCCTACCCAGGCTCGCACTTTATGCGTGGAGGCCGTCGGATAGGTGTTGACCCGTGAGTGTGACTAACCCTGAACAGAATGGGTCTTCGTGGCCAACTTAGCAAGGGTCCATTAACTCCGGATCTGGCGCCCAGGACGACCAAAAGCAGCCCGAGGCCTGACAAATTATTCATAGCCGCCCGCAGCCTCTAAAACCAACTTGATGCCTTTACTGACTGGCTGCGAAAATGGAGAATTGCGGTTAACACGAACAAGTGATAACTTTCGGCAGTTAACCTGGCGGAAGAAGGTAAGTACCTAGGGACAGTGGCGTGGCCAAGATTGGTGAATGGGGCAAGCCTGACACACCTTCTTGTGTTTTTTACGCTTTTTATAGTAAAAAGTGATACCTCTTTACTCTTCGATCATCAGTTTGAAATTTACTGCTTATTTCGTAGAGTCAATAAAGCACACTGAAGACATGCTACTGCTAGACGGAATTTAACATATACGAGTACTTATCAGCAGTCACATACGGTGGCATTAAGAAATGCCGTTTTATTTGCTTGGGCGAGTAAAATCAAGTTAAGACAGAACTCACCACAAGGGTCAATTTCCTCAATTGTTTATCAGGCAATAAAAACTACAAATCAATTGAAATTATACAATAAAAAATTTGATCTGTCACTTGCTCAAAACAAACGGAACTAAATACGGAACATGCTCGCATTCTACTTCATTCTAACGAAAGCCTGGCTTATTCGTCAGTACAAAAGTTGTATAGATACATATATTGTATGGCGTAATTTGCCACAGGTTAGAATTAAAGGACCACTGATTTTGAAAGCCCCGTTGCAAGCCCATGTGTGCGAGTGAGATGAGTAGCTGAACCCAACTCGATAAGATTGCAGCGAATTGTTGCACTGTCGATAATTTGTTTTGTCGCGTGGAGCGATCTGTGCCCCCTAGATAGCAATAGGCGCTAGCAAATTCATTTATTTTAGCGATCTTTAATTTAGCGATCCTTTTAAGAAAAGGGCAAGCCAGGCTTTTCGGCTTGTATAAAGGAAACGCCACTGCCTAGGGGTCGTCATCGACGAGAAGCTCACCTTTGATGAGCAAGCGAATGCGGCCACGAGCTTTGCACGAGAGGACGAGCACTACGTCCCATCCTGAGCTCGAGCCGTATCCTTTTGAAGGCAAGCTTCATCTCCTTAATGTGTACGTAAAAGCACGACCGCCTCCTCCCACCTCCCCCTATGGATCAAGCAAATAAATGCAACGCAGAAGCGGAAAATGCATGCGGTTATGAATGCCGGCATTAGGGTAGTCACCGGCGCTCCGTGGCTCGACAGCAATATGACTTTAGCCCGCGGACTTACACAAGAGTCTGTGGAAGACTACGTCGAGAGACTAGCGAAAAACATGTACCAAAGATCCGACAACTTTTGTCACCATCACCTGCACAAAAATTCCTCACCGTAAGGGAGACCGCCGTAGAGAAAGTACAGGCCGCTACCACGCGTTTACGTCAAAACACTACTTGCATTACCATCATAAGCATGCCACCACACAACATAAACCAGTTGCTAAAAGAGCGAAATCAATCAAAAAGGAGGCGCCGAGAGACTTTCGCGTTTGACACCACGCATAAGAAGCACTGCTCAATTAAACGCCTATTTTTTTTTATATCCAGCCGATCGCCATGAACGGTCGCATCGCGCGGCGCAGCCATCCTCGTTCGCTATTTGTGGTCCGCCTCGACGGGTGCCATTTTGATCTATACGCTTAGAGTCGCTGTATGAGCGCCATCATGTCACGGGTCACTCACCGGCGCTTCCTGTTGTTACACAAGCAGCCGCTGGCGGTCTTTGGTCAGCTAGAAACCCTGCCACTCAAAGAGACCCTTTTATCGGGAGGCATATCGATTGCCGCAGCCACGACCCATCCTGGGATCGCGCCGTATCCCCCATGAAAGCAATGCTTCGTCTCCTCAAAACCAATTACCGCAACTGTGATAAGGACAATGCAGGCGATCATGAACATCGGTTTTCTGTTCATCACTAGCACTCCATGACCAGCAACGTCACGCTAGTTTGCTGACTCGGTCAAAGGTTCGTAGAAGACGCTCTGGACAGAAATACGTATCAGAAAAACAATACAGACTCCTGCACAGCATTGCCTCGACCACCGGAAAATAGCGTGTGCTTCACCTTATCCACGTCAAAACGCCCCCAGCATAAGAAAACTCCATCACGCCTCTTACTTAGACAGAAAAAGCGAACTGACTGGAGAAAGGTCCCGAGAGGTCCTCGCACAAGAGCGAAACTCAAAAGCTTCCCAAAAGCAACCTTAAACAAAGGTTGGCTGTAAGATACTGTAATTTTAGCAGAAACTCTCTCTTTTTACAGGATTGCCCAAAAAAGGAATGATGTGTGTTCAATTATTTAAATGAATTTTTATACTTGAAAATCAATTATTTAATTAAATACAAAGTGTTATTATTACACTCCACAAAATATTGCCGATTTTTAATAACCTTATTTGGTTCTTACGAATTTATTCCAATCCAATATTTTGGAAAATTATAAAACTACGAAATTGTACTCGGAAAATATCCGGTATGTCCTAATCATGAAACCCTGATTTTAATAATAATAATAATAATAAACTGTTTATTTGCACTTAATGAGGATACAAAAAGGCGAGCTTGTTGCCACATGGCAATGTCTTACAACTAACCTAAACATAGTGGTACATGCGCGCATTGTGAAAATAAAGATTATTACATAACATACAGACAAGTGGAAGAATTTAAAACTAATAATGCCCGAGGAGAGGAAATTGGGAGAGGAAGAGGAGAGAAAGGGAAGAACTGGTTACGTCTTAGAAATGTAGTAATCCTTAAGGTGACTCTTAAACGATGGTAAAGAAGGCGAGTTTCGTATATTTGCTGGGAGATCGTTCCGGAGTCTTGCACCATGGACACAGAAAGAATAGGAATAGAAATCACTATTATGACTCGGAGTTTTTAATAAACTGAATTTTTAATAAACTGTGATTTTTTATTCCACCATAACTTTGAAACGCTTGAACTGATTTAGAAGTAGATATCGTTAGAGTAGTTATATCATCCCGAGTGTACCTAAACTGTCCAAAGGTAAACGAATACGTGTCTATATGTCCAAATGTCAATAAATTAATATAGATATATCATGTTTAGTCAAATGAAAGGTCTGATTGAGTACATTCCGAAAATATTCATCTATTATGGATGAATACAAAAACCACAAGTATTTCATATAAAAACCGTAATAAAATTAATTATAAATACAATATTTAATTTCTCTAACGGCAGTCGTGTGTTTTATTCGTTTTGCTTTATAGTATTTTATTATCAATAATTTCTTTTGCTATATATTATCAATAGCAATAAATATTGTTTATTTATTTATATATCTATTTATCAAAAGCGAAAATAAACCCACGAAAAATCGCTCAGTTGCCATCATCATCAAAAATGTTCTAAATATTCCAAACTACGTCGACATTTATTCTCCCCGAGTTTAGTAGATTTTTGTCATAATGCTTTAGTATAGTGTTACAAATTATATAGATATTATCGATAGCTGACAACCAATGCCTCTTCAACATAATCGCCGTTACCAGTATTGGAAAGAGCCCTTGCGGAAGTGCCAAGGGACTTGGCATATACACTGCCGTGAAGAGTCATGTGAAATAAATGGCGTTTTAGGGGTATGTCTACTGCCGGAAAATTGTCCAAAAACTGACGGGGATTTGCCAAAAAGGAAACTATCACAATTTTGTATAATGTCGGAACAAGAGACTGTATGCTGTATTCAACACAGCCCCATGAGCAACAACACGAGATCATCAGAAAACCAGGATAAATCCAATAATGCATCTTCTATATCACCGCCTACTACAACAACTACCAATAAGTCACCGGTCATCTCTACAATAGCTCCAGAAAAACCTTAAACATCACCACAAACCATAACTACCAATTTCATAAATGACAGTGTGAAAAAACGAACTAAATCCGAAAAAAATAGCTCTGCAATATTGAGTACAAATTTAACAATGACAGCCATTGCTGTGTTGTTGATTAATTAATTTATTTTATTTTATCTGCATCCAAACTTTTCTCTGGTCGTAATGGTCTCCGTTCCATCGGGTTCAGAAGAGGGAGGAAGAGAGAGTGCACCCGTGGTCGCGCGCCCACCTGTGCACTATAATATAGCCTGCGCACTTGACTGCTTCCGAACAGTGGACTCTGAGAAGATTAAAGAATTCACTAGAATCTACAATGCAGTCGCTATGGCCGAACACGGCTAGAAGGATATATTTATATACAAATTATAGAATACATGCAGGATTGGCCAAATTCAGCAAAAGCGTTATTCACTCCACACTATTTGTCATATTTCACCTGGCTTTTCCTGATCGCTACAGAGGCGTTTCCTGACCGTTATTTCGTGTGCATCAGAAAGAAACACCGCTACTTATTACAACTTGACGGAGACCAGTGGCGATAATTAACAAAGACAAGATATGACACATTAATACTTATTATATTAATAAACACCTACTCACCAAGTGTATTAAATAACTTCCTCGTGTTTGTTCTCGACAATAAGGCTCTGTTGACAATGGCATCGCTCGCAAAGCTGAAGAGAAATGTTGCAATCCACTTTGTAATATATGGCAAAGCCGTGAATATACCGCTCTGAAAGAGAAACTCAGAACTCACTTATGATTTATTTTTTTTACTCCATTGATATCCAATTTTGGGACTAATGAGATTGTCGCATCTCTCACAATTGCCAACTGATAAGAGTTCCATTTTATTGTTTCTGTGCTCTTTTAGGATAAGTAATTTGTATATCAAGAAAAGTGGGTATCTGGTCGAAAATATATCCATTGAGGCTCCTCGCGTTGCTCGGGACCCGCAACTGTTTTATATAAAGAAATAAATCCAAGTATACCGAGCACTCCCCAATAAACAGAGCCATGACAGCGTATAACGATAGGTTCGATTACGTTTATATTTTTAATCCGTTAAAGGAAACCATTAAAAAGACCCTATTTTTTCCCCGCTATTTCATGAATGACTTAAACAGTTTCTATGAATTGCTTTTGAAATATTTTTTTATATATCATAGATGCAATATACGTACATAATAATTTTAAAGTATTTTTTTCTCTCTTTTCCTCTAACATTAAATCACTGTTAAAATATGTATGTATAAGGTAAAATAACGGTGATACTGTGCACATATAATTAACGGTAAATAGTATTAACATATAATAAGTTATAAAAAAAAAATTCTTGTCATATTTGTTATATATAAACGCTGATTATTAATCGAATAAAAAAAGAAATAAAGAGGCTTTTAAATGCGAGTTTACCTCACTAATGTTAAACGCTCACATCCATATAATATACATTGCTATTATTTCGAAAATTTCACTTCAAAATATATTGTGAAAATGTACTATCTTTATTTTTTGTTTTTAGACACAATTTTTTAAAGCCTTACTTTTTTTTAAATCAACTCACTAGCTAATTTGCCTCATTAAAATTTACCTGCTAATTCCTGTAAAGAAGAGGCTAAAAATTGCCGCGTCAGAATTTCCATGACAATTTTCACTTTCACATTAATTCAGATTTATTGTTCCGAAAATTCACATGCTATTATATTATTACTGTCAATGAATTATGGAAGTCAGGCATGGTGGCCAGAATAAATTATATCATGGCGTATAAAGGCCAAAAAAAAAAACCAACAACCGTTCATGGCCTTTTAGAAGTCGTCTTCCTCTTTACCGCTACCACGAAGGGATGATTAAGATACCTTTTATCGCTACTATGCGACCGTTGTAGAGAATGGTTGACGTTTGCAGGGAATGACAGTGGTTCACCGGAGGCGGTGCGTGATGGCTTTTAGTAAAACGAAGTATCTTTATATGTCAATGATTTAATTCCTACCGTGGGCGAGTCGACTCTTCGAGTCGCTCGATGTTTAGAGCGATGTACGTCCCTAAAAGTATATGAAAGTAAACTGACTTCAGTAAGTATTCCGTTACGCGTGACAATACTGAGCACACCGAAAAAAAAAAATTTCTGGCAAGGCACAT
The DNA here is from genome assembly GCA_944548615.1 of Micropterix aruncella. Taxonomy (NCBI): domain Eukaryota; kingdom Metazoa; phylum Arthropoda; class Insecta; order Lepidoptera; family Micropterigidae; genus Micropterix; species Micropterix aruncella. The sequence continues at coordinate 2,973,468 of OX155958.1, forward strand.
AAATTAAAACATTGTGGCGTAGTCTCTATACTCACTTATTATAGTACTTTCGTGCTCACTTATGATAGCACTTTCCAGAAATTCGTAATTTTTTTGCTACCTACTTAAATATGAGTTTGTAAGAAAACTAACAGCCCAGTTTAGAATAATTTAGAGTTACGCCACAAATAACCCTTCCTCCACACGTACGTACAGACTACAGACCTTCCAACCTTCACAGAGCCTCAACTCACATACACTCACATTCACCAACACACGCCCTACCTTATAAACTCGCATTCACCCTTATTCACCTTCACAAGTGCACGCTATGAGAGTCATACACATACGGCAATTAATATTTCATATCTTATTACACTATTTCATATATGCTTAATGTATTTTTGTAAGTAATATTATTTAAATTCCCTTTTTTTCTATTATGTGTAATATGTAATATAGAATACTTTTTGCCCACATATGGGTGCACGGAATAATAGCGTGGGGAGCATGTGCAAAATCTGTCTTGGATCCTATAGTGAAAGCCCAAATGCTTCTGTTGAGGGTAATCAACAGAAGGCCCCCACGATATGATTCCAACATGCTTTTCCAAGAAAGTAAGGTGTTAGATATACGCCTGCTGTTTGTGAAACAGTCACTCATGTTCTTCCATCGAACCCTAGATAAACGACCACGAAGCCAGCAACACAGAACTACAATAGCATATGCAGGCTTGAATTATGCCGTTCCTCATTTATTTTTTATTCATCATTTGCCCAAAGACAATTAAACTTTATAGCACCCAAAATATTCAACCGTCTTGATTACGACATAAAATAAATTGAAAATACCTTTTTATTCAATAAAAAAAAATAAAAAATGGCTTCTTGACGATATAGGTCGTTCAAGGACAGAGAATGATCTTCTGCAAATCATATTTTAAAAATAATATACCTACGTGCATAATTGCAATATAAGATAATAAACATGTGTGTATATGTGTATATATATATATATATATATATATATATATATATATATATATATATATATATATATATATATATATATATATATATATATATATATATATATATATATATATATATATATATATATATATATATATATATATATATATATATATATGTTTATGTGTATGTGTATATATGAATATATTTATATATGTATATATTTAAGTATATGTATCTATATACGTGTATATGTGTCTATAAATATATTTATATATTTGTGCATTTAAGTATATGTACCTATATATGTGTATATGTATGTGTATGAGTACATACGTCAGTTATGCTTCTCCACCCAAGTCTGAAAATCGTATGCCCAGATACAGGCTATATTCGGCCTAGTTGGGCATGCGCTGAGCATGGTCATGTGAATGTGGGTCGTTGTTTACTTCGCACCATTACTTGGTATGACCATTTTATGAATTCTGCATGTTATGTTTAAAATAAATAAATTATAAATTATAATAAAAAATAAATATACCATCAAATTTATTTACCGTATACCTAAGCGCCGTTCTCTTTAAATAAAATAAAACAAATAAATAAATATCTCAAATTAACCATGAGAGCGTTACTTAAATACGTACCGTTCGAACATTCGTACCCATTATTTTAGTCATGTAAATGGGTACTTCATTCATTATGGTCACTGAAGTGTAGTTGCATCCAATCTGCGCAATGCAAATTGCCCAAACTTCTGGCGATCGAAGAATGTAACTCCAGGGCACTGATGACGATTTCTATAAGGTGGTAATACATAATTAATTTAGGGCATTGATTTTAATCCGCTCAAATTACTGTGGTGTTATTATATAATTTTATTTTTATTTTTATCCATATGTTTTGTACTTGTATTATGCACAACAGACTAAGTTGAAAATCATCCCTAGATTTTTTCTTTTGTGACTTGGTTAACGAGATAAAAAAATAATAACCTCAATTGACCTAGAAATATTTTTTTTTGGTGGCAAAGGCCTAAATAAATAAAAAACAAAATAATTTGACTTTAATTATTAATTACTTTATATATTAAAAACGGGTTATTTGTATTCTAGAAACATCTCTTATTGTAAGTACACGTCTCATCTCTTAGAACTTTTATATATGACCACACATATATGACAACACCTTTGTTTTGCCGCTGTACTGGGATAGTGTTGTAAGAGACAAACCCATTTATGGACTTTGGCACACTTACATAATTGATCTATCATTCTGCTAGTATTAGGACATCTCACGAATTGCCGAACGGTATTGCCGAACGGCCGAATAGTCTATAAGAATTAGGAATTCAGCAAATATTTTCTATATTCTTCGGATATTTATAATTAATTGGTTTAAATGGTGTTTGTGTTTATTTGGGCCATTGAACTCGTTGGAATTAAACGATTAATCGAACTGTTACCTTTCAAACGGTGTCATATCAGTAATATTTACGTATAGGTACATGGATAAAATTATTGTATTTTTAACCGACTTCAAAAAAAGGAGGAGGTTATTAATTCGGTTTTATTTTTTTAATGTTTGTTACCTCAGAACTATGTTATTTATGAACCGATATGAACAATTCTTTTTTTTTATTTGAAAGAATATACTTTCAGATTGGTTCCATTTCATATCATATCAAAATCCTGTTCTGATTATGGGATCCATGAGGAATTGAGGAAACTCCTCAAATATAATCATATGAAGTTGAAAATTTACACGTTGGATCAGTTCCCAGACACCCAGAATTGGCTCTCGACGACGGGATTTCTCAACGCTCAATAGCAAAGCCACAAAATGTTGTATACTCATTCAATTATGATAGCCCGTTCTAAGTTTCACCATGACATAGCTGCTACACTTATATAAAAAAAAATAGACTCGTTTTTTTTTTGTTAAAATTGTGTCTATCATGATCGTATCTGTTCGTGTAGTTTTTCGCTGTAAGCAATCGCTTTTGGAAGTATTTTCTTCCTGCGTAGAGTATGGCTTTCAAATTTTTCATATTTTTTTATCGGTAGTTATCAACTAAATATGGATTCGAACATTTTATCACTTTTTTAATAGTAAAAATAATGCATCTTTAAAATAATACGCCAGTTCGGCTACACTGGCTCATGAAAGTGAACCCTTGTAAGGTTAGAGTTAGGTATATATAATTTTATATAAATATGTTCCATATGTTAAAATTATATAAATAAGTTGCACTTAATCTGATTAATCGGAAATTATGAATAAACTGTTATGATTACGAATAATTTATAAATAGTTGTCGTATCTCAAATGGATCTGTCCATTTTAATAATTATATTCTACTAATATTATAAACGCGAAAGTTTGTATGTATGTATGGATGTTTGTTACTCTTTCACGCAAAAACTACTGAATGGATTTTGATGAAACTTTACAATAATATAGCTTACACATCAGAATAACACAAAGGCTATAATTTATAAAGATATATGGTTTTCTTTCATCATTATCACAATTTTCCATCACCACGCGGGTGAAACCGCTGGGCGCAGCTAGTATAGTAATAAATAACTAATATTTAGTAGTGGTGGCTTGTTCAATTGGATGACCTAGTATTTTCATAATTTCTCTATGATTGTGTTGCGGTTTAACGATTGAGAATAATATATAAATAATATAATGAAGACTTATGAATTAAGTGCACATATTATAAAAATTAATATGGTGTTTTTGACACGGTTCCACTTGAAGATATAATACAGCGACTGCAGGAGGTGGAAGCAAAATAAATAGGACATTGGACTGGTTCAGGAGCTATATTGCTGACAGAAAACAATATGTGTGCAGATAAAGTGTTAAGAGCTATCCATGAGACTTGAATTATGGCGTTCTACAAGGCAATGTGCTAGGAGCAATTCTTATTCTTGTTTATTTAATCGAACTATTTAAATCAAAAGTAATATTGTGAGATTCTTCAAGAAAAGAATATAAAGATAGAAATTAAAAAAAACGATGCTTTGGAAGAAATTTCTCAAACCCTAAATATACCCAAACAAGACGTGAGAAATAAAATACGTACAGGTCCCGCAACGAGAGCTGGCACGTTCACAGTACTCACACTAATGCAATGTCGTGACGCGCGACGTGACTTTCACTTGATGCGCATCATAAAAAGTTTTTCCGTCTCTCTCGCTCGCGCACTGTATAGTGACATTGCATTAGTGTGAGTACTGTGAACGTGCCAGCTCTTATCGCGTGACCTGTAGTATACGTACGCAGTTTTTTAACATACTAAATACGCATACTACGTACGCAGTTTTTAATAAAAATAGTTTGATTACATACATATTGTTTTTATACTTACTTTGCCATATTCTGATGTTGAGTTAATAAGTTTTCGACATACATGTGGTATGATTTTACAAATCAATAGTTTTGATACTCTAAACGTGTATCAAAGAGAACTGTATGAATCTCCAGTTGCCAGATACCGTAATGTAATAGCCAGTCTCGTTTGAGGTGAAACTAGCTGACGAGTAATTGCTTGGTGTCATAATCGTTACTAAATTACTTGGTGTCATAATCGATAAAAATATGCGCTGCTCCAGAGCGTATTAATTATTTATCTATAAAAAAAACGTAGTAACGTGTTTATTGCTATTAAATTTAAATGTTATGCTTTATGCCAGTCTATTTAATACTACGGCATTTTTGATTGGGGAGGATGTGCGATACGATTCTTCAACCACTTTTTGTCGCGCTAAAAGGGTTGATCAAAATAATATTACGAAAACCGTTCAATTATGCGTCAGAACTTACATTTAAGGAAATTCATGTTTTAGAAGTGAGCATGTTATGTGCAAAAATGATATTATATCGGTTCGTTCTTAAGGAAAATATAAATTAAACACACAAGACATGCCATTAGTGACTACGCTGCAGTTCTACGAAGGAATATGTCATTTATCCAATTTATTTATGGTGGGCCTAAAATATATAATATCCTACCTGCAGGCATAAAGATCAGCCCGAGTATATCAATATTTAGGAAACAACTGGTTTCTTGGATGCTTGGGCCTGGAACATACAGAATAAGAAAAGGATTATCCACTATTCAGGTCTATTTGGCACCCTCTTTGTGACTATTATTATTATTTTTGTTTTTATTATATTTTTAATAATTTCATTTGTTATTTTATTACTACTATGTTTTCCTCTGCGGCTATTATATATAATTACAAATTTTAAAACTTCTTTTATATTTGATATTTCTATTATTCTGATATTATTTCAGTATTATTTTTTTTAAGCTTTTTGTAAGTATATGATCTTTCTGATTTTAAACAAACATGTACTATATTTGCCCTTATTTTGCTTACGTTTAAAATGCTTGCCCTGTAACAAGTTATTACTAAGTTGGGCAGCATGGGCATCATATATAAGCGTGACATAACTTGCTGTGGGCTTATAAATTTTCAAGTTTAATTGTATTCCTCGTTTTAAGTGTAGATATTAACTATTGTGTAATGTTTGTTGCACATTATGTACATTGCCATAAATAAATCAATATTTACCTTGCTTTTTGTTTGGTTAAGCGATTTCTGTATGTATAATCTTTCCGATTCCTTGATAGTTTTATGTGTCTCAGGACTGTTGGACCCGAAGTAGCACCAAATGACAGCCAACACGAGTGAGATGACACCCTGCACGTAGAATATAGAGGGCCAACCCAACGAAGAACCACCTAGTATGCCTCCCAACATGAAGTACGCCAGCGAACCAAATTGGATACCTGAAATTATAACGCAGCTTCACTCTTCGGGTAGTTTTATTTTATTATTGAATTGAGAATGATGATAGGTCGGTTTCTCGAGCGGTCACGAAGGTGGTCGCTTTATGTTCGCACGGAGAGTTTTCGTTATTCCTCATTCAAACAATCCATCATTTTACGTCAAAGCCAAGATTAATTTAACAATATACAATTAGTAAACAATTGGTAATATCATAATTCAGAGAAAGTTTAACTACCTAATAAAAGAAATATAATACTATCATGACAAAAATATGATTTATAAACTTAAAATCAAAGCAATTCGTCTTTTGCTTACAAAACTTCAATTAATAGACATTCACGGTACGTCTTTGCGATGGTTTGAGGATTACCTCTGTGGTAGATCTCAAGTCACTAAACTGAGGGATACGTCTAGCTCGAGATCAGGAATCAATTTTGGAGTACCTCAAGGTAGCGTGCTAGGTCCAGTTTTATTTCTTATTTACATAAATGGACTATCATCAATTCCTCTGTGTAAGGGGAAAGCCATCTTGTTTGCAAATGACATTGCCCGAATTTTCATACAGATCTTGGCAGAGAGTGATTAAAAACTGTCAAACGGGTTTCAAACGGGTAAAAGAATGGCTTGACTGTAACCTTTTATCTCTAAATGTAGAGAAAACCAAATACATGACGTTTTCCAAAACAAGCAAGGGAATGCAACAAACAGCTAGACTATCCCTCATAGTACACACATGTAAGGACAGTCCATCAACTATCTGTGCTTGTTCTAATCTAGACAAGGTGAGCACGATTAAATAACTAGGCTTGACTTTGGACAATAGATTGATCTGGTCTTACCATATCTACAACACAGCGGATAAAATTCGCAAACTCATTTATCCATTTAAACTTCTACGTAACGTAATGTCGAAACCGTTACTAAAAGTTGTCTATTACTTGCACACAGCATTCTATCATATGGGATACTTGGTTGGGGCGGTGCAGCACTATCACCCCGATCCACTTATTAAAGCTCAGAAGGCGCTGTTAAGAGTTGTCAACAAAAAACCGTTGAAATACCCTTTTTCGTGAGTTCTCTGTTCTTGACGTACGGCAAACATTTGTGGCCGTAGGCATTATTGGCCTTATTAAAGCTGTATTAAAGCTGTAATAACCCTAAAAAAGAGGAATATTCCAGAATGCAAGCGAATCCGTTCTTAGAAATATACATACACGGCCCGATGGCATATTGGTTAGGTCGCTTGATCTTACATTGTAAGGTCCCGGGTTCGATTCCCGGCTGGGTAACCATTTTCCGTTGGGATAAAATTAACGAAATTGCATTTTCAATTCTGTCGATCGAATGAAATAACAATACACACACTTACACACATGTTACACGCACACCTATATATTAACACTTTATATTAGGGTTGGTTGTAAGAGATTGTCGTATGACAATAAACCCGCTCATTGAGAAATTTCGCAACAAAAAGTAGAAACAAACAAGTAAACAGACAAGCAAACCCACATTTCACACATATGACTTATTCATAGAAACCAATTGGTGGTTTTCATTTTCACTCCATGAAAAATTATAAATTAATATTCAGTTTTAATTTAAAGCTCTAATATAAAAGCCCTTGATAGGTTAAATATCGACTGGAGCAAAATAGAGGTGGAGAGGTGGTAGGGTTTGAAGGCCTTCGTACCCTGCTCCCCCCTCTAAACCCAACAGCATACGGTTTCCGTTACGTCAAATGCAAACGGTTAATTAGGGATTGCATTTCCAAAAAAAGGAAACTATTGCTTTAAAAGGTGCTACATAAGAATAGTAGTATTGTTAATTTACCTCCTAATACAAATGATGCCAATCTTCCTCGTTCTTGGGCTGGGACCCAAACGCCTAGTAGTGCTTGAAGACTCGGAAAGAAAACACCCTGGAATAATCCTTGAATAACTCGAATTGCGCTTGTTGCTTTATAATCTCCCTAAAATAATATAATTTGCATGTCAGAATATTTTCCGTGCTGATGTTAGATCATATATTATATATCATATAATATTTTTCAGACATTATAATTATACATAATATGGAATATTTTTACAAATATTTTTTTGAAATCTATGTAGGTACTAAGTTTAGATTAAGGTACACAAATTACTTTTAAATGAATAAACTAAGAAAATAAACTAGGTTAGAAACTCATACTCAGGCCAGGCCTCACTCAGACTAACTAACAACCGAGGCCTAACAACAACAATGCATATAAACGCTTCGCTTAACTTTTTGTATTAAAGCCCCATTAAAAAAAATCTGATTACAATAATAATTTGTTTTCAGTATTTCGGCGTTATCATACTTCCGTCAGTGAGGAATTTTGTCAAGGTGGACAAAATTATTATTTAAAAATCTACTCAATAAGCATCTGATTAGCGAGGAGTACTCTAATTTAGATTTCATATAGTATTTTTTTGTGAATTCTCTGTATTATTGCACAAGGACCAGGAAGAAATCGCCCGCGCATCATTCAATAAAATGAGAAAAGTCTTAGAACTCGGATTCTGCATTGCTACATCTGGCAAGTGGTTATGTACGACAGCGAAGCGTGGACTATAAAAGAAGACACCAGACGACGGCTAGAATCTCTTGAGATGTGGTGCTACCGTCGAATGCTCCGTATAAGCTGGACCCATTAAGTTAGCAACGAAAAAGTGCTTCAGCGTGCTGGTACGACCCGAAAATGGTTGCACACCGTCAAAAAGCGCAATATTGAATATCTAGGGCACGTGCTGCGGCATGACATAATTATATCAGCTGCTTCAACTGATATTGATGGGCAACATTGAGGGTAAACGACGCCGTGGAAGGAGGAAAAAGTCGTGGTTATGCAATGTCAGAGAGTGGACCGGGATCATCAGTATGGAACAGTTTTTCCGGATGGCGCAAGGCCGACAAAAGTATTCAGAGCTAATGGCCAACCTCCAGTAATGGAGAGGCACTTCGAGAAGAAGAAGAAGGACCATTTTAGTGCATTTTTGTTAAATAATTATTGTGATTTGTTCTATTATTTTCTGACAATTTACTACCATTCAATATTGTATAATCCTGTACCAATCTCCTAATTCCAAATCCCGAAAAGCCGACAAATTATTATGTGTGTATCGCGTCGTCATAACGGACACACAAACACATAAGCGAGTCGTAAACACCGCCGCGCGGTCGCTTTGTTCGTTCGAGTTGAGTCCTTCTCACTTATCCAGGGCGAAATCCTTTCGAAGCCATGGTACCACCACCAGCCATTTAGTCGGAAAGAGATTTCGATAATCTGCCGCATGAGGATCGGACACTGCTCCACCCCATCGCACCTCCACCGTATTAATGTTCTCGCGTCTCCGCAATGCGATTGTGGACACGAAGATTGCACGCTGGACCATCTATTTTTTAACTGTCCCATCCTCAATAATTATCCGAGTTTTATCCCAGACCTTGTAAAGTATAACATCCAACTCCCTCTATGTGTTCTCCACTTGTTATCCCTCAACTCTCCCAAAATTTATAAAGTAATATGTAAATTTATTTCCCTTAATAATATTTCTGTATAGTATAATAGCTTATTTCACACCCTTTCCTTGTTTGTATCATCCCCAATAAACATGTTTTATGCTATATGTACCTACAGTTTTATAAATTAGTATCCCTTGTTTCAGTATTGTGCCGTCTTATACATGTAACTGTGCATGTGAAACTAACTTAGATGCCCTCCGAAAACCACTTGGCAGAAAAGCACCGACTATCGGTGATTGCCATAAAACAACAAGAAGAAGGAGAAGAAGAGTTGAGTCCTACCCGCCGTCGCATCATTGTCGCAAAATCGTCGATAAACCCTCGTGCGAATTAATGTGTGCTGATTCTTGTGCAGATTGGTGGGTGCTGCAAATTAGTGTGTGCTGTTTGAAGAATTGCGTGTGCGGTCCAGCATCTACGCGGTCGAAGTTTGTGGAATCGAGTGAGAGCCAAGCAGCTCTTCATTTCGTTAGGTGCACTGATCGACCGTCGAAAAGGTTGGTGATTTGTTGGCATTTGTTCCATAGTTATGAAACGTCCATTTATCCCTTAAGTCCAATACAGTCCTAATTATCTCTTTATTACCAGCCGGATACTACTGGAAATAGTTTAGAAGAACGTGTTCTATGCCTGGGCTGAAAAATCGTCAGTCAGCTAGAACACCCCATTACAAATATTATTATTCCAGTGACCATTATAGTACCTTGTAGTTTTTTTTAAAAATAATATTTATGATTAATATATTACAAATTAATTATTAATTAAATACTTTTTACTACTAGTTTTTAGATCATTGTTAGTATAGAAAATTTATTTTGGTGCGATGCAGACTAGAGTGAAGTAGGAAACTAGAAATCTGTAAAACCGAATACTATAATTTTGCTGTAATATTATTATCATTGTTGTTTATTCCTTGATTGTTTATTAGGTATCAGTGTCCTTTGTTAACTTTGAATAATTTTCATATATAGAGTGAGCTTCAACAATCTGTAAAGATTTTAGAAAAATAAATTGAATTGAATTGAATCGAAAAAAATCGGTTGTAATTCCGAAAAAGGACGATGCTATTTGCAACGTGATTTGATTCAGGTTCATGATAAAAGGTAAATTAAAACTGTTAAATGAAGGATTTTCAAAAACAACATTGATTTTTACTTATCTACCAAAAAGGTTTTATTTTCAACTGGAGTAAGTAAAACTATAATTTACTCGTAGAATATACCAGTAAAATTTCTTACTAATAAGGTCAACTAAAAAATATTTCTAAGTACATTATCTTTTTTGTCTATGGTCATATGAGTTAGATTCAAATATATTTCTAAATTAAAATAGTTCTTACATAGATTACTAACCAAATGCGCCCCAATAGGTGTCAATAGTGATATTAATCCATTTAGCGTCAAGGACACTAAAATAGGAATTTTCCCTCCAAATTTATTGATAATAAATCCGGCCGGAATCTGCATTGCCAGATAACCCCAGAAAAATGATGATAGGATTATGCCTTGTGTCTTCTTATTCCAGTCAAAAATCTGAAAAATGAAAAAAATATTCCATTAAATTAATAATGGAAAATACTACAAAAATAATACGAATTGGCTCGCAGCAGAGGTAAGGTTGGCGCGGGGGGCAACTACAGCTGTCAACTACAGCGGGTGAACCCGTCACCTAATGAAGTTTTAATGATATTAGATTGTTCCTGTGTGGTGAGCGCAGAAGACTTGGGACGAAAAACAATCCACTGTCTAGTTACGCCACTCGCACGTCAATGGCCAATGCCTTACGGAGAGGCACCGGGAAAGGTATCCAGCGGGTAGCCTCGCCCCTGACTACCAGTTTGGAAGGATGTCTCCACCTCGAATTAATCTTTCAGGATAACTCCTGCCTCCCGACTGGTTACAGGGTGGAGGTCACTTGCGAGGTCCTCTACCTTATGAAGCGGTGATACGGTGTCTACCGAATCTATCGCGGACCACGGCATCCTTAACTCGTAACCAGTCGGGAGACCGGAGTAATCTAGTCGCAATTGGAAGTAAGGGCTGTAATGATATAAAATCGAACGCCTCCTGTCAAATAAAATACTTAATATCTAAACCAAACCATGCCAAGTAAGTACACCTATTGCCATCTATACGCAGCAACGGGAAGGCAAGGTGAATGGTCTTCAAAACGTAAAAGTAGTAATTAGTCGATTCATTCATTATCCCAAAATTTAAATCATATTTCAAAACGTGTAGCGACATCTAGCGGAAAAAAAAGCGAGAAATGTTACCGTCGATAAGCAGATAACTGTAAGAAAATTTTACCGACGTGGCGGCAAGAGAATAAAATATATTAAAATAAGATTAAAACTCAATAAAACAATAAAACGTTTATATATTCGTTAAAAATGAAGCGTAATAGCAATAAACCACTAAATAAAATAAAACTAAATAGGCTTTAGAGAAAAATCAAGGAAAAATCGATGATTGAAAAAACGACGAAATCGCATACAAAAATGGGTCTTCAAAAATGCATGATAGAAACACAGGATATTTAGAAAGATTTCAGCGACGACACGCACTATAGACGTAGTATAGAATAAGCACTATCCTCTGAAACGAAAGTAGAACCTGAAAACAGAATAAATAGTTAGCAATCGATTTAAATATCGCCGGGAACGAATTCGCAGCCAGCCCCGAAGTGACAGTTCAATTTATGCTTAAATTGTCGTACTTTACTGAGAAAAATCGCCACTATAGACGATAATGCTAATTACAGCCTATATAGATAGAACACACAGTAGATGGACCTACTAGAATAAAGCCAATGAAATAAGCTATTTTATGAAGCATAGTGTATACTCCGTACGATAGTTTACAGGGAGAATTTAATGTTTGAATCTAAATAAATGACGATTTGACGGAAGAATAAATCAGAATTATCAACGGCAAGAAAGTGTTGCCATGTTTTGACATCAAATAGAGTCGGCATATCGTACAAATTTTGATCACTAGAGGCGCTGTAATTCAGAAATGAATTAAATTTTAAGGTGGACAACTAATGAAAAACAGACGAGCGTCTCTAAGAGCGTCTCATTCATATTTGGCGGGAAAGTTTTGGAGGGAAAGCCATATCCCAAAAAGCAGACGATAATACAAATATTAGAGTATACAGAAAGAAGAAGCAAGTTAAAAAGGTCATAGGTGACATATTTTTAAAGGAAACGGATGAGTAATTTCGATGTGAAAAATTGTTTTCAAATTGGGTCACTGAAAAACCTACTAACGCCGAATAACTTTTTATAAAAACCATATAGGGTTATAGTAGAAAAAAAATGAATAATAATAGCCATAATAGTTAATGAAATAGACATACTTTTTGGAAAAATATACACGTACCTTTAGAAGCACATAGCGCCGCGAGGAGGCAACATAAAATTAATATATATGCAGAAATTAGATGCAGGGGTTACAGATTATAAGGGAAAAATAAGGAAATCAGCTCAAATGAGTGAATTAAAGAAATAAGAGTGCAAAAATAGCTCGATGTGCACGAAATGGTACGGAACCCCAATGTGGAAAAACGATAGTTGGTAACCAGAAAGAAAAAGCATGATGGCCGCATTATTCTGCATAGGAAGGGGTTGAAAAGCACATCTAAAAATGGAGAAATTGCCGTCTTTTGAAGGGTATAAAAAGGCGGTGGGCGATGCCAAATTCAATTCAGTTTACCAGGAGAACCACCGCGTAATAACCTCGTTACCCAAACGTCGAAAAAGTGCCGGAAAATGTAAAAGTTCAAGTTAAAACGCGGGAATGTTGGCAAAAGTGCTGTCCAATATTCCCATCCATAAAAATCATGTAGAATCTAAGTGAAGTTTTCTTAACATATATCTATTTTATTAGAAGCGGTACATCAAGTATTTGGCGGGAAAGCAAACAAAATTAACCAGTGCTAAAATTCGACGACAGATCGACGTAAAACAGTAAAAACCCTCTATAAGCGACGCCACGTACACCAAATATTTGGCGGGAAAGCAAACAAAATTAAACAGTGCTAAAAATTCGACGAGAGATCGACGTAAAAACAGTAAAAACCCTCTATAAGCGACGCCACGTACATCAAATATTTGGCGGGAAAGCAAACAAAATTAAACAGAGCTAAAAATTCGACGAGAGATCGACGTAAAAACAGTAAAAACCCTCTATAAGCGACGCCACGTACATCAATTATTTGGCGGGAAAACATAAGTATGCAGAATCAAACAGTAGCAAGATAGAAGAAAAATTAAAGATATTCCTTTTAAATAAACATTCACGAGGAGATCATATAAGTAATATCAAGACAGACATTCGCAATAGACTTCGAATCACGAAGACAACTTCGAATCAATATCATCTTTCGACAGAACGGGGGGAAACAATCGTACGAGACGGCCGACATCCCTACGATGCAGCTGTCAAAAATTGAATAAAACAGTTTTTAGTTGTCATGTGTTTAGTTGTTAAGAAGTGTATAAAGGTGTTATGTTAGTGTAAGGTATGTGTTAATTGGATTGGATGGCAGCTTAAAACGAGTAAGATTGTTCAAATTACTATAATTGCGTTATAACCGCCGAATCTGGCAATACTATAAAACTGTTATTGTTGACATTTTTTAATATTTTAAGCAAATATGTATGTTGTTATAATTATGAATAACAAATGCGTCTTATACTGTTTCGCGCTATAATTGAAATAGAAAGCCAATACCATCTGCTTGTCGTACTGCCGCTACCAAATCGGTCAGCGTGTACCTTTTTATAAGGCCAGTACTTGATTGTGACTGCAGGCCGTCAATAAAAGACGAAGCCTCATTGATTGAGATACTTGAAACTGCCTGGTTTCACAGAGACAAAGTCCGTGAACCAGCGTAGCGATAAACTAAGAAAAAAAATGTATATATATATGTCGTAATTGATTCGACATACCCAGTAATATAGGTTATGATAAGTTGTGTTTTTGTGCTATATTGCGTATTGTCATATTATCATGTTATTTTTAATTATTTAATGCAAAGCTACAAAAAGAGCCATATATGTACATAAATGAATTGTATAAACTAAAAATTTTATTTTACAATATATCGAATATTTTGCCGGAAAAAGTGTTCATATTTTTTAATCAAAAGGATACCATACCTGAGAAAAAAAAATAGACTGAGCTAATTTATAATTAGAAATGGATTCGATAAATCAGATACCGCACTAACGGATGAACGAACGCAGTAATTGAATACGCGAGATTGGCGCCTTTATTATAAATGTATCTCGTAATCCAATAAATATATAAGAAAAATAACTCCTGAGTTCACGACGCACTGACAGAAGACTGTAGCATCCGTCAGTGTGATAAATAGTGCATCGATAAATCAAACGATGTCAGATATTCAGTAATGATCACTAGCGTACTTATAAGTACATTAAAAAATAAAAAATCCCATCTGATTGGAGCAATCGTCAACCGATATTGAGAAAGTGACTTAAAACTATTAGCATACATTGATCTGGAAGTCTCTAACTATAGAACACCTTTGATAATCCACTAGATAGGAATTGTGTCATAGAACATCAAAAATCAATATTTCTCATCGGGACGAGATCTTAAAAGTGTAGGTTACAAGCCGATCTTAACTTATAAACATCAAATTGATCCAAACTATCTAAAACCAAGTGCATAAGGATCTAACAAATTGGTCTAGACACATAGAATACTCATTATTATTCTTCTTCTTCTTTTGGAGAATACATTTTAGTCATGATAGGAGAATTTCACATATGAAGGAGCGCGTACAAGAGGAAACAGGGCTATTCACTTGAAATCTCAATTCTCTGCATACTTTGAATATCTGTAGACATATATTAGCATCGTCCTCTTCTTTTAGTCACTTCTCCGTTCAATTATCTTCTTCATCAAGCGCTTATCGCTGATGACACATCGCGAGCACTTTTAACAAATAGATAATAATAAAAATAAATAAAAATTATTCGCTACAAATGGCTTGCCCAAAGTGTGGCCGATCATGATCATTGCGAGATATTGTCACCTTACATCATACAAATCTTACAAATTAAATTAAAAATAACAAAAACAAATACAAATATAAATAAAAATAAAAAATAACGCTACAGGGCGTGAGTGTAAGCCCGCTGGGTAACATACCTGGTTATCTCGCGGATAAGGCGTTGGGCTCTTACGGGCACGTGGCGCAGCTTGACGGTGGACTGTTTTGTCCAAGTCTTCTACGCTCACTTCAAGGGAGATAGAACGACCAATCGTAAAACTTTCTGAGGTGACGGGTTCGCCCGATGTAGTTGACAACTCTATTTGATAAAGAAAGTGCAGCACATGTGTATATCCCAACGCATTTTCCAATTTAATTTACTGGAAAACCCCCTTACAAAATAAACATCCGCCACTTAGAATTATTCACTGAATAATCCTATCGTCGTTTGGT
Organism: Micropterix aruncella; assembly: GCA_944548615.1. Taxonomy (NCBI): domain Eukaryota; kingdom Metazoa; phylum Arthropoda; class Insecta; order Lepidoptera; family Micropterigidae; genus Micropterix; species Micropterix aruncella. The sequence goes on from OX155958.1 coordinate 2,989,255, forward strand.
GACTGGAAAAAATCAGTGCCGAAAGAAATCACTATCCTCTGACGTATATCTTATGCATAGATTCTGCATCTTCTTGATGTATGTCTTATGCATAAATTCTCAATGTTATGCATATATTCTGTACCCTTTATAATTTACTTGGCATGGTTTCTTTGACATCTATATAACTAAAGTCGAAAAATTCCAGTATCCAGACAATAGAAGTCTGACGAGCCAGCTGCAGTTGATTTCCAACTAAATTCGGCATTTTACGCACAGTCAGGTGATGACTAATGTCATTTCTTCTGATCGATACGAAATTAACGCACATTTATCACCCCACTCACAACTATTGAGTCACTGTTTACAATATAAAACGCAGTACATTTCGATCGATCAATATCATTCCCTTGGTGGACAATTACCGCGGCTACACATCATTCCTGTTGGGCAGTTATCGCGCTACACATCTTCATCATTCCCTTGGTGGGCAGTTACCCACACTACCTACACGACGGCGAAATATAAATCAAGGCGTTACGAACTGGCAACCTACTACAGACCTTCTGAATAAATACTTCAACTTCAACATCCTCGACTTTCAATCACGAAGAAAACTTCCTGATGAGAACCACCCTTCGCTCACAAACAATTGGAGTCTAGTGAAGGGTGGCCACTCTCACATGCCTACAAAAAAGTCTGCGACAGCATATGTCTAACTTTTATATTTAAGTCACAAAAAGTAGTTTATTTATATTTAAAAAATAATTGAAATCGTTAGGTCATGTTTATTGGTCATTTTATCAACAATTATGAATTCATATCAAAATAAGTAAATTTATCGTCTCAAGTGTTTAAAACAAAAGACTTCTCCCTTTTACTGCATACAATTTCACTTTTACTGCATAAATGGTTAAAGAGATAAGACACTCACAAAAAAAGACAGTCACAAGAAAACACTCACAAATAACGGTAATATAGTCAAATTGGCATGCAAATACATGCATACATATGCAGTAGAAATATAACCCTTGTTTTGGCAGTCAGGAAATAAATCATAGCACTCAGTACTAACCAAACCACACTCATAATTTCATCACAAGTAAAAAGTTTTACCGCCCAACGAAGTGGGCACGGGTCAGCTAGTTTACTATACAGTTTACATTTTAAATAATAATATTTGTTCTTACAATTAATAAGAGCCAAATCAACCAGGTGTTGTAATTTTACTTTTATCCTTATCATGTTTTTAGTGACCGGGCAAAGAAATTTCCTTACCTCAACAGTGCTTTGAGTATTGTTTGTAGTCATTGCAACTACGGATATACTCATATTCTGGCGCGTTCCAATTATAGTAGAATAGCACAGAAACAGCAATAACACTTGCAAATGCCGCACGCCTATTTTAGTAATTCGTTCTGTATCTAAAAAAAAAAACGAAATTATATTTAATTTAAAACGTATTTTTCTTAATTTATAAAAATACAATAATTTCTGTACGAAAAAAAAATCTACACTTCTTGAAATGATTATTCGACTTTTAATCTATAAGTATATATAAAAGAAGAAACTGACTAACTGACATATCAGCGCACGACCTAAGCCACTGGAACTAGAAACTTGAAACTGTTCACAAAGCTTCCTTTTATAATTTATCGAGCAATAATTAGGGGTTTTTGGAAATTCGACCCCTAAGGGTGTGAAAAGGGTGAAATTCTGTTGTATGGAAAATCGATACCGCTTAAGATACTGACATAAAAAAATATATTAGGGCTACTCATAAGAAATTAAATATAATGACATTCACAGTTTTTTACAAAATCAACCATTGGGGGTAATTACGGGGATGAACTTTTGTATGGAAATACTTAAACCGTTCGATCTAGAAACTCGAAATTTTGCGCAGGCCTTTATTTGATAGTGAAGTAAGCACCTAGAAGTTTTTTTTGAAAATTCCACCCCTAAGGGGGGGGGGGGGGTTAAAAATACGCGATAAAAATTTGTATGAAAATACGTCATATACTGGTACTTGTTCCCTCGGTTAATTAAATGAAATAAAAATTACATGTTTCGGGATTTTTGTAAATTCCAACCCTGAGGGGGTAATAAAGGAAATAAAAATTTGTATGAAAATACATTTTTTTTTTGTGAACTCCATGAGAAATTTATAAAAGCAAACCGTTAGATCTTGAAACTCGAAATTTTGCATAGGGCTTTACTTGATAGTGTACAGAAGCACAAAAAAGGGTTTTTCTAAATTTTCAGCGCTACGGATGTAAGAATGAGGTGAAATTCTATAGTATGGATAATCAAAACGGCTGAAGGTACAGACATCAACATTTATATTTTAAATATTCATTACAAATGAATAATAATGACAATCACAATTTCTTCAAAATCAACTCTTGGGGGTGAAATAAGAGATGACATATTATATGGAGATACCCAAGCCGTTAGATCTTGAAACTTGAAATTTTGCACAGAGTTTATTTAATAGTGGACGAAAGCACAAAAAAGGTTTTTTTTTCATCCCCACGTGATGAAAGAAAGAGGTGAAATCTATAGTATGGCAAATCGGAACCGCTGAAGTTACTTACATCAAAATTCTATTCAGGCTACTCATTAAAAATGAATAATAATGACATTCACAATTTTTTGAAAATCAACCCTTGAGTATTAAATAAGGTATGAAATTTTGTATGTAGATACCCAAAACCGTTGAATATTAAAGCATATTTTTTTCACAGGGTTTTATTTGATAGTGGAGGGAAGAACTACGACGGTTTTTTTTTATTCAACCCCCACGGGATGAAAGTAAGGAGTAAAATAAATTATGTAGTATGGATAACCGAAATCGCTGAAGCTAGAGACATCAAGATTTATACTAAGATACTCATTACATACGAGAAATAATGACATTACCAGTTTTTCTAAATCATCCCTTGCGAGGTGAAATAAGAGATAAGAATCTGTATGGGGATATACAAACCGTTAGATCATGAAATTTGAAATAATTTTGCAAAAGCCCTGAAGCCATCAAGATGAAAACGTATATTAAAGCTACTCATTACCACTGAAAAATAATGATTTTCTCAGATTTTTTTCACAATTTACTGAGCTTTCTATAATACTACAGTCAGTCGGTAGATTGCTCGGTAAGTCAGGTAGTTAATCCCAGAATGTTAAAGAACGCATTCTGAAATTCAACGCAAACGAAGTCGCGGGCAACACGGGATATACTTTGCTTCAACTGTCGTCAATCTTTGAGAAAAACGTGTGGAACGAAAATACATTATTTAAATGGTAGAACTATTTACCTATAGGTAGTGTCTGAAATGGCAAATTTAAGTCAATATTTTTTAATTAACCACTCGATTCGAAACTCCACGCGAAGCGAAGCCGCGGGCAACAGCTATTTAAATATAAATAAAATCTTACTTATACAATCCTCTTCATTGACAGTGTTGTAATTATAATTCATTTGCACTTCCGATGAACTGCCCATCGTGAAATATTGTCACAAACAATAACAGCTATGTGGAAAAAGACATATGGATCTGAAACCTGATATTAATTTTATTTACATAAAATTTAAAATGGTAATTGAAGCTACAGTCATACAGAACATTGACGAAATAAATAATTTGGTCCTCAAGGACAGTTAGATCTTCCACACAAACGGCGACTCAGAAATTAGTTTTCGTGGCTCTCCAAATCGACGTTCACTTTGAGTTCATATTTAACCCTGCAGCTGTACCACGGCATTTACCACTTCAGCTGTAGCGTTGGGCCTTTCTATACCCCCGTCATACGGTCGATTTTGATCTATTGCTGGAGCGGTTGCACTATCTTTACATCTCAGATGATGCAGTAATGTGTTTTACACTTACCTGAAGGGGCGCCGACATTGTGTTGGCTTATCGATGAATTACGCTTGCTCGATGAAACAGTATTATACATCTCCATTTATTATGGTACCGATTGCTATATTTAATAATATTTTCGGTTTAAGTATTATTTTAGAATTAGAATAATTAAATAATGTCCTAATAATGTGATGTGACTTAATTAATGAGTACTTAATAGATAACTTATTATCATAGCATGGCATATCATAGCTCATTATTTATTTCTAAACAGTCATTAGTAAAATGTTATCATGGCATTAAGTAATAATGAGTCCCACATATGTATATTATAAATGCTGCTCGGATAAAACATCATTACTTGCCTATCAGTTGAGCAATTGAGACCATATTTTCTATCCTGGAGCTATTGAAGTTGAAGGGTGATATAACAGGCACCGTTATACATAACATTGTGTCATTTTTTGACGAACTGAAAGTGACCCAGCAAAAGTATCGCTGCTCAATCTCAATAATATAATAATCTGATAGATAATCTGCGAAGGTTGCGACGCGCATCCCTACAAGCAGGTAATAAAAAGGAAGGGCCGGCCTAATGATTTATTGCCTCACCGGAACGTTCGTTTGGCCCGTACATATGTAGTTCATTCGCCAACATGCTCGCTTGTCGCGATTTCATCTCGAGTTTTCGTTATTGATTAATGCCGCCTTGCTTTGATACAGGCCACCAAATCTAGATAATTCTCTGGTTATTTTATGGCCGATAGATATATGAATATAGGGTATGTGCCTAATTCTAATGTAAAGCTGAATAAATTAGGACCCTCATGAAAACATAGAACTACAAAAATAAATCAAAACAAAGTATATCATTTCGAGTAATAATTATATTCTCTTTTTTATTCATACAATAATTATTGCAGTGTATTCTCAACCCCAAAATTAATATTCAAGAATTATACTGGTGGCTATGTCTAGTTATTCATACGACTAAAAACTTAATTAATATTATATTCTAGCAATACAGTTGAATAACCTGCTTTAACTATCGATGCGTGTTCGACAACCAAATACTAGATCCAGCTAAACCTGTTGACACATTCATAAACAGGTTAAATACATTGGACTAAGGCACTATGAGTAAGCTAGAGGCCTAATGATTTATGCGATTTAAGTTTTATTTGATAATCCTCTCAGAATTAGGGAATTGCCATAAAAACGAGAATTTCATAATTTTTAGAGTACGAATTTAAAATAACGCATGCCTTTGTTAATGGACACATAATTGAAGGACACATAACTGTTTTCGATTTATTTAATTTCATTCATTGTTTTTTTTCTTTTGACTAAATTCAACTCTAAATACAGAGCATTTGTAACGGACCTTAAGTCCACTACATACGATCAACAAATGCATCGATTTTCAGTGAAATCCACTGACACAATTCAGCTATTATTTTGACTCGTGCAGCTATGAATCAGCACGATGAAACAATACTTTTACTGAGAATATTTCAAATTGCATCATTCCACGGCCTATATAAACCGGCCAAAAAGCAACCAAATTATCATTCCCCGAGTGATCACCTTCCCCCAAGGTTGCGACGGCATATCCGGTACCCCTCTACGAGGTCGCTCAACGGATCCAGCTCCTTGGTTTCCTTTCCTCATTCTCTGAAGCATCAGTCTCGAAGCATCAGTCTGTAATCCCACAGACTCGAGCCGTGCCCAGTACAAGATACTAGGAGCACACATACAATCCTCATCAACTTTCCTACATAACCTCCGTCGCGCAACCCTCGCGTCTCGATAAAGTAATCCGGGAACTCGTTAATTCGGCAAGCGTTATAATTGGCAATATTCAATCGATTCAATCAATAAATATCTTCAGCTTCATCAAAACCGCCTTTAAATACAGAGATAACTCGTAAGTTGACACCACCACCTCACATCGAATTATTTGGAGTCTTGTGAGGGGTGGTCCCTCACACATTTCTCAATCCAATCCTGAAACTATTTTTCTCATATATGAGACGCTTTTATTAGTTTGCCCACAAAAATATATACATTTTAAAATATAAGTTTCGAAGGAGTTTTTAAACGTGGTAAAACTCGCGATAAAGTATTTATAATAAGATTATCGATTACTCAGGTCTCGTGATACAAATGAATACTTGTATTGTCGCACATATTCGTGACATATTTATACTATACATTCTTTTTATCCCTTGCCCTCAATATTTCTGCTCATATCTGCGAAGCAGCGCACCATCGCTCTTCCGTCCCTCTCTCGCCTCGCTTTCGTTGCAGCGCCTTTTTTTCTCGCCGTTCCTTGCTTCAATATCCTCTTGACCATGTACGCGAGTAGCCGTGTTTCTTGTCTCGTGCCGCCCGCCGATGCGCGTCTCCGGGTACGTGCACAGAGTAATTATTTTTATCTGGACGCGTTGTTATATGAGGTTCCTGCTACAAATTCAGAACCATCGTCTATTTTCCTGTATCAGTAAGGGTTAGGATCCTCCGTGGTTCTAGACGCCCAGTAATGCATATGATAAAACTTGTTCTCCGATTTGGCTTGGCTTCCAGTGGCCTGTATTCCGTTTCTCGCGGGCTAAACTAATCTGGTTAGCTGGACTAAAAAAAAACTAAGCTGGTGCTAAAAATTAAGAACTTAAGCACCTTCGTTATTGTTTTGGCATTCCGTTTCATCTGAATTAAGAACCGGTCCTGAATCTTAAAATTTCCCTTTTTTTCTATGGCCGTTCTAAAGCGAGGTCCTAATTTTAACAGCTCGCCACCCGGTCAGTCGCCCGATCGCTCGCCGCCGAACCGTTTTCGTGTTTGTGTGTCGATTCGCGTTTTCGTTTGTTTTGAAATAAAACGGCAAACAATAATAAGGTACTAGTGCCTAAACAAGAATATAAAGCGCGATCTATCATAACCTATAAAAAAATACACAGTATTTTCAGGGCATGATATAGATATGAATAAACGATTACTTACGATAATTTACGGTCATCATCCCTCCTTCGATTTAAAAGCTAATGCTGAGCAAACATCTTTGAAAATTGCAATACGAAAAGTCTTCGGAATCACAAGCAAAAACAAGTTACATGGCTGTCAGACGAAGACTGATCGATATTAGACCGTTCTTAGATAAGACCCCGAACAAGACCCATCCGCCGTGACAGTTGTAGAAAGGGAATACCAAAAAGGATCTCGACGGTGCTTAACGTCAATTTAAGCACCTGATGATCTCTACAGCACGCGCCAGTTAGGACCCATGAAAAGGAATAGCAAAACTTCACTTCAAAATTAAGCGTCGTTTTAGCGCCTTTTTAGACCTTAATTTAGGTACCTGCAAGAAACGGAATACGGATCAGTATGTGCAAATTTTATTTCCATGAACAAAATATTAACTAGGAATGGACCTGTGAAGGACACTAAAGGACACTAATTCTCACTAAACCGCACTCTTTAAAGGACACCAATTCAATAAATAAACTGGCGTTCGTTTCATTTAGTTTAATAAAACCACCACTTCGATAAATCTCTAGTCCTAAAATTACAAACTATTTTTCACGGAAGATATATTAAAATATGTACATAATATCGGCTGTTTAACATCATTTATCAAAATACAGCAGCGGGAAGTATAGCTTATCCATTTAATATCGACACATTTTCTAATTTTCCTTCTATAATTTCATCATCTTTATCTTTTGAGGATTCTTCATTCGAAATATTATTCCACTCTTGAACATCCGCCGAGCCTAGTAGAGAGAACATGGCATCGGTAGCAAATACTACAGCTGCTGTGGCGAAGAACAGATATTTCCAATGAGCGACGTCCGTCTGAAAGAATTTATATATAAGATATAATAATTTAAACTTAAATATAAAAGTTAGACATATGCTGTCGGTGACTTTTTTGTAGGCATTATCAAGCTCTACAACTTTTCTCTAGAACTTAATCATATATCTCTCATCGTTAAGGCAGCGTTAGTTAGAAACGTTTACGCTCGAACGTTTTTTCTCCGACTTACTTTGCAAATCCGACTACCACGAAAAAGTATTTTCATTTTTGGATTAATATATAGCCCATGACACTCACAAATAACGTGGCTTTCTATTGGTAAAAGAATTTTCAAAATCGGTTTAGTAGATCCAGAGATTACTTCCTACAACCTCACAAACTTTACCTCTTTATAATATTAGTATCTATAGATAGATTAAAATGCAGCATAAAAGCAAACATGAAAGAGCGCCATAAACATATAATAACGCAGGGATGGGGAAGGGGTGGGGACGAGATATTTTTTATAAGCGCGTGTGTTTACATTTTTACAAACTCGGTGCCGTCCTTAAATGTGCGGGTAAATATTACAGAGATGGGCTTCGCGTACGGAGAAGGAGTACAAGTAGATATCACTACTGTAACCAGGGATCGTGTGCAGTAGGTTGTATTCAGATCTCAGAGGCACCTAAGAGCTGATAAACCTACTTATGTGATAGCTCGAAGCGGCCCCCTTCAAGATTTTGAAGAGCAAACCGAATATTTTCGTATATTTCCTTTCTTATGCCGTCTTCTTTGTCCACGAAATATCATTCTGTAATCCGTATTATGATCATACTTTCTTAGGTCTTAAATAAGGCGAATGCAGACACAATGGTTTTTTTTCATATTTTAATACGATATATAACTAAAATTGCTTGATGAATGGTGTCTTATACTTTCCCAAACTATTACGTCTTGATGAAACGACATAAAATGCGTCGCCGTTCTATGAATTGTTTATACATAGGCGCTGTAAAAGTTTCCGAAATTTACATAAACAAATATTTAAAATACAATCACAATATTTGAAAATAGAAATCTTTGGATGAAGATTAAAGCTTGTTTCATATAACTATCATTTGTTTTGTCATTGTGGCATCATTTTAAAAATGTAAATTCAACTGGTGGCTTTTTCGCTGTATGATTTTCTGCGATTTTAGACATAAGCAGGCAGTCACTCGCCTTCAGATTATTTTTGATGATTTGGCGATGAAGCATTGAGAAAGGCAAAAAATTATAGCTGGTTTGCTTAATTCAAACGAGGTCATGTCAATCTCAGTGGCGAATTTCATTAAGGTTGCCCATCCACCGCTGTCAACAAGAAAAACATCGGTTCTGTGCGCCGTACGATCGAAACAAATAGGCATGTTACATACCATGAGATTCGGGAATCCTCATCCACAGGCATGGCTGAGATAGAATCAACCATACACACCATTTGGCTATGAGAAAGCAATGCTCGCGGTGGATCTCACAATATTTGACCGAGGCTCCAAAAAACAGGACTTGTCACTTGTTGGATTGCTACGCTTATCAGATTCAACGAAGGGGCTTCAAATTTGGTCAGGAACTCTTTCAATAAGAGCTAAACGCAATCAAATTGGCGCGTGTGCGAAGTGCCGCGAAGTGGATGATCGCTTCTTTATTTTGAACTTGTGGACATAGATATTGTTGTTTTAAAGAATAGTTCTCTGATCGCTGAACGATTGTTAAATGAATAATAGCTTCTTGTTGGAAGTTATTTTGACGCAGTCCGTAAAAGCAATGGTAAACTATACACTAACTTGCACCAGAACACAACTCGCACAGGGCCAGAAAGAAAAATGAATATTTGAAAGCGACAAAACGTAGAATTCATGAGCTATTCTCCATAAAGTTCCGATTTAGCACCTTGTCACTACGCAATTTGCACGGAAGGACAAAATAATATTGACTCACAATATCGGTAAGAATAGCCGCAGACACCAATGGAGCTAGCATCGAACTGAAATTGCTGCAGGTATTTGAAAGGCTCATCAGCGTTCCGGCGTAGTTTGGTGATAAGTCAATGTGATTGATCTGAAATTATATATCGCACATGAAACGGCTATACGAGTATGGTTGTAACTTAATGTAACTCAAAAAATAACCTTTTTATATGGCTGCCCAACAAAAAAGGAGTGTAATGTGTTCAGGGTTTATCTATGTATGTTTTCCGTTTCTATATTCCACTATAACTCCTAAACGCTTTAGCCGATTTAGAAGTGAGTAGCATGGTTAGAATCGTTATATCATCCCGAGTGTCATAGAGTACATTAACTGTACAAATATCAAGTGAGTAGTTGTCTAAATGTCCAAAAGTCAATAAATTAAAAGAACTATATCGTGCTCAGTGTCAAATGAAAGGTCTGATTGAGTACATTGCGAAATATACATATATCTATATGGATAAATACATAAACCAAAAATATTTTTATAAAAACCGTAATAAACATAATTATAAATACAATAGATCACTTTCTGTAACGGCACTTGTGATTTTGTATTCTTTTAATAGTATTTACTTGTTTTCTCTTTCCTTTCTATTCCATACTTGATACTGAAAAAATAACGAATCCCAAAATAACGTAATTTAAAAAAAATATTTGATACCTGTACATAAGTAGTATCTTATCCGACACAATCATAATTTTATCTACTAGATTTCATCAACCATGTAAGTTTCGAGGGATACATTTCGCGCGTTCAAATGTGCTATTTATTTAAAACCCCCAAAGATGGATCCTACGTTATCTGTGTAATAAAAATAATCTATGGGTAATCTTGTATGTGCTAAACAGTATACCTATATGGTGTACACTATTTACTAGACATAAATATATTTTCGCTTCACAAATAAAAGGTTAACAAATCCGTCAAGATATGGTTGAAACATATAATTAAAAATAATAAATATAATGATATTGAGATTATTATGGTGAATTTCCATTATGTGAAATTATAATTAGAATTTAAATTAATACTAAAAAATTTTGAATTACTAAAATAACTACGACGTGTCAGATAATAAAGCTAGAATTACATGAAAATAGGTCTGAGAATTAAAATAAGAATTTGATATAATATTTATTTGTTATTATCGCTTAAAAAGACGCTCTAATAACATATATTTGTTACATCCTGCATGGATATGGTATTGTGCTATAGCAAATCGTATACCACATCATAATTATAGTTGATATTATGGAACATATCCTATACCACATCAATTTGTTTACCTTTAAGGTCTTTTTTATTTGTTTATTTCTTTATTTCATCCTAAATTACAGTATAATAACTTAATATAATTGAGCATAATGAAATCGGGCCTTAAGACCAATACCGTTCATAAAAAAAACATTTACCTACACAAAAAAATAGATGATTAAAAATTTGAAACATAAAAATAAAATATTTATGAAATACTTTGCCGTTTGAAATGATAGACTAATCTTTTTAAATGATAGAATAAGAGGGTTTTTAGAATATGAAAATAAAAATGATAAATAAATAATAGCAATATTTTATATTGATATTTTATTTATTTCTCTCAATATTTGATATTATAAGCTTTTTCAAAATATCCTGGCCTTGTGGGACACGACTGCATATTGCTATTTCATGGTTGGTAAATGATATTTCATTTAGGTAGTAGTATTATAAAAGTACATAATTATTTCGACACTTACCATAAACCCTGCATATTGTCCGGATACTAAGCTTAGGCTCAAAATAAGAACGATTTCAGCTGCGACGATACCTTTTATGTATGGCAATGCTATCAGTGCTAATGCTACTGACCAGCTACCTGAAAAATATAAACTATATGTAAAAAAGGATTTAAAATAAATTAATAGTTTTAAAAAACACTAAAAACACGCTTTTATATATGCACGTAAAAACCAAAAAATCCTGCTTCATCATCAGACCTTAAAACTTAATCGTGGTCAAAGTTCATTACAAGACCTTTCTAACAAGTCCAAACACGGCTATGATACGATATTCCATCATGGAATGCCAGTGCCTATCTTCCGGCTTCATCATCAGACTTTGAAACCTAATCGTGGTCAAAGTTCATTCCAAGACTTTTCTAACAAGTCCAAACACAGCTATGATACGATGTTCGATCATGAAGTCCCAGTTCATATCTTCCGACTCCATCATCAGATCAGTTCGACAGTACCATATTATTGTATTGTCATCAGAACTACATACAGCTGCCAATTTTCATGACGCTACGATTTTTGGAAGATGGTTAAATTAGTTACCTTAGATTCCATTACATAGTTACATACAGGTCGACCTAATAAAAGCGTGTTAATAACAAGATTTACCTTCCACCAGGGAGATCCAGTGGCAATCTTCCGGCTCCATCTTCAGACCCTCATCATCAGGTGTAATAGAAAGTACTCATGAAAAAAAAACCTACAAGTCCAAATCCGACTGTCCTACCATTTGCTATCAGGGAGTTTCAGTCCCTACGACCCGGCTCCATCATCAGATCAGCTCGGCAGTATCTTCGGATAGTAATTTCAGCTTAATCGGATTAAGCTTTTGGGCGCTATCATGGAATAATACATATAGATAGACATACAGACAGACAGACAGACCAACAGACATACGTTAATCTGGAAATGGTCTTAATCGTTTCAGGGGGCTCAACATGAATATTGCCGTATTCATCTCGATAATAAAATGCGCGTTCACAATAATATAAATGCGCGTTTACAGTAAAATAATGGGCACATATGAGGCTGCCATGACTGAGGTGTGCCGCTTCTGTCCATCGCGTATTTGTGACTGATTTTCTAGGCGAGATGGCTGCACGCTTAACCAATAGATCATACGTGTGGATAAGCCATAATGACCGTAAATTATGCCAAGTGCGGGTAACTCGTGTAATCAGTCTACTTCAATTTCATCATCATCATCATCTGACGTGTTGTTTTTAACCGACTTCAAAAAAAGAAGGCGGTTATCAATTCGCTTTTTTATGCTTGTTAATTACCTCAGAACTTCGTCATTTATGAAACGATTAAAAAAAAACTATTTTTATTTGAAAGGATATACTTCCAGATTGGTCCCATTTTAATCAAGATCTTGTTCTGATAATGGGATCCACGAGGAATTGAGGGAACTCTTCAAATATTATCATATGAAGTTGAAATTTACATTTTGGTTTAGTTCCGTTAACAATTATTTCTTTTATGGTAAGCATGACCCGATTCTTCACCCAGGGTTGGCTCCCGACGAGGGGACTCCTCAAAGGTAAACAGTACAGACACGAAATTTTGTATACGCATTCAGTTATGATAGCCCGTTCTAAGTTTTACTATGACACGGCTGCTGCAACCAGGGTTGGCTCCTTCCTTACTAAGAGACTCCTCAACGGTCAACAGCACATATACGAAATTTGTATATGCATTCAATTACGACAGCCCGTTCTAAATTTTCCCAAGACAAGACTGCGGTACCTGGGATTGACTTTTAATGCAGGAACTCCTCAACAGTCAATAGTGCTATTGTCTGTGCAGACACGAAATTTTGTAGATGCATTAAATTTGAATAGCCCGTTCTAAGTTTCACCATGAAATGGCTGCTGCACTTATAAAAAAATAAAGCCGGTTTTTTTGTTAAAATTTTGTATCATTTTAACATTTGGCAGATGCCGACATAGAAAACCAATAATATAATTTTCTTTATTAAGTACCTATAGAGTTATATAATTTTCGGACTCGTACTCTGGGCAATATTCCTCTGTTGACTAGAATATCACTGGCAAAGCTGAATAAGAACGTTGTCAGCCATTTGGATAGGAATGGTAAAGCTGAGAAGACACCACTCTGGAGAGGTAAAAAGAAATTATTATTGCAACATTAACATTTAATATTATAAGTTATACATATATGCCCTGACGCCTCGCCTTTTTACACAAATATAATATGCTTAGGGATCGGATTAATATATTTTAAAAATAAAATATTACTTGTAATAGTTTAGAAGAATATACCTATTCGTTTACCTCTGCATATTATTTGAATGTGATTTAACTCTAGAGATTTTTATTGAAGATTTATAGTACCACTTGGCATAGTGTATTACACCTATAGCAGTGTATTTATTAAAACCTATATTTCCACGAGGTCTAAATATTTTTTCGTAGACAACGTAGGTAATAAATAGTCATAGCCATGATCATAGTCGTAATTTATTATTTCAAAAAAAATCACCGAGGAATACCAGTATGTCATACAAACATACGAATTCATATTACAGAAATATAATTTCATCTTTCAAACCATAGGTAATTAAAAGATGTTGAATTCATAATAAATATAGAACAACGAATCAAAATAAATGCCCCCGAAAAAAAACAATTAAAAACGCAATAGTCCAAACCAATTTCTATTTTCAAATAATAACAATGCTGTTAAACAAATATAGAGATTTACGTAAAATGTTATTATTTCTCAAACATAAAATAACATTAACCATTAATTAATTACTGGAAATAATATTGTTAAAAATAATTAAATAATGTCAAATTACACAATAAAAATTCAAAATATAAATGAAATTTATCATAGGCTTACACGCGGTGTACTAATTTTAAAAGAATTCGGTTTGAGTTGCGTAATATTCAACACTCAAATAAAATTTTCTACAGACTTTTGAAGTCATCCAAAATATAGAGGGCATGATAGTTTCGATTTATTATCGCTTTTAATTTCTAACTCACTATGTGTCTGTTTTTCAAGACACTAGTTCAATATTTTATAGGCCAGATACAAATACGAGTAATGTGCATTGATATAGACTTAGCCGCACTTTAGGCATGATGATATTATGTTTATTTCTTGTATTGTGTCTATGCAGTTGCTTTTGCTTTCTTGGCTTTTCAATTTTGCTTTTCAAAATTGGCTTTTCAAAATCGCAGGTCAAGAAAAGTGGCAACCAATGAGACAGGTCATAACCGGTCACGCGTAATTATACACGCCACGCACACATCTTACGCCGAACAATCGTCAGCCGAATATTCGACGCTTCGGTTGGTAGAGTGGCAGAGTGCTATCTAATGGGCCGGCGAGCATAAGAGAAAATAAATCAATCATTAGAAGTAGTGATGCCACGAATAGTGATTTGGCCGAATACCGAATATTCGGCCACGCTACCGGCCGAAACGCCGAATATTCGGCTGACGAATGAACGGCGTAAGATGTGTGCGTGGCGTGCATAATTACACGTTACAGATTATGGACCTGTCTCAATGGTGGCCACTTTTCTTGACCCGCGGTTCATTACTAGTTTCCTGGCATTGGTTCAAACGGAAAGAGCAAGACAACAAATATTTTAGAAGCTCTGACAATGAGTTGTGATGAGTCTAGTAGTAATGAATCTAATGGTGATTCTTCTCCACTTCGTAAGAAAAGAAAAATCAACGAAAATGATAAAACGATTGAATTACACTACAGTTTCTGTTTTGAGGAAGTCGGTACAGATAATATGCAAAACGATATATATATATATATAAATATATATATAATATATATATATATATATATATATATATATATATATATATATATATATATATATATATATATATATATATATATATATATATATAGAAATATTTGATAGTTTTGTGTATATATTCTTTTTAGAATTGATCAATAAGATGATTATAAAGTAAATAATTATAAAAGCCACTTACATCGTGACGAAGGATTCCCTTGATCGGATTCGGGAATGCTTTAGGTGTTAACGAGAATGATGAATGCCTCTCACTTGCGGAAAGAGGAGTAGGTTTAAGTTGGGCCCATTTTTCAACTAGTAAACGCTCACCCTTCATCCAATTATCTCAAAAATTAAGCTACAATCCTTCTTTATACGTAAACTCACTCAATTTCCTATTATTTCAGGGGAAATAACAAGACAAGACGAGCTACTTGACAGATGGAAGAATTTAAAATTTCGAATTTCGTTTTTTTATTTTCTAAAGGTGCGATATAAAGAAGCTGCGATCAATATTCAGCTGAAAACTTAAAAGTTTTTAAGTTTTCAGCTGAATATTGATCGCAGCTTCTTTATATCGCACCTTTAGAAAATAAAAAAACGAAATTCGAAATTTTAAATTCTTCCATCTGTCAAGTAGCTCGTCCTGTCTTGTTATTTCCCCTGAAATAATAGGAAATTGAGTGAGTTTACGTATAAAGAAGGATTGTAGCTTAATTTTTGAGATAATTGGATGAAGGGTGAGCGTTTACTAGTTGAAAAATGGGCCCAACTTAAACCTACTCCTCTTTCCGCAAGTGAGAGGCATTCATCATTCTCGTTAACACCTAAAGCATTCCCGAATCCGATCAAGGGAATCCTTCGTCACGATGTAAGTGGCTTTTATAATTATTTACTTTATAATCATCTTATTGATCAATTCTAAAAAGAATATATACACAAAACTATCAAATATTTCAAAATATTGAATTTTTACATATTTTATGTTTCGTTCATTGTAAATAATCCATTTAGGTTAAAGGTAATCTTTCCAACTAATAGGAAAGAGCTGACTGCTTCCTTTCATTGATATGAGGGCATGTCACGCTTTTAGTTTTAAGTTTTCAGCTGAATATTGATCGCAGCTTCTTTATATCGCACCTTTAGAAAATAAAAAAACGAAATTCGAAATTTTAAATTCTTCCATCTGTCAAGTAGCTCGTCTTGTCTTGTTATTTCCCCTGAAATAATAGGAAATTGAGTGAGTTTACGTATAAAGAAGGATTGTAGCTTAATTTTTGAGATAATTGTATGAAGGGTGAGCGTTTACTAGTTGAAAAATGGGCCCAACTTAAACCTACTCCTCTTTCCGCAAGTGAGAGGCATTCATCATTCTCGTTAACACCTAAAGCATTCCCGAATCCGATCAAGGGAATCCTTCGTCACGATGTAAGTGGCTTTTATAATTATTTACTTTATAATCATCTTATTGATCAATTCTAAAAAGAATATATACACAAAACTATCAAATATTTCAAAATATTGAATTTTTACATATTTTATGTTTCGTTCATTGTAAATAATCCATTTAGGTTAAAGGTAATCTTTCCAACTAATAGGAAAGAGCTGACTGCTTCCTTTCATTGATATGAGGGCATGTCACGCTTTTAGTTTTAAGTTTTCAGCTGAATATTGATCGCAGCTTCTTTATATCGCACCTTTAGAAAATAAAAAAACGAAATTCGAAATTTTAAATTCTTCCATCTGTCAAGTAGCTCGTCTTGTCTTGTTATTTCCCCTGAAATAATAGGAAATTGAGTGAGTTTACGTATAAAGAAGGATTGTAGCTTAATTTTTGAGATAATTGTATGAAGGGTGAGCGTTTACTAGTTGAAAAATGGGCCCAACTTAAACCTACTCCTCTTTCCGCAAGTGAGAGGCATTCATCATTCTCGTTAACACCTAAAGCATTCCCGAATCCGATCAAGGGAATCCTTCGTCACGATGTAAGTGGCTTTTATAATTATTTACTTTATAATCATCTTATTGATCAATTATATATGTATATATATATATATATATATATATATATATATATATATATATATATATATATATATATATATATATATATATATATATATATATATATATATATATATATATATATATATATATATATATATATATATATATATATATATATATATATATATATATATATATATATATATATATATATATATATATATATATATATATATATATATATATATATATATATATATTGAAATATTTGATAGTTTTGTGTATATATTCTTTTTAGAATTGATCAATAAGATGATTATAAAGTAAATAATTATAAAAGCCACTTACATCGTGACGAAGGATTCCCTTGATCGGATTCGGGAATGCTTTAGGTGTTAACGAGAATGATGAATGCCTCTCACTTGCGGAAAGAGGAGTAGGTTTAAGTTGGGCCCATTTTTCAACTAGTAAACGCTCACCCTTCATCCAATTATCTCAAAAATTAAGCTACAATCCTTCTTTATACGTAAACTCACTCAATTTCCTATTATTTCGAGGGAAATCACAAGACAAGACGAGCTACTTGACAGATGGAAGAATTTAAAATTTCGAATTTCGTTTTTTTATTTTCTAAAGGTGCGATATAAAGAAGCTGCGATCAATATTCAGCTGAAAACTTAAAACTAAAAGCGTGACATGCCCTCATATCAATGAAAGGAAGCAGTCAGCTCTTTCCTATTAGTTGGAAAGATTACCTTTAACCTAAATGGATTATTTACAATGAACGAAACATAAAATATGTAAAAATTCAATATTTTGAAATATTTGATAGTTTTGTGTATATATTCTTTTTAGAATTGATCAATAAGATGATTATAAAGTAAATAATTATAAAAGCCACTTACATCGTGACGAAGGATTCCCTTGATCGGATTCGGGAATGCTTTAGGTGTTAACGAGAATGATGAATGCCTCTCACTTGCGGAAAGAGGAGTAGGTTTAAGTTGGGCCCATTTTTCAACTAGTAAACGCTCACCCTTCATCCAATTATCTCAAAAATTAAGCTACAATCCTTCTTTATACGTAAACTCACTCAATTTCCTATTATTTCGAGGGAAATAACAAGACAAGACGAGCTACTTGACAGATGGAAGAATTTAAAATTTCGAATTTCGTTTTTTTATTTTCTAAAGGTGCGATATAAAGAAGCTGCGATCAATATTCAGCTGAAAACTTAAAACTAAAAGCGTGACATGCCCTCATATCAATGAAAGGAAGCAGTCAGCTCTTTCCTATTAGTTGGAAAGATTACCTTTAACCTAAATGGATTATTTACAATGAACGAAACATAAAATATGTAAAAATTCAATATTTTGAAATATTTGATAGTTTTGTGTATATATTCTTTTTAGAATTGATCAATAAGATGATTATAAAGTAAATAATTATAAAAGCCACTTACATCGTGACGAAGGATTCCCTTGATCGGATTCGGGAATGCTTTAGGTGTTAACGAGAATGATGAATGCCTCTCACTTGCGGAAAGAGGAGTAGGTTTAAGTTGGGCCCATTTTTCAACTAGTAAACGCTCACCCTTCATCCAATTATCTCAAAAATTAAGCTACAATCCTTCTTTATACGTAAACTCACTCAATTTCCTATTATTTCGAGGGAAATAACAAGACAAGACGAGCTACTTGACAGATGGAAGAATTTAAAATTTCGAATTTCGTTTTTTTATTTTCTAAAGGTGCGATATAAAGAAGCTGCGATCAATATTCAGCTGAAAACTTAAAACTAAAAGCGTGACATGCCCTCATATCAATGAAAGGAAGCAGTCAGCTCTTTCCTATTAGTTGGAAAGATTACCTTTAACCTAAATGGATTATTTACAATGAACGAAACATAAAATATGTAAAAATTCAATATTTTGAAATATTTGATAGTTTTGTGTATATATTCTTTTTAGAATTGATCAATAAGATGATTATAAAGTAAATAATTATAAAAGCCACTTACATCGTGACGAAGGATTCCCTTGATCGGATTCGGGAATGCTTTAGGTGTTAACGAGAATGATGAATGCCTCTCACTTGCGGAAAGAGGAGTAGGTTTAAGTTGGGCCCATTTTTCAACTAGTAAACGCTCACCCTTCATCCAATTATCTCAAAAATTAAGCTACAATCCTTCTTTATACGTAAACTCACTCAATTTCCTATTATTTCGAGGGAAATAACAAGACAAGACGAGCTACTTGACAGATGGAAGAATTTAAAATTTCGAATTTCGTTTTTTTATTTTCTAAAGGTGCGATATAAAGAAGCTGCGATCAATATTCAGCTGAAAACTTAAAACTAAAAGCGTGACATGCCCTCATATCAATGAAAGGAAGCAGTCAGCTCTTTCCTATTAGTTGGAAAGATTACCTTTAACCTAAATGGATTATTTACAATGAACGAAACATAAAATATGTAAAAATTCAATATTTTGAAATATTTGATAGTTTTGTGTATATATTCTTTTTAGAATTGATCAATAAGATGATTATAAAGTAAATAATTATAAAAGCCACTTACATCGTGACGAAGGATTCCCTTGATCGGATTCGGGAATGCTTTAGGTGTTAACGAGAATGATGAATGCCTCTCACTTGCGGAAAGAGGAGTAGGTTTAAGTTGGGCCCATTTTTCAACTAGTAAACGCTCACCCTTCATCCAATTATCTCAAAAATTAAGCTACAATCCTTCTTTATACGTAAACTCACTCAATTTCCTATTATTTCGAGGGAAATAACAAGACAAGACGAGCTACTTGACAGATGGAAGAATTTAAAATTTCGAATTTCGTTTTTTTATTTTCTAAAGGTGCGATATAAAGAAGCTGCGATCAATATTCAGCTGAAAACTTAAAACTAAAAGCGTGACATGCCCTCATATCAATGAAAGGAAGCAGTCAGCTCTTTCCTATTAGTTGGAAAGATTACCTTTAACCTAAATGGATTATTTACAATGAACGAAACATAAAATATGTAAAAATTCAATATTTTGAAATATTTGATAGTTTTGTGTATATATTCTTTTTAGAATTGATCAATAAGATGATTATAAAGTAAATAATTATAAAAGCCACTTACATCGTGACGAAGGATTCCCTTGATCGGATTCGGGAATGCTTTAGGTGTTAACGAGAATGATGAATGCCTCTCACTTGCGGAAAGAGGAGTAGGTTTAAGTTGGGCCCATTTTTCAACTAGTAAACGCTCACCCTTCATCCAATTATCTCAAAAATTAAGCTACAATCCTTCTTTATACGTAAACTCACTCAATTTCCTATTATTTCGAGGGAAATAACAAGACAAGACGAGCTACTTGACAGATGGAAGAATTTAAAATTTAAAATTTAAAATTTTAAGTTTTCAGCTGAATATTGATCGCAGCTTCTTTATATCGCACCTTTAGAAAATAAAAAAACGAAATTCGAAATTTTAAATTCTTCCATCTGTCAAGTAGCTCGTCTTGTCTTGTTATTTCCCTCGAAATAATAGGAAATTGAGTGAGTTTACGTATAAAGAAGGATTGTAGCTTAATTTTTGAGATAATTGGATGAAGGGTGAGCGTTTACTAGTTGAAAAATGGGCCCAACTTAAACCTACTCCTCTTTCCGCAAGTGAGAGGCATTCATCATTCTCGTTAACACCTAAAGCATTCCCGAATCCGATCAAGGGAATCCTTCGTCACGATGTAAGTGGCTTTTATAATTATTTACTTTATAATCATCTTATTGATCAATTCTAAAAAGAATATATACACAAAACTATCAAATATTTCAAAATATTGAATTTTTACATATTTTATGTTTCGTTCATTGTAAATAATCCATTTAGGTTAAAGGTAATCTTTCCAACTAATAGGAAAGAGCTGACTGCTTCCTTTCATTGATATGAGGGCATGTCACGCTTTTAGTTTTAAGTTTTCAGCTGAATATTGATCGCAGCTTCTTTATATCGCACCTTTAGAAAATAAAAAAACGAAATTCGAAATTTTAAATTCTTCCATCTGTCAAGTAGCTCGTCTTGTCTTGTTATTTCCCTCGAAATAATAGGAAATTGAGTGAGTTTACGTATAAAGAAGGATTGTAGCTTAATTTTTGAGATAATTGGATGAAGGGTGAGCGTTTACTAGTTGAAAAATGGACCCAACTTAAACCTACTCCTCTTTCCGCAAGTGAGAGGCATTCATCATTCTCGTTAACACCTAAAGCATTCCCGAATCCGATCAAGGGAATCCTTCGTCACGATGTAAGTGGCTTTTATAATTATTTACTTTATATATATATATATATATATATATATATATATATATATATATATATATATATATATATATATATATATATATATATATATATATATATATATGGATAAGTATACTTATTACATCCAAGGGCATACAGTAATTCGGTTGCTAAGAACATCAAGTAACTAAGAACATCATAAGTTATCAATTAATTGCGGAAACAGGTGCTGCTGCCTTAAGTATTTAAAGAGGACATTAACTATCGTTTAAATGTTTCTGGTCCACCAGGACCCCAGATAAGTAACTTTTCATGAATCTAATTTTATATATTATTGAAAATAATTAAAAAAAAATATATCTTAATATATATAAATTACGTGTCACGTTGTTTGTCCGCGATGGACTCCTAAACTACTTAACCGATTTGAATCAAATTTGCACACAATGTGCAGTTTGATCCAACTTGAAAGATAGGATAGCTTACGTCTTAATTTATAGTCGCGATATTATTTTATTGCAATGTCTATTATTTGACATTCGCAATTATCTGTTAGTTCCAAACGATTTTAACAGATGGCGTTATCTATTGAGTAATCCATAGATGGCGCTGCTATGTTAAACCTACAAACGTCATAGTCGGGCAAGCGTTATTCTAAATTCAAAATATTGTGAAGGTAATACAGTGAAATTATTCCTGCTTTTTAATTATTTGTGCTTCATTGTTCAAAACTCTTTAATTAAAATATATACATGTAGGTAAGTATTATCACATAGTTATAAAAGTGGAATAACTGCAGTATAGGAACCTCTCTCCATTTTTTTTTCATTTTAATGCTAAATCTGGAAGAAAATTGTGTCGGTCGCTATAAATAAGCGAGATAGGCATTCAAAGTTTAAATTTTAAAAACAGGCCAAAATAAAAAATTAAGTAATTCACCACGCTATATTCGCCACGCTGATTCCTAATCTTCCATAATCTTTATTCGATCTCAATAAATAAGAGAGATATAGGCGTTCAAAATGTTCATTGCAATGTCAAGAAATTTGCGGTCATTTTGTTTGTACGTACCGTGGCCGACACATTCGGGTCCCATCAAACTTGCAGAAGGCAGATTTGCAGACGGCAATCTTGCAGACGGCATTCTTGCAGGCGGCAGTTTTGCAGAAGGCAATCTTGCAGAAGGCAGTTTTGCAAATGTCAAACTAACGTTTCGAGGGTCGGCATTTTTGCAGACGGCATTTTTGCAGAAAATGAAGTTAGGAGCAAAATAATCGTATTAAAAATCGACAAAAGAAAGACAAACCAGAGTAGAAATCGACAAAAGCCGCGTTTTCATATGTCAGGGTAGGGAAACCAGTCCACTTCTTTGAGTGTCCTCTCCATCGCAGATCTCAGCAATCAACTTTCGATTTTAGGGAAAGAAAAACCTAACCTAACCTAACCTAACAGAAAAACTTAAAACATTTTTTTTAATGTTTAGTTTGATGTACTGAATCATCCACTACAAGGATGCCGGTAATTAAATGTGGAGAGGTAAAAATATTCACCACTTTAATTTACCCTGACATGATAATTTGCTACTTCTTTTTCTAAATTTAAAATTAATAGCATATGCTTTACTGCTTTATTTTTGGTTTGTAAAATAATATAAAATTATTTTATTTCGTGTAATCATGTCCTAATGCGCCATTCTCAAACGTTGCTAACTTCGGGTTTGTATGCAAGTTTGCTTTCTGCAAGAATGCCGTCTGGAAAAATGCCGCCTGCAAGGTTGCCGCCTGCAAGGTTGCCTCCTGCAAATCTGCCCTCAACAAATTTGGAGCTGTCAAAAGTGACATGTTTTGACATGAAAAAGTGACAAAGTGGCATGACAGGCAAGTTTGCCGCATGCAAAACTGGCGCGCCCCACACATTCGAGCATATCGTAATATCGATAACAATTACCGATATTACAGAAATTATGACAATTTGCAGAGTTTTAAGATTAACCGAAATATTTTTAAAAAAACGATCAAAAAAAAAAATATTTTCGTGAAACTTTTAAAAAAGGGCACAAATTTTTAAGTTTTTTTCAAAATTTTTTTTTTTTTTTTTTAATTTTGCGGTAAATTCGAAAAAACGTTTTTGTACACGGTGTTAATTTGATATTGAAGAAATTTCGTTGTTTCAGGTTACCTTTCGTCATCATCAACAGCCATTTTGTAAAAACACATGTTATTTACTAACAACTTTGTAATATACTCATTTGTTACAAACTTTAATAAAAATAATAATAAATTTTAAAATTAATTCTTTTGTATTGATTTTTGATTAATATCAACTGTACGAAAATTTTAATCAATCGTGTTGAAAGTCCTTCCCCTTTAAATCCCAATCCAGAGGATTTTTATACCAGCATTAACGTTTCCGTCTTCGTTCGTAAATAATAATTTCATTGTATTAATTAAGGGGTTACGGTAGTAGAAAATCTGTCATGGAGTTCGCCATATTTTTTTACAAATGGCATCTATTTAAAAAAGCATGGTGGTCCCCATGAATGATGTTCTCCTACCGTTCCTATTAAATAGTTTACTACAATGTAATATAACAAAAACCTTAGCCACAGCAACGCGTGGCCGGGTCTGCTAGTATATATATATATATATATATATATATATATATATATATATATATATATATATATATATATATATATATATATATATATATATATATATATATATATATATATATATATATATATTATTTCAATGTATCTATATATATTTTAATTTAGTTTTTTTAAGTAGTTTAAAAACTATGCGTTATCTAGAGGTATGTAAAATATCGCTAAAAGTGTGTATTAGCGATATTTTATCTACCACTAGATGGCGCAGTGTACTCAACGCTTCTCTATTTTTTTTTCAATAGATAGGATTTACAAATTTGACAAAACATTTTAAAGTTGTTTACTTGCTTGTACTGATTCACCTCCTTCAAGGATCCCGGTAATAAAAAACTGAACCTGTATAATCAATTTAATAATCCGTAATTATTTTACCCGAAGTCCACTATAATGTCAATATCACGGAGCAAGCTGCTCCGTGGTCAATATCGATGAATAGTTTAAGTGATTTACCATTTGAACACTCGTATGCATGACTTTAGAGAAATATGCAGGTATTTCGTTCGTAATGGTCTGTGTACCCCAGCCACTTCCTGCATGAGCGAAGCAAATAGCCCATACGGGAGGAGAGCCCAAGATCCGCCACCACGGGGCCATACCAGGTTTCTAAAATGAAAAGAAATAAAACATAATTGTATCAAGGAGCCATGAATCTATTTGCTAACACCAAAATTAGAGTCGGAGTGAAGGATATAATAATATCGCTCTACAGACGCAAAATTGAAAAGCTATTCAATACAAAAAACAGGTGGTGCTAGTCGATAGTTTTTCACGATGTTTCGGCAAAGTTACATTTGCCATCTCCACGAGGACCCTATGTAGTTGTCACCAACAACGGTGTAATCCACCACCCCAGAAAGGTATAACTATATTGATTCTTCTTTCAACCGTGATTACGCAGAGACAATACAGTCCACTGTCTAGCTCCGCCAACACGCCCGTAAGAGGTCAACGCTTTACTGCGAGGCACTGGCAAGTGAACCAAGCGGGCCAGCCTCACGCCCTTACTATCAGATTTGGCCGAATTTCTCCTTCCTTTAGTCTGGTCACGGGTCAACCCATAAATAAATAGATATTAACCATGTCTTGAGAAAGATTTTTATCTAAAATCTAGTTTTATTTTTAAGATAACTGCTTATTGTACTATTATTCATAAAATACATGGGTTTCCGATTCTAGCCTCTTAGACAATTAAAAAAAAGTGGATAAAAATATAAGAATAGAATAGAATTTGTTTGTCTTTGTCTGTCTTTGTCTTTGTCTGTCTTTGTTTGTCTTTGTCTTTGTCTGTAAAATAAAATTTGTTTCATCTAACAGTCGTTTTAGTTTCATCTAACTTCTGTGTGTCTGTCTGTGTGTATTCTCCGACGATAGCGCCGAAACGCTTCATGCGATTGAGCTGAAATTTGGCATGCAGGCATCATTTGGTCCTGGAATGAGCTGAAAAGATTGTGGTTGAAATCCGTTAACCCAGGGTTGGCTCCCAACGAGGGAACTCCTCAATGGTCAACAGCAGAGACCAAAAATGTTGTATACGCATTCAATTATGATAGCAACTTCTATGTTTCACCATGACATGGCTGATGTACCCTATAGGTTGGCTCCTGACGAGGGAACTCCTCAACGGTCAACAGCAGAGACCCAAAATTTTGTGTACGCATTCAATAATGATAGCAGCTTACAAGTTTCACCATGACATGGCTGATGTCCCTGGGTTGGCTCCCGACTAGGGAACTCCTCAACGGTCAACAGCAGAGACTCAAAATGTTGTATACGCATTCAATTATGATAGTTTCTTCCATGTTTCACTATGACATGGCTGATGTACCCTGGGTTGGCTCCCGACAAGGGAACTCCTCAACGGTCAACAGCAGGCACAAAATTCGAAAAGTCGTAAAGAGGAAAGTCAAAAAGACGAAAAGTCGAAAATTCGAAAAGTAGAATAAACGAGAAAGTCGAAAAAGTCGAAAAAGTTGGAAAAGCCGGAAATGTCAAAAAAGTCGAAAAAGTCTACAAAGTCGAAAAAGTCGGAAAAGTCTGATAAGTCGGAAAAGTCGAAAAATTCGGAAAAGTCGAAAAGGTCGAAGTCTAAATCGATTTCGATTTTCGAGGGTTAAAGGGTGGCGCAGTTATGGTGACTGATTAAATATTCAATACGTATTGATTGTTTTTTTTTTCAAATATTAGTTTTTGAATAGTAGCTTAATTATCTACCTACGAATCTGTTTTGGTTATACTTAATTTTTTATATATTTTATTCGAAGCGATATATGCATATCTATTTTTACTGTTTTTATCGTTATTATTTTAATGTACATAATAATATTATTAGTTGATTGTAAAATTTTTGTAATGTTGATATTAATATTCGTTGGATATCGGTACTTTAATTTGCTTTCTTAAAATTTAATATTTTTTCTTATACTTTGATAATTTCTGATTCTTATAATTTTATTAAGGTATAACATTTAGTTATTTTGCACTGTAACTCTCTTCGGAGTTGACTCAATTATAAAACAGCTAAATTACGGAATTTTCTTTTTTTTTAGATATCTGTTATAAACTTTATGTGTTTAAGTTATGGATTTCTCTCTTATTTGTTTTGACGTGACAACGTCTTATAAATCGATGGAGCCTGCTGCACGCACGAAAAAACATGACTCATGCGGCGTTACCTCGCTCTGAGGCGTTCCATTTATATATTTATTATTCAATATAAATGCTGCCATCTACCGGTTGCGACAAGAATTATTTACTAACCTCAGTCTAAAATAGTACGAATGAAAATCACTAAATTGATTTAAATTCTTGACATAATTTTATATGTATTCTTGATATACGGAATGTTATTACTGAACGGACAATTTTCTTGTGGGTACAACAAAGTGCAACAAAATAAGCAACTTTTATTTTAAAAAAAAAAGGTATGAAAAGCTATCATTACGATGCGCTATCTAGCGGTTGGTAAAATGTTGCTTATATTGTTTATTTACGACGTATTACCTACCGCTAGATGGCATAGCGTGCTCAAACGCTTCTCAAACCGTTATTTAACAGTTTGAGATTTCAAACTTTCAAATTAAAAAAAACAATAAACTTTAAACAATTATACAATTATACTGCTATACAATAATACATTTACATGTTGTA
Organism: Micropterix aruncella; assembly: GCA_944548615.1. Classification (NCBI taxonomy): domain Eukaryota; kingdom Metazoa; phylum Arthropoda; class Insecta; order Lepidoptera; family Micropterigidae; genus Micropterix; species Micropterix aruncella. Next base: position 3,016,589 of record OX155958.1, read on the forward strand.
GTCAAATCGGTGAGTATAAAGCATATATTTTTGGGTGTTTGTAATAAACAATATCAGAATCTTAAATGAAACTGCTTCAAATGCAACCATTCCATCAGTATTTTCTTATGACGTTGTCACGTTCAACTATCGTCAGTAAACCGACTTTACAGACAACCGATTTTTTTATATCAATAGCAAATGTATGTAATTTCTACATCTAGATAGGTTTATTGAAAATAAATAACTGCCACCTTTTTTCCAATTGTCAATTTGTACTATAATTTAATACTAACCTTCTTACTCCCTTGTCCGATTGATTTTTTAATAAAGATTCTCTCTCTCTCTTTAATAGCTCTATGCTGATCCGGGCAAGTCGCACCAAAACAAAACCACGCCATCGCAATTACTAATGAAACGGTTCCTTGAGTGTAAAAAATAGATGGCCAACCGAGAGATGAACCTCCCAATACCCCGGCCAAGGCCATGAAAATTAACACACCCAGGTGTAAACCTAAAAATAAAAGAAGTTAGAAGTTTGGACTCTAAGATTGAGAAGAAGAATGAAGATGAAATTAATGGCACCTCCATACACGAAAGATCCCAATCTCCCCCTTTCTTCAGTTGGCACCCAAACTCCAAGAAGGGTATGGACACTAGGGAGGGTTAGGCCCTGCCCTAGACCTTGGATCACACGTAGGGCGCAAATAGATTTATAGCCTCCCTGAAAATGAAACAATATTAAATGAAATCGAAGACTGCGTTCAAAATCGATAAACCCAATAATTAGATTCACGTATGAAGTAGAAATGGACGGTTCTCTGGCTCTTTTGGATGTAAAAATGACGAGGATTTAGTCACCATATTCTCGGTACGGTATATCGGAAGCCCACACTTATGGCCAGATATTGGCATGCCATTTCACACCATCATTCCTACCATCTATGTACATTCAGTGCGAACGTCGCTCGTGAATCTAGCACGCGATTTATGCGACGCTGAGCATTTTCCACATAAGATGAAATACGTCAATGGTTACCTTAGGAAAAAAGGTTACGGAAAATATTACGAGACACGCACACTATGCAATAAGACTAAAAATCAGAAACCGAGCAGATCACGAACATTCTTTGTGTACTTAAGCGCATGACAATCCGAATATCTAATACAATCCGAGCGCATGACAATCCGAATATCAGCTGTGGGTTTACCTGCGTTGCACAAACGAAACTGAATTAAGACGTTCAGCGAGAAAAATCGGCGATGTGCGAAAAAACATTGGATAGCGGAATGAACCAAAGGAAGCAGTTTCAAAACACTTGTAACGGATCTTAAGTCCATTACATGCGATCAACAAATGCATCGATTTCCAGTGAAATCCACTGACACAATTCAGCTATTATTTTAACCCGTGCAGCCATGAATCTGCACGATGAAACAATACTTTTACTCTGAATATTTTGGATTGCATCATTTATCGGCCTATATAAACTGGCGAAAAAGCAACCAAAGTATCATTCCCCGAGTGATCACCTTCCCCCAAGGTTGCGAAGGCATATTCGGTACCCTTCTCACGAGGTGTGTCAACGAATCCGACTCCTTGGTTTCCTTTCCTTATCTTCCATAGTCTCGAAGCATCATTCTGTAATCCCACAGACTCGAACCGTGCCCAGTATAAGATACTAGGAGCATACATACAATCCTCATCCATATATCCTCGTAACCGCGGTCGCGCATCTATACACTCGCGTCAACGTAAACTGTTCGAGAAGCGTTATAACTGGCAATATTCAAACATTCAATCAATAAACACCTTCTACTTCATTCAAAACCGCCTTTCAATACGGAGATAAAGTTGATACCACCACCTCACACCGAACAACCTGGAGTCTTGTGAGGGGTGGTCCCTCACACACTATTGTGCTATCCAAAGAACCATTAGAGACGACTTATTTCAAACTCTCTACTGCGTGGGCCATTTTCTAAAATGTTCGCAATGCCCAGCGCCCAGCGCAAGGATGCGACACAAAATACCGTGAGTCATATGTTCACAACGGATTTTCAAAGATCGTGCGCACAGAAACTCCTCAAAGCTGTGTTAACACAGGCTGACGAAGCCACGAATCACAATAAGTTATGAATATTGAGGATTTTTCCCGTTAGTATACATGCGAACGCAAGCGTTTTGTGTTATTTTCAAATCGTGATTATGCGTAATTGAGTCCACAAGCAAGAACACAGCACTATAGATAAAAAGTTTATGACGGTAGGTTACGCACCAGTTTTCACGTATCTAATCAAGAATTAAATGCACCAGCAAGAGAGAGTATGTAGCAAAAGCAGCTAATCTATATTATATTATTAGATATATATAAAAATGGATGTTCGTATATCTGTCTGTTTGAGCTTAATAGAGTACGACATCGTTTGACCGATCAACGTTCATGGAGAAGAATTTTATGATATCCACTTTATTGCGACTTGCCACTAGACGGCGCTGTAGCACATCAACTTCTATACCCTTCAACCGACCGCCATTAAAATTGGTATAAATAGGTATTTGAGCCCGGAGAATATTTTCTCGCTATCCTCTTTGTCCAACTCGCCACTTGATATACCTTAGCCACATCAACTTCTATACCGTTCAACCGATCGCCATGAAAATTATTATACATAGATATTTGAGCACGAATGAAATTTTCGCGCTTTCCTCTTTGCTGTAACTCACCAATAGATGGCGCTGCGGCATGTCAACTTCTAAACCGTACAACCGATCGCCATAAATTTTATAAATGCAAAAATGGAAGTTGAAAAGGACCAATGCAACGATGTGATTTTTTAAATAAAGATAGCTGAAGGAACGGTGAGAAACATAGGCTACTCGAGGAGTAGAGGGAGGAGAGGGCAAGTGTGGGAGGGGAAAAGAAACGAATACCCGAGCAGCGCCGGGTAACACTGCACTATAAGTACGGGACAAAGGAACGTTTCGGTGAGGCAATAAATCATTAGCCCGGCCCGCCCCTTTCACTACCTGCTTGTAGGGATGCGTGTCGCAACCTTTGCAGATATCTATCAGATTATTATATTATTGAGATTGAGCAGCGAAACTTTCGTCGGGTCACTTTTCAGTTCGTCAAAAAATTTCTAAATTTTATGTATAAAACTCCGAGTCTGCATGTTAATATCACCCTTCAACTTCAATAGCTCCAGGTTAGAAAATATGATCTCCATTGCTCAACTGATAGGCAAGTAATGATATTTTATCCGCGCAGCATTTTACAATATACATATTATTATGTGCGACTCATTATTACAAAATGTCACGACAACATTTTACTAATGACCGTTTATAAACTAACAATGACCTATGATATGCCATGCTATGATAATCAGTTATCTATTAACTACTCATTTAATAACTCACATCACATAATTAGGTCATTATTTAATTACTCTAATTCTAAAATAATACTTAAACCGAAAATAATAATAAATATGGCAATCGGTACTATAATAAATGCAGACGTATAATACCGTTTCATCGAGCAAGCGTAATTCATTGATAAGCAATATCGATGTTACCCGCATCCTTGTTGACAGCTCGGTTTATTACCCCATCGGAACGTTCTTTTGGCCCGTCCTTTTTTTTTTTTTTTTAGTGGTATACAAGCTCGAAACTACTCACTGTTCGCGCCACGAAAGGTGTTAAAAATGACACCAAACCATTGACGGTCAAAGCTACTGTTAGGGGAACCTTCCCACCGAATTTTCCAACAATGAATCCCGCTGGTATCTGCATGGACGCGTATCCCCAGAAGAACGACGAGAGAATTATATTTTGAGTTTTTTTGTCCCAGTCAAAAATCTGAAATCTCAAATACATAGTAATTTATTATAAAGACTTATATACTATACAGAGATATATACTCTTTATATAAATTGTATTACCAAGAACACACATACCTGGAATGTACTATCGTTACTACTAGAAGCTGTAGTCATTGCCACTATAGCTACACTTAAATTATTTCGTGTTCCAATAATAACACAAATACATAGAAACATTAAAATGATTTGCAAATGCCTTATGCCTAGACGTCCAGGTGGCTCGTTTTCTGGAAATAAAGAAGAAGTGGATTACGATATTTAGTATGTTTAAATCGTTATAATAATAATATTATTAAATAAAACTTTATTTTGAACATTAAAAAACGTACAAATTTTTAAACGATAATTTTGTACAGCTGATCTACGTTTAGTGATTCATAAAAGAGTTGAATGCGCCAGAATTAAAATATAGGAGAGTGTTGTCATTTACAATAGGCGAACCCAGGAAGGTGTAACCAAGAAGGTTATATAAAAACTAGCTGACCCGTGCCCACTTCGTTGGGCGGTAAAACTTTTTACTTGTGATGAAATTATTAGTGTGATTCGGTTAGTACTGAATGCTATGATGTATTTCCTGACTGCCAAAAGAAGGGTTATATTTTTACTGTATATGTATGTATGCATTTGCATGCCAATTTGACTATATTACCGTTATTTGTGAGTATCTTCTTGTGAGTGTCTTGTTTGTGAGTGTCTTATCTCTTTAACCATTTATGCAGTAAAAGGGAAATTATATGCAGTTAAAGGGAAGTCTTTTGTTTTAAACACTTGAGACGATAAATTTACTTATTTTGATAAGAATTCATGATTGTTGATAATATGACCAATAAACGTGACCTAACGATTTAAATTATATTTTTTATATAAAAAAACTACTTTTTGTGACTTAATTATAAAAGGTAAACATATGCTGTTGCTGACTTTTTTGTAGGCAATATCAAGCTCTACAACTTTTCTCTAGAACTTAATCATATATTTCTCATCGTTAAGGCAGCGTTAGATAGAAAGGTTTTCTCCGACTTACTTTGCAAATCTGACTACCACGAAAAAGTATTTTCATTTATCGAATTAATATATAGCCTACGACTCTCACAAATAACGTGGCTTTCTATTGGTAAAAGAATTTTCAAAATCGGTTCAGTAGATCCAGAGATTACTTCCTACAACCTCACAAACTTTACCTCTTTATAATATTAATATAGATATGTAATCGTTCTTTCAACTTTGGCTGTGCGTAGAGACTTGGGGACGAAACAATCCACCAACTAGCTCCGCTACGACCCGTCAGAGTCCAACGCCTAACGCGAGACACTGTAAAGCATCCAGCTGCCGGATTTCTCCGGCCTCCCACCTGGCAAAGGGTTCTAGGTCGCTTACGGCGTTCTCTACTTAATTTTAGCGGTAATTCAGGTACAATTTATCGCGGACGGCGGCCTATGCCCGTCTCTAAATCAGAATCGGGTGGCCAATTGTTTGTTTTAAGGCGACGATGTAGGTAAATTTCGAAAATTACATTTTTTGGCAATTTTTGAACAGTCATACTGAAATAACTGATGATGTTAGCCAACAAAAAAAAAATTATCGTAACTCACAGTACCTTTCTTAAGTAGATAGCTATTTCAGATTTTTTTTTAAGTATTGGAAAATTGAGGAAAATAATTAAATCTGGGAGCTATACAGGAAATTTTCATTTTAGAGCATTTTTTGAAACGTGCCTCACACTAAACTGCACGATCAAGAAACTCAAAAAAAATACTACGGCATTTTAACAATAGTTGTAAAGAGGAATGCTTTCGCATAAATTTAAAAAAATAAGTTTTTCTTGTTAAAAAAAATTATATAAAAAGTGTAACTTTCATCCATATTCACTGTTAAATATTACTTATTACTGTGTGTTTTTTTCAAGTTTGTTTTTTTTTACATAAACTATGTACAATAAACTTGTAGTACTGACGATTATTTTTTTCAAATAAAATATCAGTATATTTTAAAAATAATATTTTGCAGAGCCCGTTTATATTATTTTTGTCATACAATGAGATGAGCGCGCTCTTCTCGCGACGACGCGCTGGCATTCAAAATGCCGCAAGCGACATTGGGTCAATATGGTTCTTATGTGGGGATCAATTACTGATTCAAATGGCATAACAGCCAACCTTTTATAATGAAATGTTATTGGCTCTTAGAAACGTGGTTCATTTCGGCTTCGAAGGCCGACATATGCGGTTGCGTTCGCGATGCTCTGTTTCATGACTTATTATTACCAAATTGACATTTCGATGGATCGGAGATGTGAAGTAAAAAAATATCGGTTTTAGATGGCTATTTCACCGTGTAAATGAAAGAGGTTTAAAAACATGATAAATCATATGTTGAAAAATAGAAACAATAATAAGTAAAATAATATTTAATATTTATTAATTTTTTTTTTAAATTTACAATATTACTTTTTTTTAATAAAAAGTGTTCATTTATTTGATAACAATGTTTCTTTATGTATAAAAACAAAAAAAAATATACATATCGGTAGGTTTTGAACCTACGACCGGTGTGATCTTATGCGAGTTTAAAACAAGTGCGCCACTTCAGCTTGCTTCCCGCGAGTCAAAATGTGTCATATATAAGGGGACAGTAAATAATGCCAATACATTTGCGTTAGAGCCATATGACAGAGCTATACACCATGTATAAATATAATATACTATTAGGCTACGATTCTGACCGTTCTAATATAGAAAACCGTCAGATAGGCAGAATTGTAATTTAAAAAACAAAACGTAGGTATCTACTTTTTAAAAGCTTTTATTCAACTTGTAATGTCTGTGAAAAAAAAAACTAAAAATGCGAAGAAATATTACATCAGCAGTAGCTTATAATAAATGTCAAAACTTTTCAATTGATGAGAAAATTGATTGCCTGTATAATGACATTTTGAACGCCCCGATAGATGCATTTGGAAACCATGATAAATGTAGAAGTTTTTAAAATTGTTTGTCGGAAAATGAAACACTGGATGCAATGAGTTGTTTGATGGGTGACATTATTTGGGAAAGAATACGTTACATAACTTAAAACGTAGGTAGCAATACATGCAAGAAGCCTAATTCATGATGTAGATAGTAATGTTCTCGAAAGGTTTAACGGCATCATTGCAAAATTTATTGGTGGTAAGAGGACAAATTACATCCAAAAGCAGTCTTACCAAGCGCGATGTAATGCGGCAGTTATATCATTTAATACAAAACAGCCACTCTCAAGATTACATAAAAAATATATAGGCAAAAGTCCCTCTGGCAGGATATCAAAAGTGGAATAAAGAAGACAGAGGCATTTAAGTAAATCCATTCTTTATAAAAGAAATAAAAGCAGAAAGTTTTTTTGAAAAAAAAAACAATAATTCGCATTATGGAGAACATTGCAACCAACCCGATGTTCCATCAGAAATATTCGAAAAAAGCAAAGCTCTGTTATTTCAAGAATTGGAAAATAGAAAAATGATCGATTGCGAATTGAAAAACTTACGGTTATTCAAGGTGAAAGCAGCGAGTGGTTGGAATTACGAAGAAAAATGGTAACTGCGTCTAACTTTGGCAAAATTGTCAATAGTTAACAACACACAAAATGCGCCAATTTAGTTAAATCCATGACTGAAAATGGGATTTGAGCAACGTAGCATCAATTTGCCATGGAAAAGAAAATGAAACAACTGCACTAGAATGAAAAATATGTCTAGAAAAAGTGGAAATTCAGCAATGTGGATTATTCATTGACCCTAAATTTCCATTTTTGGGAGCCTCTCCAGATGGAATATCTGATGATTATATTTTTGAAGTCAAATTTCCCATTACAGCGCATAGAATCTGGTTAACGGAAGCGACAAGAAAAAGAAAAGTGACATTTTGGAAACAGAAAGATGGAAAACTTGAAATCAGCATCAAACATCACTGGTACGTTCAAGTTCAAGGACAGGTCCATATATAATTTCTTTTTATTTATTTATTTTTTATTTTATTTCTGGAAAAATACAGCGCATACAATATACATACGTGTGCATAAATGTAGAAAAAAAAGAAAAACATTACGCCTATAATCGTTTATTACACATTTGGATTTCAGCATATTACACTTAAAAATTAATTATAAAATAAACAAAGTTCATATTAAATATAAAAAATATATAGAAAACCGATGGGAGAGGTAGGGAATTGGAAGTGATTAGGAAGAAGGAGTTAGACGATGGTATGTGTATATGTATATAGATATAAATAAAGATATAGATAGGTCGTATAGTGGATATATAAATACAGATATTTATTGATGTTTATAGGTATTTATAGATATATAATAAATATTTATAGATATTTATAAATATTTGTGGTAGCTACTGATATGTTGTATATATATCCTTCTAGCCGTGTTCGGCCACAGCGACTGCATTGTAGATTCTAGTGACTTCTTTAGTCTTCTCAGGGTCCACTGTTCGGAAGCAGTCAAGTGCGCAGGCTATATTATAGTGCACAGGTGGGCGCGCGACCACGGGTGCACTCTCTCTTCCTCCCTCTTCTGAACCCGATGGAACGGAGACCGTTACGACCAGAGAAAAGTTTGGATGCAGATAAAATAAAATAAATCAATTAATCGCTAACGCAGCAATGACTGTCATTGTTAAATTTTTACTCAATATTGCAGAGCTATTTTTTCGGATTTAGTTCGTTTTTCACACTGTCATTTATGAAATTGGTAGTTATGGCTTGTGGTGATGTTTGAGTTTTTTCTGGAGCTATTGTAGAGATGACCGGTGACTTATTGGTAGTTGTTGTAGTAGGCGGTGATATAGAAGATGCATTATTGGATTTATCCTGGTTTTCTGATGATCTCGTGTTGTTGCTCATGGGGCTGTGTTGAATACAGCATACAGTCTCTTGTTCCGACATTATACAAAATTGTGATAGTTTCCCTTTTGGCAAATCCCCCTCAGTTTTTGGACAATTTTTCGCCGGTAGACATACTCCTAAAACGCCATTTATTTCACATGACTCTTCACGGCAGTGTATATGCCAGGTCCCTTGGCACTTCCGCAAGGGCTCTTTCCAATACTGGTAACGGTGATTATGTTGAAAAGGCATTGGTTGTCAGCTATCGCCACTTGCAGAGGTCCACCACTATCGCCTCCACAAGAGTCTCGTAATCCTTCTAAGCTGCCAGCGCACAATTGATCGTCCTTATACCTTGCGGTAACCTCCTTCTGAGAGTCTTTGCATATAGTCTTCGAAAGGTGGCTGGTCAATCAAATCCACCACCACCTTCAGTAAGTCCTCCGATGTATCTTCAGCAAAGTCGATCTGCCTTCAGCCAGTAACTACAGCTCGCTTGTTTTCGATGGTCGACTTTTCCATAGACACGCTGGTCGAATATTTAAAGTGAACAGCTCAGACCGATCAGATCCTTCGGGACGCGTCCCGTGTTAACCGCGAGTTAATCCAGACTATAGAATTGCACTATAATCACTAAAATTTATTATTTAATTATTATTTAGAGGGGAGAAAAATTTAAAATATGTTGACACTTAGAATTTAAATTTCGAATTTTATTTTGTTGTATAGAAAGTATATAACTAATTACTATAGGTATTAACAAGCTCGTTAGGTGCAATTGATTTGAATAATTCTTTAACGAACGTCGGTTGGTTGAGGTTGAAAATGTCGATGGTGGAGAAACAATAGTCGTACGTGCATATCAGCCCATAAGCGATGGAATGTTTCCCGTAGTTGGTATTGGCACGAGATACCTCAAACGTGCGTGAATTGCGAATTAATCGCTGAGGAACGAAAAAACGTAAGTTTTCAACAAGGTATGAACTATCTGTGGTATTGTGGATAACTTTAAAGAAAGTGTGCTGGAAAGAAACTGTAACTGGAACGATACATATAACTGGAAAGGAAGTGTGCCTATTTACATTTTGGTCTGGTAAAAACGATCTCCTCAAAACCGAATATATACAGACGAATGATTTGATTTGGACAAATGTCATGGAAAAAACTTGTTTGTTTTTATATGGACTGTGTATTACCTGAAATTATCGATCCAGGAGTATGAAGGAATATGGATTTAAGGGAGCCTGAATACACTTTGAAAGAAGCAAATAAAAGAAACGACACGATAAAACGAAAGAAATCGGTTCCTCTCCCTTGTCCAACGCTTAAGCGGTAGTTAGTTTTCAGTGATTCCATCACAAAGTGAGCAAAGAACTCACAGAGAATGTACTTGCCAATAACACTCCAAAGCAAAGCACAAGCAATATAGAGCCACCGAAAAGTACACGATATTCCAAATCTGTGCTGAGTACAGATCTAATTAATAATGATGAACAGGCTTTTGAAAATGTATTATCATTTGATGAATTTTAATTACAAAAGTCGGCGCACCACTACAAAGCGACACTGTCAAGGCTACAAAAAGGAAGTCTCAAATGTACTGCGCAATTTTAAATGTATTTATTCGTCTCTTTACATTTAATATGTATGTATCTACTCAGAAATAACAGACTACTTTGCCAACCAGAAATGTCTTCATGATTTTTTGTCTTAATGATTTTATATTTTAATTAATAATTATTTATTTTTAATGATGTGTATTTCTTTAAAGTTTACAATGATGTGCTTACAGTATCTAAAAATAAATTATATTACTTTTTAATTAAATATTTTTTTAATGATAATGTACAAGGCGATGGGTGTCGTTATGTCCTCCTCAAAGAACTATTATACCGCGAATAAATAGTTCGATACACAATGTTGTTTTTTAATTCGATTCTAAATGTTTTTTCTGCCAAAAAATACTATCAAAAACTGTCACTACAACTATCAAAAAAATACTAAAGCTGTATCTCACGGAACATGAATTGCGATTTATGTCATTTAAAAGCCCTTGGAAAACTGTATCCAAAACAGTTAACGGCATTTCTCCAATTGTCATCTATCACCATTTAAAATAATTTTAAAATGTCGAAAATTAATTAGTGACAGGTGACTCTTCTTAATACAGTTTTTCAGGGGATTTCAAATGACATATCGCAAATGAAATTCTGTAAGATATGGCTTCTGTCAATTTTTGACAGTGATAGTTTGGTTTAACAGTTGACAGCCAAAATCTAATGGGCGCATTCCAGGGTGATACTATCCCTATGTTCCAAATTTCAACTCAATCGGTTCAACGGCTCGGCAGTTATCGTGAGAGATTACATACAGGCAAACAGACATACATTTCTCTGAAAATGGTCTTAATCATCTTGGTGGACCTCAAAATGGACATCTCTATCGTTATCTAAACATTTTTTTCCGCACGATCACAACACCTTCCCTACCAGTGGCAGCCGGGAAAGTAATATAATGTTCAAGTTTAGATGATGATAAAGCGTAGCCTTCTTCACCAGCGTAGGTACATGACACTTGCATAATCCCAAAATATAAATCCCATTGCAATAGTGTATACCTAGTGTGTTTAGTCCAGACATCGATAGCGAGTGAATATCGCTGCGAGATGAGTCAACATAATAAACACCTGCCCCGTCGCGAGGGGAGGGGGTAAGTAGGCGGGGCTTAAAAACTCAGATACGGTTTATTTTTTAAGTAGTACGTCGCCTTAAGAGCAGCTGTCATTGGGTTACTTGGCACTCCCGCTCTATAGGAAGATACAAAGTCGTTTCCAGATACCTCCGGTAGTCTGTCCGAAAGCACAGTTGATTGGCTGATGTCGCACGGTGCGCAAACCGTCCAAAAGCGTCCGAAAAACGATTTCCACGGAAAACTGACCCACAGGCACAGAGTCCTACCCGGGCTCGAACTTCTACTTGGAGGCTACCGGATGGGTGCTGACTCGTGGGTTGGGCAGACCCTAGAAACCAGGTGGGTCATAAAGGCCCAACTGCACTGTGACCACTAGCTCCCTAAATATTGTGAAAATACAATATGGTTACGACAGAACCGATCGAATAAAAAAGAATATACAATATGGTTACGACCGAACCAAGCCAAAACCAACAACATGTATCTGGAAATTGCCGCCGACCGACAATTCGTCGTTTCTATTATAATTATTAAATTATGTAAGTTTTTCTTAACTTAAGAGTTTCACTTGGAATTTGAAAGTGGTAGAGAGGTTGGAACCGTCTTCTCTATTACACTTCGGGGTTTTTCTTATTTCACTAGCTTCCCGGATAATGAGAAGAAAGTGGAATTGTTCTTTGGATAGCACAATGACCTGGCAACACTGCAGACTGTGGTTCGTTCCGCTACCCAATATGAGTTTTAACCGCCTTGGTGTGTTTTATAAGTCGAATGACTAAACGCCATTTGTCCCGCGTAAGCTAATCCACAGCTGCAATCGATGTTGTACACACCCGGGGTTTAGCAGTGGTATTACCTACTTTGCCGCAGAAATCGAGCTATACATTGGGTCCGTCCATACGTTCAGGGTTGGTCACACTCACGGGTCAAAACCTATCCGACGGCCTCCACGCATGAAGTGCGAGCCTGGGTAGGACTCTGGCCTGATGGTCAGTTTCCCCTAGGAATCAACCTTCTGGCGCTCCTGGACGGTCTGCGCACCGTGCGGCGTAAGCCAATCGACTGTGAACTCTGACTAACAACTTGGGTTGTCGACTACAGCGGGCGAGCCCGTCACCACAGGAAGTTTTAACGATTAGTCGTTCTATCTCCCGCCGTAAGGTCCGCAACCACCCCCGCTCTATAGGAAACAGTACTGCTTCCAGACTCCCCCGACTGTTGGACTGTTTTGTCCCAAGTCTTCTACGCTCACTCCAGGGAGATAGAACGACTAATCGTTGAAACTTCCTGAGGTGACGGGCTCGCCCGCTGTAGTCGACAACCCAAGTTAAACATTGGGTCCTTATGAAGATCGTTTTTATATTGAATTTCTTTAGCATCTTACTTATTCGAACCCATGGCCTAGCCGTTAAAAATACTCGTGATCTGCTCAGATTCTGTTTCATTTGTATTGCATTGTGTGCATTTCTCGTGATATTTTCTTTAACCATCCTTCCTAAAAACATCATTAATAAGTTCCATCTGCTGCGGAAAATACTCAGCGTCGCAAAGGCCCCATTCTCAATTCACGGACGATGTTTGCACTGATGTAGATGTTAGCGATGATGGTGTGAGTTGGCCAGCATATATGTATATATCTATCTGTATGTGTGGGCTTCCGATATACAGTATTTTTTACATACTATTTTATACATGTCTAATTTGCTGACCGACTGCTCTTAGATGAGTCATTTTGTAAATCTAGGTAAGTATATTAATATGAGGTAGGTACCACTTTCAGATATTTGAATATTTTAAACATAAACATATAGGCAAGGTAGTAATTTAAATGCTGCTACCTATTGGAGGTATAATCACACGCATAGGTAATTATTGGCAGCTAACGGTTCCATGCAGCTTGGACCATATAACCTGCGCGTTACCTTGGGTCTGTTCAATTCACGGTTCAAGTCCCATACAATAGTCTCCTCGAAGAGGAACGATTCGGAAAGGAACCCGGCTGCGTCGTGGATATAAGAACGGATCCTTTGGGGGAAGGCGTTAGCTAATCGACTGTTTGCCCCGGATAACCGGGGGGTCTAGATATGGCCTTACACGTTTCCTAAGAAGAGGAGGTGTTTGCTGACCTGATGACCTCGCAAGCGACTTCGAACCTACGATCTAAAGGACAGAGAAATCTAGGCAAATCTGGTCTAGGCCGACTGCTTGGTTTACTTTTCAGTGCCTCGCGGTAAGACGTTGGTCTCTCACAGGCATGTCAGCGTAATTAGAAAGTGTACTGTGTCATCCCTGCATCCACACAAATACATTTAGTGGATTATGTTTAAAATAAATTAAAAATATTATATTAAATAATTAGATTTACAAATGTATATGTGCATAGTAAGGGCTTTTCATTCTACTTTGTTTATTGCTCAATTTACTTGTTTATTTATTTACTTATTTATATATTTAAATATGTTGTAAGGTATATATTTAATTTTAGTTATTTTTTTATATATTAACATATTTAACTTAATTTTTTGAAGTATAAATGAGCGATCAGAATGAATGAATTTTAAAAAATCAATAAAAGTAAAGTAAAGTCACTATGTTTTAAATACTATCACCCCTCAACAGATATACAATCTAGTGGGGTGATAAAATCCACACAAATGTCAAATGTCACCCTTCTGTAAAAAAAATAATATAATATCGATATACTTCCCTAGGGTGGTGTATTCGCCCATAGTAGCTGTCAATTTCCACGTAACTATGTCATAATATCCGGCATGACAGATATCAGCTGCTTCAACTGATATTGATGGACAAAATTGAGGGTAAACGACGCCGTGGAAGGAGGAAAAAGTCATGGTCGTGCAATATCAGAGAGTGGACCGGGATCACCATAACGGAACAGCCTTTCCGGACGTCGCAAGACAGACAAAAGTATTCAGAGCTAACGGCCAACCTCCAGTAATGGAGAGGCACTTCGAGAAGAAGAACAATATCATCATAATAATATTAATATAATATTTGAAGAATATAATTGAAAACTATTACAAAGTACATAGTCAGAGCTGGTATATCCTAATCATAATAATCACAATAATAATGGATTCTTATCAAATCATAGCAAATCAAAGAATTAGAGCAGTCATAGTACTTAATAATATTATTATAATAATCATAAGGTCATAATCGAAATCTAAATTTATGGGATGCAAATCAAGATTTACAAATCTGAATTTTAAATAATAATAATAATAAATGTCCCAATGACTTGGGACAAATTTACCTCCTGAAGTTTGTAGCACCCAACGTTTCAGCGATGTTGCAAGGCTCTATTTCCATTCTGTATAATAACGGTTGCAACATCGCTGAAACGTCGGGTGCCACAATCTTCAAGCGGCAAATTCGATTTATTTAATTTATATTATCAAACTACCGCGATAGTCTTCGAAAACATAATCATAACAATACTATTACCATTAGTCATAGTGAGATCAAAATCCAGAACTCTACTCGTATATCATTAAAGGCAATAAAATCGCCATTAATAGTCAAATGGAGAGTCAACTTCGAATATATAATGTTTACCTGTTATTGAAGTGGACGCGTCTACAATTTTTCCGAATTGTAAAACGGGTTTTTTTCAATATCTCCTTAATTGCTCTATTAAATTTTATAGGGTTGTACCCTTCGTTAGGAGTATATAACACTTGATGGTTAGTTACAAGAAACTTCTTTGAAAATAGTTACCCTGACATGAGGCACACGTAATTGAGACCGATACTTGTGGAATGGGAATGGACGTCTGCATTGTTGTGTTCTTTGTTTAATGACGTCTGACATATTTTATTAGCATATTGGCATACGTATTCTTTGGGAATTGCCAAAAATCCCTAAAGGTACTCCTCAAACGACTTGTTCGCAGAGCTAAAGTTAAACCTGTGCAAAATTTTTAAAAATTAAGAATGTACTAAGAAATAATTAATGAATTACTAAATCCTTATTTAATGAAATACTAAATCATATTGGACAATAGCCATTTTAATACTACGAAAATACTGAAAATACATAGGCTATCATGATTACTTGACACAATCACTATCGGGTGGGGGAAGAAGGGGGGTGGTCGGCGGCGGGTGGGTAGGGGAGGGGGGTGGGTGAAGTAAGCAGGGGTTGGGGCTGGTTTGGGAGGGAGGGGGGGTTGTAAAGGGGTTGCGGCTGGGGGGGGGGGGGGAGCGGTGGAGCTGGGGGATTTGGGGTGATTGGGGGTGATTGGGGGAAGCCTTGTCAGCTTGCAGGGGAAGTTTTGGGGTGACACATCCTATTTTTTTTGGTGTCTTGTAGATGCCGTAGAATTGAGCATTTAAATACTGTTCCATCGAAATAAAAAAAACGCCAGAAAACCGTCCTTTTCTACTTTTCTATTTTTGGGTGTATAGAGTTTAGGGGCTTCAGCAAATCTTCCAAAGTTTGCAAATTACCCTTTAGGATATATCAAGTGTTGGCGAATGGCGAAGCCAGAGAATGGGTTAGAGTTTGGTAGTTTTAAAAGCAAGTTCCTCAAAATATTCTAAGTATACGTTGTTAACTATCGGCTTCTCCGTCGATTTGTTTTTCATAATCGCCGCTACATAGAAAATAGCTTGATGTTAGAAATACTGATATTTCATTTTTTTACCCGCAAGGAATATGCTTTTTCGTGGAACCCGCCTTGTTGCCTATTGGCACCATCTTATAGGTGGGCATTTACAGTCAAACACTCCCCCATTCCAGTATTGACCGCGCCCGTCGCGGAGAGCGTTATATATAGCTGGGGATTTAGTGCGATGTACCCTGCATTTTGTGATTAAAGGCTCATACTTGGCACAATTGTTCCATAGGTGGTCCTGAGTGGATTTAGACCGGGAGCCATCGGCGACCACCCCGGGGGTGGCGGGGGGAGGGGGTGGAAATTTGATTCCGCCGCGCGTCACTTTGAGCCCTATATCTCTCAGACTATAGGTACCAGGGAAAGTAGGATATCATTTTCGGATAATGTAGTAATGACTAATTCATTTTGGGAAGAAAAAAAATACCTATCCATAGAAAAAATATAAAATAATTGGTAAAATCCAAAAATCGTTGACATCTTTTTTTTACTTATACGAAGTTTACTTTTTAACCATAAGAGGTATCGGTATGCAAAAAATATATTCTGAAAGCCACACTTATCTAAATTACAGACATATACTTTTTATTGGACTGGTATTGCAAAATATGAGTGAAAAAATATAATTCATCGCACGGCAGACCGGCGTATTACGTTCGTTACGTAGAGACGGGCATCGATCTAAGTTAGATAAGTACTTATCGGATTATTTAGTTTCTGCGATAGGCCAGTGAGTTAAAAACAATAAGTAAAGTAGTTATTATTATTATTATAACTATATTATTATTGTTTTTTCAAAATAATTCATCATTCACACACCGTACCTAACTGATATTTGTGCTTACATACCTTAAATACCTAAGTATTAATTTGTTTGCAATTCCTACCACTTCGTTGAAAAAATAACAAATAGTAGTATATGATACAAGAACATACCTACCCATACTTACTTAATTGCTAGAAGAAACTATTAAAACACTGTAAAAAGGCTATTCATTTGAATGCCCATTTTCAAATTTCTCATTTCATTTTAGGTGAAACAGGGGCTACACCCTCGATCTTCGTGGCCCTATAACTAAAAAAATTATGGGCTAGACTTTACAAATTTTATACCAATTTAGATGATGAATTTGTACTTTTAGCTTTTAAATATATGATTAACTTTAATCTTATTATTTAACTCTTTACTGACTATTTTGTATATTACCTACTATCAAAAACTTTTAGTACGTTTTCGAACCTACTCGAATTATTGACTATTTCAAATATTAGGCGTCTATGTTGATTATTTAACTTTTTACTGACTATTTTAGTTAGTATGATGAGTAACTCTTAGTAGGTACCCATTCAAATTATTAACTCTTTTAATAAATAAGCGTTCATTTTGTTTTGTAATAAGATTTTACAATAAATAACTTTTAGTAGGTTCCAAAGTTTCTGAGATACTATATTTCTAATCTAATAGCTAAATTCTTAACAACCTACATATGTATGTTAAGTAAAGATTAGAGAAGTAATTAGACTACCTAATACAAATATTTTTCCACGTTCAAGAGCGATTTTTAGCCACCAATTGGACACGACGTAAATGTTATGTATGTTATAGACTTAATATATCCTATCTATACTTACTTAATATAAAACAAACATTATAGTTTTTACCTTAGGTAGTCGCAATATCATGAGAGCAGAGAGATACTGGTGGCGTTTCCCAAAACCTTTGTGCACCCACAGCTCCTCAAGCTGTGTAATTGTGGTAATTTGCACTTCTGCTGGTCTGCGAAGTCAGTATCCACAGTCAGTAGCATATTTTTTGTCAAGCCATGAGCGACAGTGTCAGATACATGCACCATCATTCATCGTGGTTACGTACCACGTAACTACGATGAAACGTACGCGTTGTGTCACGTGTGATATTGGTTAAAATATTTGGTCCAACTATGTTGCAAACTTCCTTGCCGTTATCAGAGCAAACAATCCTTCCTTAAGCAATTGTTCATCATCCAATTGGCTTAAACTTTAGGTAGTTTCGTCGTAGCAGTGACCCGTTTTCTTTGAACGTTTTCCTCTGTTAATATTTTTTATGCTTTCGTTGTTATGTTCCAAACCATATTTAATTTTGAAACCCTGTAAGTTCTTTGCAAAGAAATGGTATACATACTGGTGTACCTATTCTCCAAAGTCTTTCTATGGCCAGAACTCAGTATGTGTACTATTACAGATCCATCTAGAATTTTCGCTGAGACTTGTGGGGCGTTTGGAACGGTTGCAGTTCCAAAAATACTGGTAATCGATTTTAGTAGGTCTGACCTTCTTCCAGATCGCAATTTACCCATTGAAGAAAGTGCTAGAGGACTGGCTTGGTTTTCTTAAGCCAAGAATGAATTGAGATCTTCTACTCTGTGCTCACAGGTTGCAAAATAAAGTTTGCTGAATAGACTGTAGTCATTCTCAAGGCCTCTTATCTTTGCTTTAGTTTTGCTTTCACTCTTTTTTATGTGTTTTAATAACTTGTATATTTATATTGTGTATATACTCGTTGTATAAGGAGATATTACTAAGTTTGGTTGGATCCAGCAAACTTTTTTAAGAGTTTGTGTGTAATCTTCCTTCACAAATGTTATGTATTTAAGAGCAATAGCTTTATAAGCTCAATAACTCTTTGCCGCTTTTTACGCCGCATTTACAACTTCAGTACAGTACAACTGCCGCTGCCTGCATTTACAACTTCAGTACATAGAAGTCTGGAGACTGTTCGACAAAAGGATTTCCTGGTGTTTTTATTGTAGCTACCGGTGATTGCAGGTCTAGAATAAAGTTCATCTTATTTGCGGCAGTGTCAGAAAGATGGCTGCCGTGTTCTTCTGTTGCGCTGTTCTCCCAAATACAAAACATCCTGCTCAAAACTGCATACGGTATCTACCAATTCAGGTCCAGCGAGAAGCCAAGTCAGGTTTTTCAGTCAAACCAATCAATTCTGTGATGTGTAAAATAATATTATGTTGTATAATGAAGAAGTAATCACAAACTATTTAGCGTAAAGATGAATGCAAGAGTAAAAATAGGTCCTCTACCTACATCTCCTTTTAATATTCGCATTCATTTGCTCATGTGCTTGGTTCTTAGCCATCCCCGTAAACTTGCGATAGCTTTTTCGATCCAGAAATTACACATTTTCATAATGCTTTAATAATTCTCCGCACGGCAGACAAATTATTTCACTGTTTACTACTGAACTGAGTGGGTCGACCAAAAGGTCCACCCACCCAGTTAGGTACGGTGTGTGAATGATGAATTATTTTTATTAAATAGAAAAAAGCAATAATAATATAATTATCATACTAATTATTACTATTGTACTTGTTATTTTTAACACACAAACCTATCGCAGAAACTAAATAATCCTATAAGTACTTATCTAACTTTGCTCGATGCCCGTATCTACTTAGGCGTAATGCACCGGTCTGCCGTGCGATGAATTATATTTTTTTCACTCACTTTTTACTATGATAAGTCTAATAAAATATATACTGGTGTAATTAAGATAAGTGTGGCTTTCTGAATATATTTTTTAAATACCGATAACTCTTATGGTTAAAAAGTAAACTTTGAATAGGTAAAAAAAAGATGTGAATGATTTTTGGATGTTACCAATTATTTCACATTTTTTCTGTGGACCGGTATTTTTTTTCTTCCAAAAATGAATTCGTTATCATTGAGTTACCCGAAAATGATATTCCACTTGCCCTAGTACCTATATTCCGAGAGATATAGGGCTCAAAGTGACGCGCGGCGGAATCAAATTTCCACCCCCTCCCCCCCCCCACCCGCGGGGTGGCCCCCGATGGCTCCCGGTTTAAATCCACTCAGGACCACCTAAGGAACAATTGTGCCAAGTATGAGCCTTTAATCACAAAATGCAGGGTTCCCATACAAACTGTTGCACTAAATCCCCAGCTAATAGAGGAGAACCGGTGTTAACGGGGTTACGAACATTTATCTGTTTCTGTAAATTTGTTAATTTAAGTTGTTAATGTAATCAACTGTTTAGTTCATTATGTATCAGTAGTTTCGTAGATAAGTTCGGTGAATAATACTTTAATTAAGGCCATTATTTAGACTAATGCCCTTGGTGGGCGGTATGTTCGTGAATTTATACTTGCTATTCGATATGTTATATTTGCTATTCGAAATGTTCATGTTATTGTAATTATGGTATGATCATTGGCAAATCAGTAGCTTCAATTTATCTCACTCACGGGCAGCGATTTAATTACTCGAATGTTCGCCGTAGAGATGCGAAACTCGCCCGATAGAGCGCGGTACGCGCCAATTAAGGAGTACTGTCTAGTGGCGTACGGAAATGTCATATACATATTTAACATTCGGCAATAAAATGAGATTTATAAACTGTAGTACTGTTTCGTTTCTCCTACACACTTGAGTGCGCTGTTGGAACAAAACACTTAGTTTATAATAATTTCCAGGGCTGTAGGTCACGTGGTTTTGTAAAAAAGGTTATATCTGTAAAGGAAGTGACAGATTTATTAATTATTTCCCTCGTTTTCTTAGTGATTCTGCGTTATCTAATAAACAATATTATATCCCCCGCATAATCCAGAAAGTTATAAAATAAGAAAATCCCAGAACTTCAATAAAAACGACGTTTTTAACCCTTTGAGTATGAGTCAACCAAATCTGGTCGCGAAACAATTATCTGTTTAGTACGAGTCGACCAAATCTGGTCACGCGTTTTTTTTCACTTCTTTGACGTTCTCATATTTATTCATAATTATCTAATTGTTTTACAAAATGATATTTCAATATTCTATATTCGAAATTTCAATGCAATCATTGTGCAGTTGTTCTTTTTATGATTGGTGTAGTATTTTCGTAATTATAGTACTTTAAGTCGATGTCGCCGAAAATCCTGCAAAAGAGACAGATGCATCCATGAAAATACCCATTTACTCCAAGGGTTAAACTCTATAATACGTGAAACTCTCTTGTGAAAGTATTTTCAAAGCCAATCACCTAATGAGGAAACGCGAAACTAGATACATTGAGTATGTTGAGTGCATGTCGAAATTTAAAAACTCGCGCGTGCCACCCCCCATAGATACAATCTGCGCAGTAACAGCGGCAGTTGGGAGGTGCCGACTACAACGGGCGAACCCTATGCTGGATAACGATATATGATCGTTCTTTTAGCTGTGGAATGAGCGTAGTGACTTAGAGACGTGAACAATCAACTATCTAGCGCTACCATATGGTCCGTCAGAATTCAACTGCAATCAGCGCGGCGCCGGGTATGTAACCCAGCGGGCATCCACGTGCCCTGGCAACCAGTAATGGTCAAATTTTGCCAGGCCAGACCTCCCTACATACGGTCCTCTCCCTTATGTAATCGTCGATTCGTTCGAATCATCGCGGACCGAGGCATCCTTTGCCGACGGCGGTCGTCCGTTCACGCGGGATCGGGTAGCCGATCAGTCGTTTCAAGAGCGGCTGTCATTAGGTAAAGAGCAACCGCCGCTCTATAGGAAACAAAGCCGTTTCCAGACTCCTCCGATTATCTGTCGGAGTGCACAACTAGAGCTGACAACTACAACGGGTGAACGCTTCACAGCAGAAAGATTTAACGTCATTAGATCGTTCTGTTTCCCGTGAGGTGAGCGCAGAAGACTTGGGACGAAAAACAATCCACTGTCTAGTTACGCCACCACCCGTCAGAGGCCAACGCCTTACGGCGATGCACCGGGAAAGGTACCCAGCGGGTAGCCTCGCCCCCTGACTACCAGTGTGAAAGTATACCTCTGTCTGGAATTAACCTTCAGGATACCTCCTGCCTCCTGACTGGTTACAGGACTAAGGACGCTTGCGCGGTCCTCTCCCTTATGAAGCGGTGACCGGGTGTCAACCGAATCTATTGCGGACCACGTCATTCTTTGCCTGGCTTATTCACCCGAATCAAGTGGCCGAATGGTCGTTTCAAAAGCAGTTGCCATAAGCTTAACAACTACCCTCGCTCTATAGGAAACATTACTGTTTCCAGACTCTTAGTCGGTATGCACTCGATCGGCTGACGCCGCACGATGCGCAAACCGCCCAGTAGCGCCCGAAGGTTGACCCTGGCGTCCCACTCTGGCTCTCACTTCTGCGTAGAGGCCGCCGGATGGGTGTTGAACCGTGCGTTTGACCAACCCTATACAACTGGGTCTTAGTGGCCAAACTGCAATAGCGCCCATTAGCTCCCCAATCCAGTGCACAGTCGATTGGGTAACTATCAAACCGTCTAGGAGCGCTAGAAGAACTAATCCCAGGGGAAACCAGCCACAGAGTACTGCCCGGGCTCAAACTTCTACTAGGAGGCTACCGAATAGGTGCTGACCCTTGCATTGAGCCGACCCTAGACACAATGAGATATAATGGCTCAATTTTACTGGGCCAATTAGCTCTCAGTAACAGAGGCAGTATTTAATATTAAATATGTATCATTATTATTTAGCCTTTACATTTAAGCCAGCGGCATTCAAGATACTGAATGCATCATCTAACTAGGACGACGCCCGTACTAAGGTCGACGCAAAAATGCTTGTGAATTTTTAAATTTGGTGCGCACACTGCTTACTGACTAAGATTAAATCTAAAGGTATGTCGCCTACCCGCAAAACAAGAGCAAAAGAAAACTGACGGCACTCAAGCCTATCCTGGATCAAGGCGCTCATAACATCGCCTCTGATGCCACCAAATTCCCCCGGGAATACCCGTTTTTATTATTTTATAATGTCAAGCAGCCGTGATTGCCTCAGATATCATGTTATTATTCTATTATAGTTATTATTCTTTTTTATATACACCTATAATGGTGTATGTAGACTTCGTATATACATACATATACAGGCTGTAATTACAGCACGGGCATTTCTTTTAGTCTATGACAAAGTAAGCAACTTTAATTAAAATAAAATAGAAGATATTTTTTTTTTCAATTTTGTAACTAATTTTGTATCTGTTGAAGAAAAGTTTCAAAAACATTGAGCGCGCTGTGCCATCTAGCGGTAGGTAATATATCGCAAAATCAGTATTAGATATATTATACCTACCGCTAGATAGCGCATCGCGCACATAGCTTTCTATATAAACTAAAAAAAATATTTAAAAAAATGTTGTTTTTTTTCATTTTTTTTAAATTAAAACTCGTCCTATTTCGTCGTACTGATTGACCCACTACAAGAAATGCCCGTGCAGTAATGACACCCTGTATGTGTGATCAATGTAAATATCCTTTCATTCGGACAATAACAACTGTATCAAATTAAACATAAATATTGTATCAGGGCCAAGATTACCGAATGTTATTCAAGGTTTTTTTGTTAATGAATAAAAGTGGAAAAACATTATGCAAATGAACACTCATTTGCAATGCAAGGCTATAGTGATAAACCACAATGTTTACATAGAAATCCATTATTGATATTCCGCGTAAAAAATATACCTTAAATCGTTAACTTATTACTCAATCTGCTACATACAATATGGTCATTAAAGGCTGGTACTCGGTAATATATAATCCCAAAAATACAACACTTCATAGGATCGCAATTACTGAAATATTTCAAATTATTTGACTTTAACCCTTCGAGTAGCGGCATAATTTCATGGCAGACCGCGGCAATTTATTGGATTATCGCCGCGCTGGACAAAAAGTACTATAACTATGGAACTGCTATAGCAATCATAAAAATAATATTCGCATTAAAATTTAGTATCTAGAATATTGAAATTTCATTGTGTAAAATAATTAGATAATTATGAATAAATATGACAAAGTCGAAACAGCGAAAAAAACTCGGCATTTCTAACTTGTACTTGTCTTACGGAAAAACACGAAACCCTATTTAGAAATTGTAAATACTATCGTGATCTTAATTAGATTCTCTATCAACGATAATATTTCGTTTTGCTTATTTATATACAAAAATATTTAGATATTAGCTCATAAAACCAATATTTTTTTTTATGATTTCTCGAAAAAAAAAATATGACGTTTGACAATGGAATCTTAGCAGAAATATCCGCGAAATGAGGTGTGAAATTATTCTAGCGGCGTTCGAATTAGAAAATAATATTACAGTCTGCTCCGGAAGCAAGCCGCCAATATTGGTCGTTACGTAGTCAACGGTGTTCTGATGTGCAACCAAATTTGGTCGTTACATAGCCGAGGGGTAAATTACTTATTTGTTGGTGGATGAATGTCTAAAATATATTCTGATTAAAGTATCATTTTGGTAAACTACTAAATAATATTATATGATAAATATACATGGTGAAATTAGTGAATAAGTTCAAATATTTCTTTCTTTTCGATGAAAACTCACCTTCAATTCGAGTATCACTTTTATCCACGGATCCATTTTTGATACATTTGATCGGTTTTTTCGAAATATTTTCCATCTTCTAGGCAAGGTTTTAAAATCCGGCGATCATACCAATTATCGGCGTTGATAACTAAAACTAGGTATTTTATCAAGGCAATGCACTGAACTGTAGAAATTATGTAAGTAGTTTTTGTTATTTTATATTATTTTATTTTTATTTTCTTTTTTATTATTAATCCATTAAATGTTACAAATGAAACAAGCACTATCACAGTAATACAAAAAAAAGATGTTTTCGTTAGTTAGCACACGCGGTGGAAACTATCACCGCGGCCGGTGGCTTCGATTTCAAATGTCACACTGCCAATAAACACGAAGCATATACGAGTATAATATGATCTTGCCATAATGGTAATAATGAAGAGCGTAGATCTTGTTAAGAATTTAAGGCATATTTTCTAAAAGCGACGGATACCGATAGCTAACGGTATCGGAATACTATCGGTTTCCTAAATTCATTCATAAAATGTATGATAAATGAATTCAAGATTTTCGTAGCGTGACGTAAATTACACTTTGCATGGGATGTTCGAATATTTAAAGAGTAGACAATGGGCTCGATTGCGTTTCTCTTGAACTAAAACAGGAAATTGGTTCATGTGAACGAGACAGCAGAACGTCAGAGCGGAGTGTGAAATGAACGGTTGTCACTTTTCTACATTAAAACTACCCACCGAAGATAACGCAGCAAAATCTAACACCGCACGAAATGTGTTTCAACTTATTCGTGCGTCTGTAAGTTCAACAGGTATGTATTTTTGGTGCGGGAAAACCGTCGATAGTTCATTTCATATTCTGTTCTAACGTATTGCTCTGTCTCGTTCAGTTGAATTAAGTTCGTATTTTACTTTACGAAGAAACGTAACCACGCCCAATGACAGGTAGGAGGGGGGGGGGGACCTTTTTTTGTGGCAATAAGATCTACCTATTTGGTGTTCAGCCAAAAATCTAGTCTTATATATAAAGATGAATCGCCGTCCGTTAGTCTCGCAGGATCTCGGAAATTACTCGACCGAATTGAATTATCTTTCTTTTATTTTGTTTGGCTTGATTCAGGGGTGGTTAACAAAACAAAATATTTAGGAAAAACTCAAAGAAACAACTGAAAATCGAAAAAATCTAAATTGATCATTTTGGGAACATTGGCCACTTTCAATAAATGGTTTTTGCGGCGACCAGACAGCTGCGCCATCCATAACTGTTATTCAATCCGTGCGATAGTGGCATATTTCGAGTCGAAAAGTCAAAAGTCAAAAAAGTCAAAAAAATGTCAAAAAAAGGCGAAGAAGTCCAAAAAAATCGAAAAAGTCGGAGAAGTCAAAAAAATCGAAAAGTGAAAAAAAAGTCGAAAAAGTCATAAAAAAGTCGAAAAGTCGAAAAAGTCGGCCAAGTCAAAAAAAATCGAACAAGGCGAGAAAGTCGAAAAAGTCGAATAAATCGGAAAAATCGAAAAAGTCGAAAGTCTAACAAGTCAAAAAGGGCGATAAGTCGTAAAAGTCAATAAAAGACGGCAAGGTCAAAAAAAGTCGAAAAGGTCGAAAAGGTCGAAAAAGTCAAAAAAGTCGGAAAAGTCAAAAAGTCAAAAAGTCAAAAGTCGAAATAAGTCAAAAAAGTCGAAAAATTCGAAAAAGTCGGTGAAGTCAAAAAAGTCGAAAAGTCAAAAAAGTCAAAATAGTCGAAAAAAGTCAAAAAACTCGAAAAAGTCGAAAAAGACGGAAAAGTCAAAAAGTAGGCCGAGTCGAAAAAAGTCGAACAAGGCAAAAAAGTAAAAAAGGGTGAAAAAGTCGAAAAAGTCAAAAAAAAGTCGGCAAAGTCGAAAAAAGTCGAAAAAGTAGGAAAATGGAAGGAAAAATTCTGCGTGTTTTTCCGAACGTAGCGCAGAAATTCAAAACCATAATTAGCTGAACGAACGAGCCAATTAGCGGTGAAAAACAAATATGCCAATGATCTCAACGCGACCATTCAAAATGTAATTCAGGGACAGTTGTTTGCCTTCAAATCGATAGATACAATTATCACCCAGGATGAGGTAGTCAACTCTCTAATAGGATTTTTGAATTTGCTGGGATTGCCTGGATTGCCACCTCAGATTTGTAATAGAAATTAGGCTCAGTCAATCATCATGCCGCGTAACATCAATCAACCTCGACAATCAACATCAATTAACGGATTTGCCATTCGATTTTAAAGGGCTGCAACTTCCCGTGCGTCTGGCCTTCGCGATGACAAACCTCGCGTTTTGGAAGTTTGCGGAATTAACTTGGAATTTCCGTATTTCGCGCATGGAAAACTGTATGTCCCGCGTTCGCCCAGCCATCGGTCGATAAAGACATCATTTTTGTTTATTTACGCGCCGGAAAACAAAACGAAAAATATAGTTTACCAGAATGTTTTGTGTTGCATAAGAAGTGCATTTATATTTCGTCATGTAAATTAAATACATTGAATTTCTTTTAATTACAAACGACTTTAATTTAATCACCAAACGAAACTCAAATCGTACATGATTTGGCCATATTATAGATTTCAATGAATTAGATTTGGAAGGTTGATTAGGATTAATAAACGCGTATGAAGAGTTACACTCAAATCAATTTTAGGTGATACGAAGTTCACCGGGTCATCTAGTAGTAAATAAATATGACCTAATATTTTTGACAAATATTTAACAAATGTGGTACCTAATTTCTTCCAGCCAACCATAATGTTACCTTATATCACAGCATTTCAAAGAGCATTGGCTGAATGTGCTAGGCTAGTACCACTTTTGTACCAACACCATCGCGTCTGCTTGGTACCAGCATTAGGGAGCCAGCCTAGTGCCAGCATCCTCTTGGCAGTATTCTGGTTCAGGTACCTTTCGAGTGCCAATACCCTAGAGATAAATCCTACTGGCAGCATCCTAGTGGCAAATTTTGTGCTAACATTCTGGTAAGAGACTGTTGCCAGCATCCTGTTGTCAGTCCGGTGGCAGCACCCTGATGCTTACCCGGTGCCAGCATCCTGTGGTCTAGCTAGTCTGTCGTCAACATGCCAGAGCAAACTTAGAGCCTAGAGCCAAACTTATGCCGGCATCCAGGTGGATGACCGGTACCTACTGACATTCTGGAGTCAGCCAGCATATTGGTGCTACCCGGAGACAGATTATTGGAGTCAGCCTAGTACCAGCATCCTGGAGCCAAACTAGTACCATCATCCTAGTGGAACAAGGGTTACAACATCCTGGTGTCAGCTCGGTGACAGCATCCTGGTACTAACCTGATTCCAGCAGTCTGGTACTGAGAGAAACAGGTATCAGGCATCCAGATACTAACCTGGTGCCAGCATCCTGTTGCTTACCTGGTGTTTATGTCTATCCTGGTCCAAATCCCTGAAGACACTCTGGTGCTGGCATCCTGTAAAAAAACCGGTACCAGAATCCTGTTGTCGGATTTTAGTTTAAAAAAACGCAATTGAGCGAATTGTTGCAGGAAATCGGCGCTGCCACTTTAATCCAATCAATGGATGTTTAAAATGGGGGGAGGGGGAGAGTGTAGAGGGAAATGGAGGTAACCAATTTTTTGACATTAGGATTTTGTTTGGACTTGTTAACAGGTAAACATACTAAAAATCTTCGTTGGGGGAGAGGGGGGGGGGGGGGGTCACGTAGAAAGTCTTATTTTTCGATTTTTTATATAGTCATTGAACAAGAAAATAAAAATTAATTAAATTGTATTTTTTGACTAAATATATTTATTTATTTAGAGAAAAGCACAATATTAACAACTGTAGTACCTGATTACATTAACACTAGAGGCTTCTAATTAACCCTTCAGGCCTCGGCCCCTCAGCCGATTAAAAAGTTGATGTCCCAAAAAAAAATAGTAAAAATTAGTAAAAAAAATAAATTATAACACTGTCTCACTAAAACATTAATTACTGCCAAACCACTGTACCCATAATTAAGATGAAACATATTAACATAATAAAACATCATAAAATAAAACAAATTAAATTAAAATTAAATTAAAACGGGGCCGTCACTCTGAATCGTGTTGTGGCTTGAGGGGTTAAGCCGTAGCAAAATATAGACCACTGAGTATTTCTTCAAATCAACGCCACCTAACTAGACCTATGCCATACTAAGGAAACCGTAATAAGTGAACTGTGGCTAAGATATTTCTTCAAATTACATAGTTTTAAAAATAAATTAAGTATTTAAAAGTAAACGGAAAAGGGTTTTCAGATACGATGGCATGAAAAATTATAAAAAATGTATATTCATTAATAACAATTCAAACCATTTTTCTTCAAATCAAATAATAATAAAAATTAATTAATATTATTAAATAAGGTAGGTACAAATTAATCATCAATCTTAAGTCAGTCTGCGAATATTTCTGCACGTTTTCTGTTGTTTTCTACAGTAGCTTATTATATATGAGTTAAAATCATCTTCAACTTTTTGTCATTCAGACTAAGTATATGTTGGACTTCCTATGCACAGTAGTCTCATCTCATTGACTATTATCTGGGATCGGTTTTTTCATACATTTACGAATCTGTCTCATATAAGTGGATCATCTGAAAAAAATATATCATTAGTTACATGAATATAGCGATTTTTTGGCAACCGGTTTCTCTGTGGATTAGTTGAGTATATTGGGGGCTGATAGATGGCTTAAACATGCATTAAGCTAAATTGTACAATTAGGAGAAAGCTAAAATGAGTTCGCTTAGCGATTATTGCTTAATGAGCAATTCCGTATCACGCAGCAGACGGCAGACGGCAGAAGGCAGAAGGCCCACCCTATTAGCTGGCAGGCGTCAAATGCCTTTGTATAGATTTCAAAGCCGGCGGCACTACAATTGCGCCGCGGTATTACTAACTTGCGGTCTTCCGTATAAAATTATGAATAATAAAGTGCCGCAAGTTTTATTGCAAGAAAAAGAAGACGACGGTGATTTATTGTTATATAATTACTTAAGTAGAAAATCTACAATGCCTTGTACTTGATCAGACTAGAAGACGGCAGACGGCAGAAGGCAGAAGGCCCACCCTATTAGCTGGCAGGCGTCAGATGCCTTTGTATAGATTTCGAAGCTGGCGGCACTACGATTGCACCGCGGTATTACTAACTTGCGGTCGTGTTTTCCGTATAAAATTATGAATAATAAAGTGCCGCAATTTTTATTGCAAGAAAAAGAAGACAACGGTGATTTATTATTCTGTAATTACTTTAGTAGAAACTCTATAATGCCATTGTACTTGATTAGACTAGAAAAAGCTCTTATGAAATTTTGTAAGACATTTGCAAAAGTTATTGCAATTTAAATTAACATTTAGGAGACACAAAATATTCACTTTATCGCTTTCTTCTTGTTTCAAAACGTCCATAACGTCGAACTGCAACGGCAGTACTGTGTTTGCGCGAAAGTGCTGTCTGCGGCAAAAAAAAATAGTCCAAACATTTGAGGGTTTTCTCAGGAAAAAAATCCGGAAGTGTTTTTATTAACAGTTTTTTATGTATATTTAGACGCTGAATCCGACACATTCGAAATGCAATTTTCTGCGTTTTTGTGACAAGAAAATACCATTTTTGAGCGCGCTTTAGCGGCGGTTTGGTACATCGCAGGAATTAGGTATGTTGATATGAATTGTAGGAAATTCTGTCTACTTACTCTAATTTTGTACAGAATAGTAGTTCTCAATAAATGCTTTATTCGTAAATTATAAGCGAAAAGCTAAATTAAATGCATTTTTCTTGCGGTTTCTCGCGATTTCTCAAGTTAGATCACCTCTGGCAAGGTCGCATATTTGAAAATCGATTGCAGGGTTGAAAAATACATATGTACATACTTTCGGATTTCTTCCCCGGAAATGACAAGCTCAGATCTAATAAGCTTGGACTAAATTACGACCTGGCGTACGACAGTTGCAGTCTTATGTCGAAAATGGTCTCGTGCAAATTATTACAAGCTTGATTTTAACTTGCAGTGTTTGTGTGTAAGTTGTTTGTGTGTATTTAGCATACTTTTGTAAGCTCGGTGACAATGCAATATTATTACACCATCGAGCTGATTCGATGATGGAGCCGGGATGTAGGACTGGAACTCCCTGATGGCAAATGGTAGGACAGTTGAATTTGGGCTTGTATGTTTTGTTTTCATGAGTACTTTCCATTACACATGACGACGAGGGTCTTAAGGTGGGGCCGGAAGATTGCCACTGGAATACCCTGATGGAAAGTGCTAAGATAGTTGAGTTTGGGTTTGTTTGTTTGGCTGTCATGAGTACTTTTCGTTACACATGATGACGAGGAAAAGTATAGCTTCTTTCCCTCGTCTCTGATGGAAAGTATAGATTGTTTTACAAATGATTTTTTTTACTTTTACTTAATTACTGTTTAGTAATGCCGTTTGCCGTCGCGGCACATGCCTGCCGTATGCCGTCTGCCGCGTGGAACAGAATCGTACCATTAGATTCGCTGACCCCGTCTAGGTATCCATGCAAAAGCTGGTCGTCGCGACACCGCTATATTTATACTACTATCGTTGTATTTTTATATAATTTTAAATAGTATATGTTATTATCATTATTTTCGGCGTATAAATAAGAGTATTACCCTCATATTACCCCGAGTACACAGCTGGCATTACTTCTATTTCAGAATCATTCCAATCTTGAACGTCAGCAGAACCTAATAATCAAAATACAGAATCGGTAACAAATATCCCTCCCGCTGTGATGAAGAATACTGTCCTCCAAAGGGTAACATCCGTCTGGAAATAAAATGTCTACATTAATACGGCAAGGAATGGCAGCATTTGTAAAATCAGCACCATTCGCATATTACTTTCCCGCCGAACCAACGGTTAGGGAAAGTGTTGTGAACGTGCAATATTTTTTTTGTTTAGATAAAGACGGTAATATCCTTTTTGATCCTCCCCTCCCCCCCTTCTCCCGAGACGATTAAGGCCGAAAAAAACACGTCCAATTTTTTCTATACGATAGTCGGATCCGATAGTATGCTCAGAATATCGGAAGCCGCTCTTGCCATACATTTGTTTAACATTCAATACACGTTGTTCGAATTACAGCGGATTGTTTGTTCTTCGGAGAAACTCGCAGACCGAAGGAGCGCGACTCTAAAATAATAAATTATCCGTTTCTAAAACGAAAAAACTAAAAGGCAGGAAAGAGCACTTAAAGAAACTATAAATTATGATATAGCGACGCGGGGACTAGACCAAGGGAATATGCCTTCGTAGAAGCAGTTTAAAAACTCAAAACGCAGCCACTTTACTCCGCTAATAAAACGATAGTTCGGAGAAAAAGGGTGACATAACAAAAGGCAACCCTAAAAATACCCGTACACGGAAACGGCTTTGCCTCCAGTACAGACAATGGCCTTCTGCTAAAAATATATGATGCAGCAACGGGCGAGTCCTTCACATTAAAAAATAAATAAAAAAACAAAGCCCTGTAAAATCGAAAGAGAGATTTAAATGCGTATTATCTTTGCTCTATCCAGTTAAAGGTTTAGATACTTGACATACCTTATTTAATTAATATAAGCTACTAACCACGTTTACGGTAACTATTAAGAGTTGTTACAAATAATTTGCTAATCTAAGCTAGGTGCCTGTCTTAATAATAGTATGATAACCGCTAACCGGAAAATTTATTAATATGTAAAATAGGCTAAAATTTATACGTAACATTTTTTGTTTTTCCTTTGGTTCTTGTTGTTAATTCTTGTTAAGTAATTCAAAAATAATTTAAGACTTGTTTATCTTAGGAACTGCAATGTATGCAAAGTAATATTTTAAACATAATACAGTAATTAATAACCCCTAAGGTTACCATTTATAATTAACACTTAAAAGGAGAAAACGGGGAAAATCGTTCCCTTTCTACCTTTATTAAATAGAGTATTTTAAAAAGAAGATAAGATGTCGCTTCGGATCAGGACCGCCCACATTTTTTTACGGGGTAGGCAGCGGCATGTTGCAAGCTGCTATTCTATTGGCCGACCAAAATAACATGGCGGCATTATCATCCACTAGGCAATAAGGGTGGAGTCCTGTACAGACATTGAGAAATATGTATACTCCTTTTATCAACCAGTCGTTAAAAAATCTTTGACTCCCGCGGACGTATCCGCGGAGAAGTCGGGCGGTATAAAGTGTGCGCACCGATTAAAGAGTGAAAATAAAGTGTAACTAAAAATGTTAATTAGCATTAATTAGCACCTAAGAAGATATCAATAAAGACTTACGATTTCGCGACAAAAACGCTTTAATTGTACCTTTATTGATCCAAAACGGTGTACTATCTTCCGAGGACAAGGCAGCTTCACAGATACCGGGCATTATTTACCTACGCACAAGAAGAGGAATCCGATGGCGAAATAATCTCCTATGGGACATTGCGGTGAATTCTAACTATCGAATATCTACAGTCCGCTAGACCTCGCCGCTAAAAATAGATGTACGAACAAAGTATGTTATAAAACGAACACACGTCTGATCCGATAGTCGGCTCGGATCGGATCGGACGTGTTCAAACAAGTGTATGGCAAGAGCGCCTTCCGATAGTCTGATCAGACTATCGGATCCGATGATCCGACAGTCGTAGAGAAAATTCGGATGTGTATTGCCGGCCTAAAACCATTTGCAGGCCGAAGTCTGCCTGTGTGTCTGTGTATGTGTCTGTGTGTGTATTCCTCCACGATTGTGCCCAAATGCTTCATTCGATTGAGCTGAAATTCGGCATGCAGGCATCATTTATTTTATTTTATTTATTTGATCATGGCAAGAGTTGAGTCCACCAAGGAAAGCACGCTAGTCATACTTCAATCTCGAAGTATTGGACTTAGAGACTTGAAATCGGTACACAGATGCGTTGTTGGGCCGAAACCCAATTTTGAAATTTTGGTTGGAATATCTCTTATACAACAGACACAAATATTTTTGCAATTTCTACTATATTTAAGAAAATACTACATCACATTGTATAATAGCCATTTTAATACCACGGAAATAGCACAAATAACTACAAATATATTACTACAAAAATACTACATTTGCTATCACAATCACCTGACACAATCAATATCGGTGAGGGGGTTTGAGTTGGCGGGGGGGGGGGGGGGGGGGTTTAAGGTCGTTGGTGGGTTAGGTTAAAAATTATCAGCGTAGAATAGCGTAGAATAGCGAATGACAAAGTTGAAATTATTTTTTTTTTCAGGCACTACTAAGTGGATAATGCCACATGAGTGAATTGTAATATAAAAGATTCACAATCAGCACCATGTAATTAAACGACTATCCCATAACGCCGTGAAATTAATAGAACTGCCCATAAAATTTGACGGCGAAACTAATATAAATTTATTTGGTCATCTATAATAACATTGATAATGCATTATTGACGACAAAAAGTTACGATTTCGTACTATTTTGAATAAAAAACTAATATTATGATGATTAATGGTTTTTTATAAAGGAATATTTGATTATAAAAACTGAATAATTTAACCAATAATAACAATAATAATATTCAATTGTTAGTGCTATCTATCGCATTTTTATATAGGCTGATTACATTTCCAAAATAATACGGAGAGATAGAACGACAACTATTACTCTATCTGAAAATTTAAGTGCTGTAACATGGGTATTCTTTAAATTCTGGGTATACTTTGTTCAATACTTCATCTGCAGAGCTACCAACGTTAAAAAATACGAAGTATTGATCCGAAGTATACCCAGAATTTAAAGTATACCCAGTCACAGTGCGTAATTACTACGTTTTGAAACCTGCCTACAAAATAAAAAAATATTACATTTGTATGTAAATAATAATAAAATAATAGGTATGATTTAAGAATTTGTTCGGTATTATATTAATATTATTAGTAATATTTTAGCTGCCAAATCGTAGGAGGAAATAAGCAATCTATTATGCTATATAATCAATGGTAAAAGCTGAGCATTTCGTTTTACAGGACATATTCGTCAAATTTGGATCCATAGCTTATAGTTTCCATAGCCGGATAGTTTCATTTTGTTTCAAAATGATTTTGTGTAAGACAAGTTCAATAGTTTTATGTCATCAATAGTTTTATGTCAACAACGCTTTCTACTTTTCAAGTGTCTCTGAAGAAGCATTTCATGTCCCGAAATACCTAGTAATCCTCCGTTTTATCCCATCCTCTCCAATCCTCTATTTCTCTCATATTCTCCAAATCCTATTATTTTAAAATATTGAAAATTTTGGTAATTGGTTATTTTTAGTTATGCATAAGTTTATTTTGTTTATATAATTCTACTGGCACCTAAATTCTTACACTTCCAAGAAGGTTGGCTGTAAGAGATTGTGCTTTAGGCAATAAGTCCGCATGTTGTATGTTTTCTCTAAAACGTGAAATAAAGAATTTCTATCTATCTATCTATATATATCTATTGTTTTATGGACATTCCGGCTTGAGTGATCGGAATTAACAGTTTTAGAAAGTGTAGTGCTGATGCTTCCGACACGAATGCTTGGAGTATGGCGAGTTAAAATAATTGCTAAGTTACAATATTATTTATGAAAGCCTAAAACTTACAACATCTGTAAGGATGCTCCCAGCAACGAGAGGCGCTATCAATCCACTTATATTACTGCAGGTATTCATCAACAAACGTTATCGTTATACATCGTTAGGCTCATCAACAAACCAGCATAATTCGGCGCGATGTCGATGTGGTTGATCTATAAAAATATAATTACAGAGGCAAAAGAATATAATATTATTTTAATAATTTATTTTAAGGGCTAATAACGGTAAGTAATGTGTGAGCGTTCTATGTGTACAGACGAGTTTAAAAATAGTGAAACAAGTTATTTTAAATTGATTTTGGCATTATTTTAAAGAAAATGAAGAAATTAACGCAAGTGAATAGTGAAATTGGACATCATTCATAAAAGTACGTGTCAATTTTCATTTTTTTTTACATAGTTGTGTATGGATATTGCCGAATATCATACAGCAAAATAATTTCTGCAATTTTATCAGTGAGTTTAAATTTTACCGCCAATTCAGAAAACTCATTTCAAGCAATTCACGTCATGCAAATGCATTCTATGGATAGCCAAGTGGTAAAGGCGTCCCCTTTGCACCGATAAGGTCGCTGGTTCGGATCACGCCCACGACACTTAGAGGTCGTTTTTTATCCAACACAGTATAATTGTCAAAATATATTATTTATAATAATTAAGGACAGCGTCATCTGTTGATAAGCGTAGCTACCGAAAGTTGACGTATCACACACAACTACGAATTATTGGATTACTTGAGTAAAGACACAAACCGCCACGGCAAAAAATGAATCTAGTTTTAATTCGTATATAACGCCATCTAGCGGTGATTGTCGATTGCAGTGACGTCAATTTAATCACCGCGAAATATTAAGTTTCAAGGCCTGGTATCTATCCGGCGGATATGCAAAGTTAAATAAATAAAATAAAAAACATAATAATGTGAATGTCGCATATATAGGATAACCATATCAGAAGGACAAGGAGTGTAGCAAATGGAAAAAAATATAAACCTTTCCGAAGCTAATAAACATGCAAACACTAAAATACAAAAGCCTTCAAAGTAACCGTCAAGAAGAATAGGATTTTTATCGAAAAATTTCACCTCGACGCCTAATACAGTCGATAACAAAATGAATACTTTAATTGCGAGGGTAAACTTATCCAATGAGAATAACTTATCGCGTAGTGAGGACAGTTCTCCAAACGTAACTAATATCTCTGGAACAAGTAAGTATGTCACAATTTTAACGGAAAACATACGGCAATTAGATCATGACTTCCTCCAGAACCTCAACCAGGAAAACACAAGCATATTGAGAACTAGCGGCTAGCAATGAGAAATGGCAATATTACAAAGAAACTATATATTACGAGCTTGAATCTGAGTCAAACCAAGAATAACCAAATAAACCAAGATCAGAGCTCCTTGAAATTTGATCTATTTTTTGTTAAATACTCTTTTCATAGTGCGCATGTAACAACAGAAGGTAGTAGAGTAAAAAATAAAAGTAAGGATGCTCTGGAGTACCTACACCTTATTACAGCAGAATTTAAATTTTGACGAGGCGACTCATCCATAGGATTTTTTGCGGAAAAGAAAAACAGGAGGAAACTCAAATCCTCAAACAAAAGCATTTTTTAACGACGACTAACATTCAGGTGTATGACGATGAAACTATTAAGGGCGTTAGCAGGAAGGTTAAACAGAATATCGATCAAAGTCTATGATTTGCTCTTATTATAGCAGAACCACCGAGTTGAGAGATGTTAAATAACATGCGGTGAACTTCTCATTTTAAACAGAAATATCATGTAATTATATGTGTCCGATCACACAATAAAAATCCAACCACATTTTCGGCTGATATCAGCATGGACATATATACTGGGAGCCAATGGGCCCTGTTGCAGTTGACCACTAAGACCCATATGTTCAGGGTCGGTCAAAGTCACAGGTCAACACCCATCCGGCGGCCTCCCCGTATGAAGTGCGAGCCAGGGTAGGATTCTGGCCTGCGGCCAGTCTCCCCCAGGAGTCCTGGCGGTTTGCGCACCGTGCGACGTCAGCTAATCGAATGTGCATTCTGACTGACAGTCGGGGGAGCTAACGGGCCCATGATGGGTTGGCCACGAAGACCCAT
Organism: Micropterix aruncella; assembly: GCA_944548615.1. NCBI lineage: Eukaryota > Metazoa > Arthropoda > Insecta > Lepidoptera > Micropterigidae > Micropterix > Micropterix aruncella. Next base: position 3,053,812 of record OX155958.1, read on the forward strand.
GTGTTCAGTCAGGGTCGGTCATACTCACGGGTCAACACCCATCCGACGGCCTCCACGCACGGGGTGCGAACCTGGGTAGGACTCTGGCCCTGGTCAGTTACCCCTGGGAATCAAACCTCTGGCGCTCCTGGACGGTCTGCGCACCGTGCGGCGCAAGCCAATCGATTGTGCTCTCCGACTAACATCTTGCGGTGTCGACTACAACGGGCGAGCCCGTCACCACAGGACGTTTTAACGATTAGTCGTTCTGTCGCCCTGCAGTGAACGTAGAAGACTTTGGACAGTACAATTCTACGTCCAGCTACGTCACAACCCGTGAGAGTCCAACGCCTTACCGCGAGTGAGCCAGGAATAAACCCGGCGGGCTCGAGAACTCGCGCCCTCACTTCCAATTGTGACCAGATTTCTCCGGTCTCTCGATTGGTTCCGAGTTCGAGGTCGCTTGCGCGGTCCTCTCCCTTACGAAGCGGTGAAACGGAGTGCACCGAATCTATCGCGGACCAAGGCGTCCTTTGCCCGACTCTGAACCGGGATCGGATGGCCAATGGTCATTTCAAGAGCAGTCGCCGTAAGGTAGACAACTACCCCCGCTCTATAGGAAACAATACAGTTCCCAGACTCCCCCGATTGTTAGTCGGAGAGCACAATCGACTGGCTTGCGCCGCTCGGTGCGCAGACCGTCCAGGAGCGCCAGAGGATTGATTCCCAGGGGAGACTGGTTGACCCAGTGTCCTACCCAGGCTCGCACCCCATGCGTGGAGGCCATCGGATGGGTGTTGACCCGTGAGTGTGACCGACCCTGAACACATGGGTCATTGTGGCCACCTCATCATGGGCCCATTAGCTCCCAAAGACTCTCCGACTAACAGTCGGGGGAGTCTGGAAGCTGTATTGTTTCCTATAGAGCGGGGGTGGTTGCGTACCTTACGGCGACTGCTCTTGAAACGACCATCATTGAAACATCATCGATTTTCTCCTGAATCCCTGGTGCCACCGGGATAAGGGGTAACTAGAGGGCCGATGAGCTTGCGAACGCAGCCAGAACTTCCGGTGTCGCTACCGAGTGCCGCCTGCCACTTTCGGACCTCTTCCCTGCTATAGATAAAAAGTTCGCTAACAAATGGGCCCGGAGGTGGCGAGAGTCCTCATTGGTCAAAGGTAAGAGATACTAATAAATCCAACCAGAAATAAGGACCAAACCATGGTTCCACCACCAACTTTTCACCCGAAAGTTGGCAAAAAAAAAATTAACAAAAGTATAAATAATAATATTTTTACTTTTTTTTTTTTGCGAAGCAGATAATATTATATTTGTGTGGATTTTATCACCCCACTATCTTGTATATCTGTTCTGGGGTGATAGTATTTAAGACATAGTGACTTCACTTTTTATTTTTTTCATTCATTCATTCCGATCGCTCATTCATTCTTTAAAATTTTAAGGTTAATATAATATATAAATAAAGAACTAATATTAAATAAAGAAAATGAAAATGCGTTTATAGATAAGTAAAATAAATAAATATGTAGATAAATAAATAACTAAATTGACCAATAAATTAAGTAGCCTAAAAAGGTTTCTTACTATGTACATATAAAATTGTAAATCTAATTAATTAATATAAAATTATCAATTTATTTTAAACATAATCAACCGAAACATATTTTTTGTCAAATATGGCCTAAGTCAGGATGTGAGTCACCATTTCTTCGCACTGGCTTCTACTTTTCGCCATGAGCCACTTGAAAATATATTTCTTCAGAGTCAATCTGCTAATTGAACTCTGCACTTTAGCCTTCCTCAAGTAAGAGCAGAAGGAATCATAAAGACGCGGTGCCAGAAACGCGTAATGCCTCTGTGCAAATCTCGAATTCACTCGCTGGTGGGCTTGTTTTTTTTTTATTTCGAGTGTCATATGATTGGTTTAGATATATGTTAATATATGTCCTCCCTTCTCCTCAGTGCGACTGCGGTCATGCGATTTGCACTCTGGGCCATTTTTTCTTTAACTGTCACATTGTTAATAACTGACCTAACATTATTTCGGACCTCTTAAATATCAAAATTCAGCTCCCTATTTGTATAGACATTTTATTATCTCTCAACTCCTCCAACGTCTACAAAATCATTTGAAAATTTTTAAACTCAACAGTATGTCCCTTTAATAATATTGTAATGTTTCTCCGTGGAGTTTTGTGTTAAATATATTATGTTTAATTAACTTTCCAGTAAATTTATAGATAGTAAATACATGATACGAGTATTTGCAAAACCTATTTAAACAAAACTAATTTACTATCCTATGAACAGTTAACAATGCTTATCTTACAACTTGTAATATAAATTACCTAATCACGCTAATAATAGTTACGTGAAAAAAATGGGTAAATAAAGCTAACATGTAATAGCAAAATAAGTATATAAAGCAAAATTGGAAATTAATATTTATAAATAAAAATATGATATAATAAAATATAATAATAACCATAATACACTCTTTATTTGCATAATAAAAACAAGGGAGTTTATTGCCAAATGGCAATGTCTTACAACTAACCTCATCACAGTGGTACATGCGCGCATTGTGGAAATAAAGATTAGTATAGGAATTAAAAACTAAGAATACCCGAGGAGAGGATAGTGGGAAAGGCAAGGGAGAGAAAAGGAAGAACTGGTTACTTCCTAGAAAGGTATTCTTTGAGGTGAGTCTTAAATGATACTAAAGAAGGCGACTTTCGTATATTTACCGGGAGATTGTTCTCGAGACTTGCACAATGGACACAGAAAGAGTAGGAATAAAAATCAGTATTATAACACGGAATTTTTAGGAAACTGTCAGAATCTGATCGAAGTACGAGACCGTGAAAATGTAATGGTCCATAAAGCTCGTGGAGATAGGATGGTGTTGATTGGGAGAGTACACGATAGAGAAGAGCAAGTATATGAACATTTTTTTTATAATATTGCCTCTATGCTATTTTTCTCCATTTACTGATTATCATTGCAATTTTTAATTTCATTGTATTTTATTATTATGATTTTTTTCATAATATTTTACTAGTTATATTTTGATTTATTTATTACTTTTTTTTATTTTTCAACATGATTATAAATTAGGTATCAGATATCATTAAAATAACTCTTGAAATTCATACTACTTATGTATTGGAGTTATTAGATAATTTTTTTTCATTTTTTCTCTTTCTCAGTAATAATACTTTGATAAGTGTGCGCACAATACAAAAGTTACAAGTAACCTAGTCGAGTCTACCTTGGTACAGGCTTTGGCCTAATTAGGCAGACTTTGTAAATTGCCTTTTTGAACATTACTTTCGAAAATAAATTTATTCGTATTTTTATTATTATTCCTATTTCTCATTTGGCGTACTGGCAACCACTTTAACTGTGCCCTATATTAGAACACGTGACCATACTTACTTCGACAGAAGATGAATCGTATGCATACATTTTGCAAAGGTTCAAGGTTATTGAGTAGTTCCTCTGATAAATCAAGATAAGCTACATCTGAAAGGTCAAGAAAAGGTAAGAGAGACTGTGCAAGAGATTTCGTTGTGCCCATAGGAAGAAATTTTCTAAGCGTTTGCAGAGGGTAAAATCTAGCAAATATTTTGCGACTTACCTCGTCTACGTGTGGTTGCCAGGAGAAATGTTCATCAACAAATAGACCAAGATCTTTCACTTTTTGCGACAAGGGTATGGTGACATCGTTTAGTTTTAAAAGCGGAACGGACTTTACGTTTACTCTGGAAGGCAATTTAGGACCTCCGATAAGTATATCCTGGGATTTCGAAGGGTTTATTAGTAGACCCATCAGCGCCCACCATTCATAAATGGCTTGAAGATCAGAGTTCATGTTGGCGATCGAGTTATTGATGTTTTCAGGAGAGAAATGATTATATATCTGAACATCATCTGCATACAGATGAGTATATCTACGAACTTGAGATATATAGGGCTATGGTATTATATCTTCTTCTTCATCATCATCAGCGCGTATTTATTTATTTATTTATTTCCCAAAACATAATTAACCTTACAGATGATTCCAAATCGTTAATTATTTTTCTAGGCTATTATTCTAGATTATAACTATTATTCTACTATAGACTATTATTATAATTCTACTGTTAATAATATTATTCGCCCACCGTTGGGCATACGCCTCTCCAATCACTCTCCATCCGGATCGGTTGTCCGTTTCCCTCATCCAGACAGCTGTCTTTTTAATGTCCCGGGCCATCGGGCCAGTGGTCGGCCCACACTTCTTCTGCCTAGCCGGGGTCTCCACTTGCTCTGCCACTTGCTTGCTCCACCGTTCGTCATCGAAATGGGCTTGGGCCGTGGCCGGCCCAAGCCCATTTCAGCTTAGCCGCTCTTTGACTCACGTCGACCACCTTCGTGTGCTGTCTGATGAGCTCGTTTCGGACTCGATCGCGTAACTATATGCCGAGCATGACTCGCTCTATATTACGCTGCACCACCTTAAGCTCGTGGATCATCCCAGCAGTCAGTGTCCATGTCTCACAAGCATACGTCATATCCGGTAGCACGCACTGATTAATACTTTTGTTTTGAGCGATTGGGAAATTCTGGACTTTAGCACGAAGCTCAGCTTCCCGAAGGCGATGGTATAATATAATAAAGTCATATAATACAGTACCGTAGGATGGAAGTTAAGTACTCAAATCTTAAGAAGTAGGAGATCTACTAGATTCGATCGAATTTTTAATTAAATTCAATTAAGTATGTCTAATCCCTTACATGCTTTATCAAAAAACACGAAACATTCTGGTAAGGAGTCTATTCGAGGCGATATTGCTGTTGCAAGCAATAACAGAAAATGTATGAGAGCTCCTCGGTAGTCGCGGTGGCACACGAAATCGAACATTCGCTAGACTAACTGGGCTGTCTAGTCGATTGTTCAAAATCTTGGGATCGTGAGCATTTATCTCGCTCGAGTAATAAAACACCACCACCATATTCCTGGGTCGTAGTCGCATAGTTGAGGTCACATCTAAAAACTGCGTAACGGCTGTCAATCAACTCGTTGCTCGATATTCCTCATTGAAGCCAAGCATCCGTCAGTGGAAAAATGTTGAATTCGTTGCATGATATTCTTAGAAGGATTAAAGTTTGTTTTTCTTCGAAGACCTCTAAAATTTTGTAATACGGAATTAATTTATTTAAGAGTCGTGAGGTGTATGGACTAAAATAGAGCGTACGCCCGTATAACGCAAATAAATGAAATACGTGGATAAAGAGAGTATCTGACTAAACTGTACAAATAGTCATTTAAATTTCACATGCGTAAAGTTGGAAAAATAACAGCGAAGCAACACATTGCAGACGCAGACGAATGGGAAAAATTATGCATAGTATTACTTAGTATTCATAAGTAAATAAAATAACCCAAGGCCAAAGAGAAATAATCAGTACACGATGGCTGAAAATACAAGAGGTTAGGACAAATAAATATAAAGAAATAGGCAATAATAGTTATATAAAGATGGAAAAATATGAGCTGACATGGATAAAATGCAAACAGGAGCTTCAGATTATAAATAGGTGGATAGAATAAAAAAGTATATGTGTTTGTGTCGATGCGAAATAATAAGGACAAAGCTTTTATGAAGCTATGAAACTGAACTAGAATAGCGTAAACAATCCTCTTCCGGTCCGCTTCTCTATTTTTAATAGGCCATTTCGCGGTGTCATTCGCAAATGGGCAGTTTTATACCCAGCTGAACTTATAGCCTTTCTGTTTCGCAGTCAGTTTCGCATGGTATATCATGTTTTGTTGTATACAGTGAAATGCTCGTCCACAAATATCGTTTTTTTATCTCTTGGTAGTATCTTCCCCCCTTCTCTCAATATCAGAAGTAATAATGCCCTGAGCAGCTTTATACCACAGTATACCACAGCTTTGGATTTTCTGTTTTGTATATTTCTTAATTCTCTTTTTATTATTGGGACAACGTAATGGTTGATTTTGTATAGTTTATTGACATTTAGATTTCTAATGTGATACAATTTTCTTTTTTCCAGTTATATAATATGATTAAAATAAGAATTATAAATAATGTATGTATTAGTTGTAAGTTCTTTACCCACGTAGGGCTTTTTGAAATTAAATAAACTTTGAGCTTTGATCTCTTGGTATGTTGCATGCAAAACGATGCAGGCAGTGACTCAAAAGTGGCGTATGTTTTTTCAGCTAGACAGTATGCAGCCTTTGCGAGATAGCGACGCGGCGTTAACGGATCACTCTTCTTTGCAAGATTTAGGAGGCGCTGGAAAAGTGTTTTTTTTTTTAAATTTATATTTTTAGTTCTATTTATTTAAAGTCTCTGTAAATATTGTAATTATGCAATCACAGTAAATTTGTCCTGAGCCCCAGCGCTGGCTATTACTAGAGGACATCTTAACTGCTCCGGGCTGGTTGCACATCGTTATCGCAAAGTAAGTTTCTAATATCTACATATATAAATGGATGTTGGTATATCTGTCTTTATGTCTAGCTGATCTTAATGGGAGCTAATGGGCCCATTACAGTTAGACCATTATGACCCATATGTTAGGGTCGGCCCAACTCACAGGTCAACACCAATCCGGTAGCCTTCACGTAGAAGTGCAAGCCCGGGTAGGACTGTGCCTGCGAACCAGTTTCCCTGGAAAACCTCCTGCGGGCCTTCCTCCTTCCTCCTTTGGACGGTCTGCGCACAGTGCGGCGTCAGCGAATCGACTGTGCATTCCGACTGAAAACCGGAAGGTTATGGAAACGCCTTTGTTTCCTATGGATCGGGGTGGTGGTTTACCTTACGGCAGCCGCTCTTGAAACGACCAATCGGCTACCTAATTCAGTGTGAGAACAGCCGGGAAAACGATGCCGTGGTCAGTGATAGATTCGGTAGATACCGAATCACCGCTGACCGAGGGAGCGACCGAGCAAGCGACCTCAAACCCGTAACCATTCGAGAGGCCAGGGAAATCTGGCCGAAATTGGTAGTAAGGGCGCGATTTCTCCCGCTAGACACTTTGCCGGTGTCTCGCGATCAGCGCCGGATTTAGACTTGATAAAGCCCTAAGCTACTTGAGCTATTGCTGTAGTATATTTGACAATCGCTCACTCGGACAATTTTGTGTTCCCCCAAGAAAATAGCGGCCCTAAGCTATAGCTTGTGTAGCTGTTACGTAAACCAGGCGCGATATGGCGTTAGCTTCTTACGGGCGAGTGGCGAAACTAGAGAGTGGACTGTTTCGTCCCTAAGTCTTCTACGCTCACGTCACAGGAGACAGAACGATCATAATCGTTAAAACTTTTTGAGGTGACGGGTTCGCCCGTTGTAATCGACCCCTACAAGTGTCGGGGCTTAATATAGAAACTTCGACACTATTTGACCTATCACCATGAAGTTAGTGCATGTACATACATATTATTCATTGAAAGGAATTTATGCTATCCGCGTTGTTGTAACTCGCCAATAGATGGCGCTACAGCACATCAACATCTATACCGCTGAACTGATAGCCAAGAAAATTTTATAAATGCGAAAGTGGAGGTTGTTAATGACCAATGAAACGATGTGTTTTTTTTTAATAGAGATAGCTAAAGGAACGTTTAGCAACATCGGGGGACGTTCAAGTATTACGTAACGCAATTTGGGGGAAGGGGGGGTCTTGTAAAACGTTATGATGCATTACAGGGACAAGAGTAGGGGCTTCGAACAACGCGTAACGTAACATTGTTTCTTTATTTAAATAAAAAACTGGGGAATTCAAATCTCCCAAGTTCTCAACCCTATTCGTTTATGTTTTATGAGCCCATTTTAACATATTTTAAACTTAAGCAAAAGTTTATTAGATTATGTGTGATTTTTTATTAAATAACAATATAAATAAATAAAATAAACAATATACGCATGTATTGCGAGTTAGAAGTCTCTTGTTTTATTTATTATTACCGCAAACGCGATTAAAACAATAACAAAGGTATTTTAGCGACTTTCCGGTACTTTGTGCAACATAATTGTGACTTTTAGGTAAAAATGGTCACTTGGGTGTTACGTAACTTTTAGGGGGGAGGAGGGTGGTACAGAAAAACGATACGGTGCGTTACATGGGGGGAAGGGAGGGTCAACAATCGTCGAAAATCGCGTTACGTAATACTTGAACACCGCCTAGGCTACTTGGGGGGTTGGGGGGTGGGGAGAAGGGAAAGAATGGGAGGTGGAAATAACGAGATTTTCCGAGCAGCGCCGTGTAACATTCCACTAGTATTGAAATAAATTAAGTTTGTATCACTTAGAAAGGGGGAATATTTAAATTACATGTGTCACTTTTCAATACTGAAAGCAGAAAGAATGAAGCACACAGATATAAGTAACTGTGCTTGTAACGATAAAATAAAATACAGTCATATTCACAGTGGTGTGGAGGTTTCAACTACAAAGGGCGAACCCGTCACCCCAGGCGATATATGATTTATGATCGTTCTTTCTGCTGTGGGATGAACGTAGAGACTTAGAGACATCTGCTGCAATTATCTGTCTAGCTCCGTCAACTGGCTTGTCAGAGTCCAATGCCTTACGCGAGACACTGTGAAGCAACAGCGGTCTGTAACGACCCTTAAGTATCGTTACATGCAATCAACAAATGCATTGATTTCCAGTAAAATGCACTGACACAAATTCAGCCATTATTCTACCTCTTGAAGCGATGAATCAGCACGATGAAACAATATTTTTACTCGGAATATTTTGGATTGCATCATTTTTCGGCCTATATAAACCGGCGAAATTACGACCAAAGTATCATTCCTCGGTGATAACGTCCCCCAAGACAGCGGCGGCATACCCGGTACCACTCTCACGAGGCGAGTCAACGGGTCCGGCTTCTTGGTTACCTTTCGTTCCTTTCCCTATCGAGGCGAGACGCATCAGTCTGCATTCCCACAGACTCGAGCCGTGCCCAATCCTTATCCACACACCCTCGTAACTTCAGGCAGATAGCCACTACATTCGAATCAATATATATCCTATTCGGGAAGCGTTACAAACTGGCAATATCGAACTCTCAATAAATACCTTCTGATACACTTTAAATCGACTTTTAATACGGAGATAACCCGCAAGTTGACACCACCAACTCACACCGAATAACTTGGAGTCTAGTGAGGGGTAGTCCCTCACAGGTCCGCTTCTTCCTTGACCACCAGTTATGGCCGGATTTTTCCGGGCCCCCGGACTGCTTACGGGTTCGAGGTCGCTTGCGCGGTACTGTGCCTAATGTAAGAGGTGTTTCAGTTCGAATATTTGGCTTGACTGCTCACGCGGTATCGGGTAGCCGATCGGTCGTTTTAAGGGCGGCTGTTATTAGGCCAACAGCAAACTTCGTTCTATAGGAAACAAAGTCGTTTTCATATGCCCCCGGTCGTCAGCCGGAACGTACAGGCGATTGGCTTACGCCGCACGATGCGCAAACCACCCGAACAATGCCTCCCAAGGCAAACTTACCTACAGGGCAGTCCTACCCAGGCTCGAATTTCCACTTGGAGGCTAACGGATGGGTGTTAACCCGTGCGTTAGGCCGACCCGTAAACGGACCGGGTCATAAGAAACCTCATAAATTATCCCTCAGTGAGGACAGAAATGTGTAAAAAGGGACGTGAGTTCTGCTGTGTTAAATATTTTAACGCTATTCCACAAAACCTCAAATCAATGCAACAACCAGGATTCAAACAGATTAAAGCACTGGCTCAAAAATAAATGCTATTACAGCGTGAATTACTTTTTAGACGATAATGACAAATAAATAGTATTACATATTTTTATTGTAATTCTCCAACATTTTAAACTTTAAACATTTATATTTAATTCTAGCTCTAAATCTGACAAACCGTAGATAGCCTAATAATTCCAGTTTGAGATTTTAATTTAAAAACAAACTGACATTTGATTTATATTAGTAATGGACATTTACTAAATTTGTAGATATATTCTAATTATTATTTTGTTAATACCTATGTCTAAAACGTAATATTTTCGGATTTGTTTTCCTTCAACTGCGAAGTGAACATATTTAATTATAGAAAAATACATATTGTACGCCTGATTGGTAAACTGTATAGCACATATAATAGTACCTATCCATTTTGTACGACCTACTTTCAGTTCACAAAAAAGAATTATTATTAAGTGGTCAACTGCACAGGGCCTGTTAGCACCCCAAAGTCATCTTCGCAGAGGTATTGATGCCGACAAATCCGCGTTTTGTTTACATCTAATTGTTTGCGTCTGTGGGAGCTAATGGGCCCTTGCTGAGTTGGCCACGAAGACCCATTCTGTTTCAGGGTCGGTCACACTCACGGGTCAACACCCATCCGATGGCCTCCACGCATGGGGTGCGGAGCCTGGGTAGGACACTGGGTCAACCAGTCTCCCCTGGGAATCAATCCTCCGGCGCTCCTGGACGATCTGCGCACCGAGCGGCGCAAGCCAATCGATTGTGCTCTCCGACTAACAATCGGGGGAGTCTGGGAACTGTATTGTTTCCTATAGAGCGGGGGTAGTTGTCTATCTTACGGCGACTGCTCTTGAAATGACCATTGGCCATCCGATCCCGGTTCAGAGTCGGGCAAAGGACGCCTTGGTCCGCGATAGATTCGGTATACTCCGTTTCACCGCTTCGTAAGGGAGAGGACCGCGCAAGCGACCTCGAACTCGGAACCAATCGAGAGACCGGAGAAATCTGGTCACAATTGGTAGTTAGGGCGCGAGTGCCGCCCGCCAGGTAACTACCTGGCTACTCGCGGTAAGGCGTTGGCCTCTTACGGGCTTGTGACGTAGCTAGATGGTGGACTGTTTTGTCCCAAGTCTTCTACGTTCACTCCAGGGAGATAGAACGACTAATCGTTAAAACTTCCTTAGGTGACGGGCTCGCCCGTTGTAGTCGACAACCAAAGTTGTTTGCGTCTGTGGTTTTCTATCGCTGAAATTATCACAGTCTGGGTGTATTTAGATAGGCTGTCATAAATTACTTTCGTAAAGGCGTCTAATTTTAGTAGCTAAAATTATTTGCAGGAAGGAGTCGCAGATGATATAATTATACCAAATAGGGCAGTATAAAACGTAATGTCGAAGAAAAATTGTAATTTGGTATCCGTGAAAAAGACCCAACAATATATTGCAATTCAGGAAAATTCAGGTAAATGAATATTTTATTAGCCTTACTTTGTTGCTCCGAGAAAGAGTCAAGATTGTCTAAAAATGTTCTGCGGTCCCATGTAGTTGGTTAAAATCCACTTACATTAATCAGCTTGGGTCGCTAAAGTACAAGGTTTCTTGTACTGTACTTGTTGGAATGGCGTGTTACAATAAACTGCCTGAGAATATCAAAAGTATATGTAGAAACGGAAATATCACCCAATTTAAATCGAAATTAAAAGGCTACCTTATTGCGAGAGAATTATATAATATTAACGAATTATAATTAGATTACTGACAATTTCCATCTCGATTTTTTTTTATTTAACTTGACATTTGTACCATTTTATTGATTATTATATTATTACTATTATTTTTAATTGTCTCCCATAATCAATTATAATTCTTACTTACAGGACCATTTAATTTTAATATTATAATTTCATGACTATCTGTAGTTATAAATATCTAATATAACTCAATTATGTGGTGAGTCACTTATGAAATATTTAGTATACATTTTAAAGTTATTTTAACATTAAGCGGCTTTATAAAATGTCTAAACAACTATGTAAAGTTTTTTGAAGACAATAAATGCGATTTGATTTGATTTAATTTGTTTTCCTGGCCCACCAACTGACCCGGAGGGAAAGTATTGTGAATGCGCAATTTTTATTTTTGGGAAAAAAGACGGATATTTTGAGCCCTCCTTAGACGGTTAAGACCATTTCCAAATAGAAGTATGTCTGTGTGTATGTATTTCTCCACGATAGCGCCCAAACGGTTAATCCGATTGAGCTGAAATTTGGTATGCAGCGACATTTGGTCATCACAAGAGTTGAAAAGATTGTGGTTGAAATCGGTCCTCCAAGGGGCGCTCTAGTTATATACATATCATCCTCAAAATATTAGACATAGAGACTTGAAATTTGGTACACAGATGCCGTGTAGGGTCAAAATCTCAAATTTTGGTTTGAGTTCAGTTCAGTTGAGTTGAGTTCAGTTCAGTTCAAAAATCTTTACAGGTTGTGGAAGCATATATACTAAAATATCCGAATTAAATTAAAAACCAAGTTGTGCAATTACAAATTTAAAGAACTTACAGAAAATTTAAACCTAATAATTAAGACAATAACAAATCGATTAAGTCAAAATATTATTTATATGTACATAGTTATATTAAATCCCGTTATGGGACCAAATAAAATTCAAGAAAAAGTTTTTTTTTAAATAAATTTAAAAACCAAAAAAAAAAAAAGAAATAACGGGTAATAATCATTGAAAGCATGAGAAATAACTAAAATTAAAAGAATAAGAATTAAAATTATTATAATTTAACGATGTTGACGCCGTTAAGGGTTTTTTATTTTGTCTTATGATACCAGCCGGGTAGCGTCGCTTAAAAGGAACGCACAAACCGGTTTTCACGCTCGCTGAAATATAGGGTCATTTCAGAAGTGAAAGTTACGCATTTTTTGTGTCTAATAATCTCGCCCGCGCCGTTTGCCAAAACTAAGTGAATTTCGCTATGTCGCCATACCACCAATTCGCCATTCTCAACATTCCTGGTGCACCAGAAGAAGAAGAAGTTTAAGTTTTAAAAATAATTTTATTTAGATATATCTGAAACAAAACTCGAAGTATAACCAAACCTACAGCCTAAACTAATTTCATTCATAATTTTGTAAATAATAATGAATATTTTGTAATAATAATAATAATAATGTAATAATAATTATTGTAATAATCATAATAAATACAAACAAATTTTGAAATCATTTCTCTTATTATTTGAATGATATTCACATAAATATGTAAATTTTTAATTGGTTTTACAGGCAATAATTACGCACTTTAAATTTAGTTAGACTAATAAATGGCATTTTATATTTCCCTACTATTTTTGTGATGTACTCGCTCTATATTAAAATGCCATAGAATACACTAATAATTGAATATTATTCCTGTTACCGATGGTTAATATTTTAAGTTTTTGGAATCAAAAAGTCCCTAGTCCTTTATACCCTACTTAAACCTTTACAAAATACATTGGGCTCGATTGCGTTTTTTCGTGAACTAAAATAGGAACTATGACTCAACCGAACAAGACAGAGCAATACGTTAGAACGGAAAATGAAATGAACTGTCATCGATTTTGCCTTACCAAAACTACCTGTTGAACGTATAGACGCCCGAATAAGTTTGTGCACATTTCGTGCGGTATTCCATTTAGCTGATTTAGCTGAACAGCTCTAATAAATAAGTAGTACATATATCTCAAGAGTTTATCCCGCGAAAGTTCCCAGCATCCCAGAACTTTTGCCAAAGTTCGACCACGTTAGCTGCTTTCGTGAGCGACTTCATTGGCTTCCTATTCGCGATCGAAGAAATTTGCATACGTTGTCGCTACTCTACAACATACTCAATAACCCCACTTCACCCTCCTATCTCAAGGATAATTTCCACCCTTTGTGAGGCCACGGTCTTCCACATCGATCAAGCCGGGATAACACACTCGCCATTCCGATCATCATTCTTCTGTTTACACGCACTCTTTTACAGTCCATTCTGCTCGCTTATAGAATCAGCTCCCTCACTCTATCAGGCATGCACCTTGGCTGCATACTTTCAAATAGTTGTTGAAGAAACATTTATTTTTACACAGTCACTAACCAAATACCTCTCTTTGTCCTCTCCTTTATCATTCCCTGGGCGACCTTAGCGTAAGTTACTGACATATGTATATATCTGTATAAGTTTATTTTAAATTTAACTTTACTACTTCTTTGTGTATTGTACTGTAAACATTAGGAATTATTTTATCAGATGGTTGACTGTAAGATATAGCTATAGCGATAAGTCCGCCATTTGTGTATACATTGTATTTTTTATAAAACCAGCGTAATATTCATTAAGTTATGTTTTTATAGTACAATAAATTTATTCTATTCTATTCTATTATATCCCGTACCGTGTAGAACTGACGAGTTTATCATTAGTCCCGCGTGTCAACTGACGGTACACCAAGACGTAGGCTACTTGAATAACGAACATGCTGACTAAAATATTGGCCAAATAAGGATATGGTTCCGATCAGATATGTCGCCATGCCCTTTATTGTATGAAGCATAATCTTGTGGACCATTTCTGGTATTTATTTTTATTTATTTGTTTTTATTTATTAAAGAAAAGCACATTTTTATGGCAGTACATTGTAAGTTTAACATTATAGGCTTAAATGTAAATAATAGCAAAATAGAAAGCACCGCAGACCAATTTTTTTTAAATCAACGCCGCCTAACTAGGCCTAGGCCCGTACTAAGGCAAGCGTACCAAGTAGAGTGGTTTGTGCATACTTTAGAATACTTAATTTATAAAATATGGTAGGTATCAAATAATATTAAAAATTAACTAATAATTATAAACATTGTAATTTGAGTGTAGTGTGATGTAATTGTAGTGTAGTGTAGTGTGATGTAAATGTAGCTGTAGTGTGCTAGAAAAATAACATTCAGTAAATGGTGAAATAATTAAACTGAATAATAATAATATAATGTCGTAATAAATACAATAAAATATAAAAATATTATTAATGAATCGAAATAAAGGAAAAAATTATATCTCAATAAATATTTAAAGAATCATATTTAAATAGTCCGAGGATACAATTATATATAAAATGTATAAAAAAGTCATTGCCGACTTTACAAGTCTGGCAGTATTAACGCTGCATCCCTGCACTAAACTGACTGCCTTTACGTAGCAGTATTGTAACGCTGCTATGGTGTAGTGATATGCGTTCTTCTAATATTTCAAAATGTTGCGACGACATTCATTACGGAAATGTTCTGTATTTAAAACTGAAAGTATTAACCTGAAAGTATAAAACTGAAAGTATAAGTAACCGAACACCACAGCCGCCCAGAGAAAAAGCTTAAAATCTCTGCGGGATAATAAGGACGTAGTTGTGTTGCGGGCCGATAAAGGCAACGCAACCGTGATACTCGATACTGTGGACTACGAGCGGAAAATTGGGACGCTCTTAGAAGACGCCAACACTTACGAGAAGGTGAATTACAATCCCACGAGCAGAATTACCAGGCAAACGAGAGTTTTAATCGATAAATCTGTCACTTCCCTCCCAGAAATAGCTTATCTCACTAAACCATGTAACGTACAGCCACCGAAATTATATGGCTTACCTAAAATCCATAAGGATAATGCACCATTGAGACCGATTGTGAGCCAAATCGACAGCCCCACATATCCTCTGTCAAAACACTTGGCTGGTGTCCTCCAACCGCTTACGGGCAAAACGACGTCTTACGTGAAAGACTCGCGACATTTCGTAAGCATTATTAGAAGCTTAAAACTGGCCGAAGACGAAATAATGGTGAGCTTTGACGTCGAATCTTTATTTACGAATTTGCCCATTTCGGAGTGTCTTACGGTGGTGAGAGATAAACTAAGGTCTGAGGACCTCCCTATTAGCTACGCCGACATGCTTCAACATTGCCTGACATCCTGCTACTTTCTATGGAACGGCGATTATTACAAACAAATCGACGGAGTAGCAATGGGATGCCCCGTATCGCCGATAGTTAGTGACCTATATATGGAATATTTTGAGGAATTAGCCATAAAAACCTCCAAAATTAAACCCATTCTCTGGCTTCGCTACGTGGATGATACCTTCTGCATCCTGAAAGGCAACATTCAAACGGTGAAAGAATTCCTGGGTCATCTAAACTCCATACACCCAAAAATCAGTTTCACCTATGAAGTAGAGAAGGACGGCTCCTTACCATTTTTGGATGTCAAAGTGACGAGGAGAAGTGACAATACTCTCGGACATACGGTATATCGGAAGCCCACACATACGGACAGATATTTGCATGCAAGCTCACACCATCATCCCTACCATCTACGTTCAGTGCAAACGTCGCTCGTGAATCGAGCACGCGATCTATGCGACACTGAGCATTTTCCGAAGGAGATGGAACATGTCAATGATGTCCTTAGGAAAAATGGATACGGAAAATATCACGAGACACGCACACGATCTAATACGGACGAAACTCAAAAACCGAGCAGATCAAGAGCATTCTTACCATACGTCAAGGGCGTGACAGATCGAATAAGTAAGATGCTAAACAGATTCGATATAAAAACGATCTTCAAACCGACCCAAAATATAGCTCGATTTTTGAGGCCTGTAAAGGATGTAATACCACTGCAAACCCCGGGTTTGTATAAAGTCGAATGCAGCTGCGGTCTAGCCTACGTTGGACAAACGAAACGGCCCATAGCCACGGGACTGACAGAACACATCAAAGCTGTTAAAAACGTTCAGCGAGAAAAATCGGCGATCTGCGAACATATATTGGATAGCGGAAGTAACAACTGGATGCAGTTTCAAAATCCCATTGTTCTATCCAAGGAACAATTCTACTTTCCTCGCATGATCCGGGAAGCCATTGAAATAAGAAGAACTCCGAACTTCAATAGAGATGACGGCTACAAACTCTCTTCTACGTGGAACCCTCTTCTTAAAATGTTCCCGCCGCCGAACGCCGAACGCAAAGACGTAAAACAGGATACAGTGAGTGTTGTGTGCAAGACGGATTTTAAAAATTCCCGCGCTCCGAGCCCGGCCCCCCACCACCGTTATAACCTACGCAGTGGCGGCAGCGGTTTGCGGCCTACCCGCAAAACAACGGACTGACAGCTCTTCAGTTTACCCTAGACAACGGCGGCTGCAACGTCACCGAAACGTCGGGTCCTACAAATTTCCCGCGGTAAATTAGTTTTCTATCCTATTTATAATGTCAAACAACCGCGATAGTCTTCGATTTCATACTGAAAGTATTGTCTAGCACCAATGCAATAACCCAATTTTGCCAGGCAATCAACACTATACGATT
The DNA here is from genome assembly GCA_944548615.1 of Micropterix aruncella. Lineage (NCBI taxonomy): Eukaryota > Metazoa > Arthropoda > Insecta > Lepidoptera > Micropterigidae > Micropterix > Micropterix aruncella. The sequence goes on from OX155958.1 coordinate 3,070,959, forward strand.
TCTGCAAGTATTTAGTGCCAATGCCGAAAAATCCTCATCTGCTCTGACAGCAGAGCAGCATTGGACGCTCTAGCTAAAGCCACCACACAATCTTATGTGGTCTGTAACTGTATGCAAGAGCTCAACAAATTGGAAAAAGCCAACAAAATCACCTTAATATGAACACCGGGCCATCAAGGCATATCCGGCAACAAAGAGGCCGACAGACTGGCAAAACTGGGCACACTGGATTGCCCATATGGTATTTTGTGGAACCTGCCTTGTTGCCTATTGGAACCATCTTCTAAGTAGGCATGTATAGCATCACGCGGTGAAACGCTCAGGCGGTCACCTATCCCAGTATTGACTGCGCCCAACGCTGCTTTATTTCGGTATCAACGAGGAGAATCGTTGTCAACGTGAATACGGACGCTAAAGTTATTGGGGTCCCCTTCGCTATTAGTAAGAAAATCAGGAACTGCTTAGAACAGAAACATCGGGCATCCTGGAACAGAGCTAAGGATGTCGCCAGGCAAAAGTCATGATGGAGCAACCACTTCCTAAGAAAACCAAGGCCCTAATTTACATGAGCAAGAAGAACCTTAGAACCACTATCGGTCTCCTCACCGGACACCCGACTCTTAGAGTACATATATTCAACCTTGGCTTGACCGAGAGCAAGGACTGCCGTATATGTGGCGAAGAAACTAAAGACAGCATAGACATCGTTGTTCGCTGGGCAGGCCTCGCCGCAATGAGACACAGTTTACTGGGACGAGCCTTTCTCGAACCCAGCGATCTGCTCAACTTGAAGGTCAGTGATCTGTATTGACTGGTGAGCATTACCGGGCTACTAGCAGACCACTCACCCAAACACAAAGTGGGTAGTTACAAAATTTATTATCGATCCAGATGACATCAAGGGCTGGAAACAAGCACCCCACTCCGTTTACTATTACTACTAGGTACCTACTAGTAGTAGTACCAGTGCCCAATGCTGTAATACCGGCTCACCGTGCAAACCGTGAAACGTTTCAACCATTACCAGTTCTTCCAACTTTTATCAACCAACCAGCCCAGAAAATTAGCCCTCATATTGGCAACTAAGATGGCCACCATTTAACAATATCGACTGGATATTAGACGATGAATAAAAACTCAGATCCCAGGAACTGCGTAGTGGAACCCAAATTCATTGGGTTGCAACAGCGATGTGCAAGGCAAAGGAAAACGCCACACATTTTTTTTCCATTCACACCCTGGTTTGGTGCATTCCAGGTACGGCCTATTGGAGCATTCGTGGAGATAATCACAGTCAAGGTCACCTACGTTTGGTATCGGACATGGTACCAGAAGAATAACATTCGATGTTTATGTTAATAGCCAATTACAAAATATATAACTATAAAGAGTCAATTAGCAAGTATGCTAATGATATAGTTAGTGGAATAAGTATATTAGGTGGGGGCATAGCCTATAATTGCCTAATAAACATCGATCTTATTGGCAGTAACAACATGAGAGATATAAAAGTGTTCACGTATATTTTGAGTTATGTCGTCGCAAGTAAGTGCTTTGGTCATTTCATTGTTTGTGTCAATTTTTCGATCAATACTTCACTAGAGTTTGACAAAGTTTTCGTTCAATACTTTCACTAGAATTTGAATGTGAGTCTTCTTTCTTGAGAGAGAACTTCACTAAAATCGATTAAAATGTGCAGTTTCGGAATATATATACTTTAGAAATCGTGACTAAATGGCACTCTAGGATCTACGATTTTTTCGAGCCGGGGCAAAAACTTGACCCCTCCCAAGTGGCGTAGCCACAGAAGGGTTCTGGAGTCCGGACCCCCCCCTCCCTCCCCCCCCCCCCCCCGAAATTATAAAAAAAATGATTAAAAAAATTAAACCGTATATAATTATTGAATATGTAGAACATACTTTTAAATTGATTATTTATCGAAATGATTCACAAACAAACTTTCCCTTTTTTACAATTGATTGGAACATTATAAAATTAGGTCGGTATACTACCACTACCACTACGACCATGAGACAGTACCGCCGATCCGTAGACAGACCGGCGGTACTGTCTATTACTGCTTCGATTATCTTTTATTCTATAGAAAAAAGAAGATTTGTCGTGGGACTATTTTTAATGCAGGTTTTACTGATTTTATAACTGGAATTACTGATTTCATAACTTACAATAATTGTATACAGATTTATCATAATTTTATTTAAAAACATCTAGTGTTTATTAAATACATAATATGAAATTTTGATGAGTATATGAGTAATGAGGTTTGAAAAATTCAAATTCTTGGAGATGGTTTATGAGGTTTTACACATGCAAAGATGTAATACATCAAACTGCCCAAAATTTGAAGTATTGTTTAGATTGAATGCAGCCTTAAATTGCACCATTTTCCGGGGCAAATACCCTCCTATTTATTGTCCCTGTATAGAATACCATCCAACCCAACCCCCCTTCCATGGTAGACCCCCCCCCCCCCCCCCCCGAACAGATAAACTGGCTACGCCATTGCCCCACACCTCCAATATATAAGATTAATGATTTAAAAAACCTCACGGATCAAATATACTGGGTGAGGTTTTATGTGATTGGGAAATAAGAACCCTTATATACATATATTTATTTATTTATTTAAGAATTAATTACAATAAAACATTGTTTTGCTTATGAAAATAACAGGGACCGAATTGCAAAACCTCAACCTTTTGCTTATTTGATTCTGTCACCCAACTGGGGCTGATCACCCAACTGAGAATGTATGTATACTGCATAAAGAGCAGTATAAAAATTATTTGCGATAGCCCGTTCTAGAATGGACAGGACTCTAATTTAACAATAAATTATGTAAAAGTTTTATTAAAATGCTAATAAAACTAAATGACCCTAAAATATGATCCTCAAAAAAAATAATCAAGTAGAGCGAGACAATCAGAGAATTTACATAAAAATAAAATAAAGAGCAAGATAAATCAATATTAAAAAAAATAAAAAAGTCAATAAGTAATATTTATTATATGTTAAGAAATATAAAAATTAATATAAAATAAAGTACAATTCATTGTCAAAACAATATATAACAACAAAATTAATTGGTAATTAGTTGAATGTTAAAATATAATCAACATACACACTATTTAAAAATATATTAATAATGTGTGCACCTAAGTTTTATTAAACAATAATTTCTAACATTTGATGTATGGTTAGTCTGTCATGACTCGAGAACCATTCCTTTATTTTATTTTTGAATACCATAAATGTCAAATTCATTTTTATTTCCGTATTGATCAGATTGTGAAATATCGGCGTAATTAAAGAGTAATGTCTTTGTCCAAATGATGTTTTCATCCTGGGTATTATTAAGCTATTTTCTAAAACTTTTCTTGTTGGTCTTCGGTTCTGAATTATTCCTAAATTTGAATTATTTTTCAAAAATAGCTTTAAGAGGGAAGTTTTAAAAAAAAGTTGCCTACAATCATGGACTTTATCTTCCACATAAAGTTCATTGCTGGGATGGCGATATGGTCTGCGGAGAATTATTTTGAGTATAAATTTCTGCGCAACTTGCAATGGCTCTAGCAGGGTTTTACCACATCCACCCCATCCAATTATGCCGTAAGTTCAGCATGTGCACTCTTAATTACCTATTTGTTTATAACATTTGCTTATGCGTCATTAATATAGAATACATACAACCAGTGTAGACAACGCACAACCCAGACTGTACACACTCCTTCAATCCTTAGGTCCCACCAAATTTTGCTGTCTAATATACCAATAATTACAGTGACACGTTTGAAAAGTATTTGTTAACCATCGCTTGGCGTTCTGTCGTTCAGATTTATTCGCCTGGAGCCCACCTTTGTCTGTAGGGAGCATTTTTTTCTAGACGCGACGGGGATTGCCCTGGACTCTGGAGCATCACACACAGTGGCATTCACTACAACTTTTTTCGTACCCCTGAATTGACCTCAGAGACTACAGAGAAAGTACAAACGAATTTGATCGCGCTGTTGAAATCATCATCACATACAAACACAATCATAACTTCAATTCCCTACAGACTCGATAATTCAAAGGCAAATTACTCTATACGATCATTAAATAAAATGCTACACAATATCACGATGACGTATCCTCATGCGAAATTTATCTGGCTAACTGACCATCTCATCGAGAACGATTATATTCAGAAAGGATCCTGTATAAACTCCAGTGGCAAATGGAAACTGTGCAGACTAATAAAAGATGCAATAATTGACAAAGCGCCTACCGTGACACACATTCAGTTTTTTCGAGAAAACTGACCCTCCCGATCTACATGTAAATAATAACGTGAGTAAGCTTATACATAGAACATCGAATACAATCAGCACAGATAACATCCATAGTGGCACATCCAATAGAAGTAAAAGAACGCCAAATAAAAGTACCTTTAGTATATTTCACCTTAATGTGGAGGGCATTGATAAAAAGAGTCTTCAAATGGAAATCATTTCTGAAAAGTACGGAATAGACATAATCTGTTTAACAGAACACTGGTTGCATGATTACAATATCGATACATTACATATAAAAGATTTTAGACTTACGAGCTATTTCTGTCGACAAACACACATACGCGGCGGTTGCTGTATACTGACAAAGGAAACAGTTGTAACAAAAAGTAGACCAGATATTGTGGACTTATCGGTTGAAAAAATCATTGAAATATCATGCATTGAGGTTAAAACAACTAGATACATCATTGTATGTATATATCGAAGCCCAAATAGCGATTTCAACATATTCTTATGCCAAATGGACAAGATCTTAAGTATCATTAGCAAGCGCAAGGATGAAGCATTTGTTATTACCGGGGACTTCAACGTGGATTTATTGAAGCTATCATCGCAAGCAAACTCACTAAAAGATCTCTTTATGTCATATGGACTGCAGACGATCGTGGATTTTCCCACCAGAATCAACAAAACAACGGGCAGTGCGACTTGCATTGACAATATCTTCACTAATGTTTCAACAGACCATTCTTATATTCATAATGTCGTTATTACTTTTTCTGATCACAATGCACAGATATTAGAGACTTTATGTACTAAAAAAATGTCATATAAAGGGCATGTTTGGAAACGGCAGATAACTGATACAAATAGGGCTATATTTTATAAGCAAGTAGCAAGCGTGAAACTAGATTTAAACTCAGGGCCTGATAATGTTTTTACAAATTTCATTAGAAAATTCAATCTTATTTTTGAGTCAAGTTTTCCAAAACGCCTATGTACATCTAAACAATGCAAGAAACCATCTTGGATCACACGTGGACTTCAAATATCACAAACTAAACTACAACTTCTACAAGATATACTAAATCGCTACGAAAGCGGCTCCCTAAGATGCTACTACAATAAATATAAACAAGTTTACAGGATGACTTATATCCGCAAAGAGACTATCAATTAAAAATGAAATTCTTAATTCTAAAAACCAAAGTCGGACGACATGGGACATTATAAATAGAGAATGTAGGAACAAAACTACAAGAAACATCGAATCTATCGAATTACTACACAATCAGATAAAATATACAAATCCACAGGAACTTACAAACATCTTTAATTACCACTTCATTAATACATGTAATATCATTATAGACACGGCGAAAAGTAATCAAAGTGTGAGTCTACCGGATAGTTTGCCTGCCTCATTACACCTCTATCCGATCACAGAGGGTGAACTTAGTGCGTGTTTTAAATCATTAAAATCCAAGTCGGCTACTGACATATGGGGCCACTCCATGAAATTAATCAAGGATATATCGCCAATAATTACGCCCATCCTATTACCGATTTTAAATAAATGCCTAAAGCAAGGCATTTTCCCCACTGCTATGAAAACAGCAAAGGTTTTGCCGATATTTAAAAAAGGCAGTAAAACAGATATAAATAACTTTCGTCCTATATCTTTGTTGCCGTGTTTCTCAAAGGTCTTTGAGAAAATTATATTTAATAGAATAAATACTTTTTTAGATACTTTTAATGTTATTATAAGAAATCAATTCGGCTTCAGAAAGCATAAGTCGACCACTATGGCAATTAGCGAGTTAGTAAAGCAAATTTTAGAATCACTTGACACATCTCAAAACCCCATAGCCGTTTTTGGCGATCTATCGAAGGCCTTCGACTGTGTGAATCACCAGATTCTTCTAGATAAACTAGAGAGGTATGGTATCCGCGGTAGAGCTCATAGCCTGATCACATCATATCTAAATAGGAGATACCAAATTGTGGAAATAAACAATGCTAAGTCATTGCCAAAATTAATTGCACGCGGGGTACCTCAGGGCTCTATACTTGGACCACTACTATTTATTATTTTTATTAATGATATCGATAGGACAATTACGCCGCCAGTAAAGACGCTTCTATACGCCGATGACACCAGCTTCTTTTTTGAAAATAAAAACACCCAGGTCTTGGAAAAGCTGATAAACGAGCAGCTTCTTGTGGCTAACCCTTGGTTTGAAAAAAATCAACTTTTCATAAACCCATCAAAAACGGTAGCGATGACATTTTCAACTACTAAAAAGAATGACAAAAATATAACGATTAAAATGGAATCAGAAAATATAAATATTGTCAGAAATACTAAATTCTTAGGGATCACTTTAGATGAAAATTTAAACTGGAATCAACATATCAATAATTTGTGTGCAACTTTGTCATCGGCAGTCTATGCTATAAGAAAGGTGAAATTTCTGGCTGGCGAACGTGCAGCGATCAGTGTGTATCACTCCTGCTTCCATTCAAAGATGTCTTATGCGATACTACTATGGGGTAATGCAACCGATACCCATCGCGTTTTTGTGCTACAAAAGCAAGCCGTTAGGACAATTTTTGGTGTAAGCAGAGAAACACATTGCGCCCCTTTTTTTATTAAAGCTGGTATCCTTACCATGTCGTCCATGTACATATATCAGTGCCTTTTATACGCCAAAGAGAATGTTTTAAATTGCGAGCTTCACTCCACTCGGCATAGCCATAATACGCGACATAAAAACAATGTGTTATTGCCTAAAGTACGCTTGACTAAATATCAAAAAACATTTTTATATATTAGTTTTAAATTGTTCAATGCTTTGCCATCATCGACGAAAAGACTTGAGATGGCAGCATATAAAATCTGCTTGAAAAATCAGTTAGTCAAACATGCCCTTTACAAACTGGACGACTTTTACGATATTGCGTCCACAATTGCTTGATTATAAATAACCATATTATGACTATACTTTCGAACTAAGTTTTAGATTTTATTGACATTGTTTTTAATTACGCATGTTTCAGTTTTTTTTTATTTTTTTATGGTATTGATTATTATTTGTTTGATTATTGATTTTTTTGTAAATTTGACTATTTTTAAGTAATCACCTCTGATTATAATTATTTTTTTTCCTTTTAATTAATCAAAGCGGTTTTATCATCCAGTAAATTATGATTGTAAAATTTGACATGTTCCTCAGTATTGTGAAATGCTTTTATGGAATGAATAAATGATGATGATGATGATGATGATGATGATGACACACTGCGCACGCGTTCAAAAATCAACCTAGGGTGCGTGTCAAAACCAAATGAACAATCGATAATACAACGCGTCCTAGATCCTATGCACTTGAAACAAGTTTTTTTTTAACCCATTGACTTTGACACATTGGCTTACACGACCCGGTGACATAGTGGTTAGGTCGCCTGATCTTACATTGTAAGGTCCCGGGTTCGATTCCCGGCTAAATCACCATTTTCCGTTGGGATCAAATTAATGCAATTGCATTTTCAGTTCTGTCTATTGAATGCAATAACAAGACACACACTTACAGACATGTTACACGCACACACACATATAACACGTCATAGTAGGGTTGGTTGTAAAAGATTGTCATATGACAATAAACCCGCCCATTGCGACATTTTCACACTAAAGTGTATAAACAAAACAAACAAACTTTGCGCCCCCTTAATTTGCCACTCGAGGTAAGTACCCCGGTTTGCCCTAACCTACATAGGTCTAATTTCCATGTCTTATTACATTACATTACATTTTCGTCGTGTCCAATTGACGACTAAAGACCGCTCTTGGACGTGTCAAAATAATTGGGTTAGGTAGTAAGTTTCGTTACTACTCTTTACTGAACATATATAGGTAGTCAAGAATTAAATACTAGATTGTCAAACTATAAATATAAATCATCAAAATAGAAGCCTAATATTTGAAGTAGTTAGTAATTCGAAAAGATACGTAGTAAAATTATTCATCGTAATATTCAAATTGTCAGTAAAATGTTAAAAAATCAAATTAAATCTACGTTATGCATTTTAAACTAAAAGTACAGATATAAGACCATATAAAATAATCAGACAATAAGGCTCTACTTTTTTAAGTAATTTAAATGGTCACAATATTTGAAAAATCATGGCCCTCAAATTCGGCAGATTTTAGAAAGGGTGGTAGATATATTTAATAATAATTATAAAAAGGCGAGCTTATTGCCTGCAGGCAATATTTTAGAGCTAACCTATACAATAAAATACAAACGGAGCTGCCATGGAATTCACCGGCCGGGTGACCCATCATATACTATTATTACACTTCTGGGGGGTGAGCAGTGGATTCCGGACTAACGACCGGCTGTTGTAGGTTAAGGACAGCTGTCTTGCCACATATGAGCGTACACCTTACCACCCATTCACTCCCCCTTCGAAGCCATAGAATTTAAGATGCAGAAATCGCGGTTTTAGATATTTTTTTCTAGGAAAGAGTTGATCTATTTCCTGAAGAGACCAAGATCTTTAAAAAGGTTAAACAGAGATAGTTGGCAGGCCACGAGTGTCAACTTCCACCGCGTGAAGGTGAACACTGAACAGTGAAGCTGTTCCGGGTGATAACATTTGCGAGATCATGGTATTTATTTAATTTGTACTCGTGGTATTTTGGAATATTTCTTTCTCATGGAGCAGTTAATTCTACGATAAGGGCCATCTTCCGAGATAGAGAGTAAAGAGTTATATATTATGGACGTAGGGCTGTTTATTCGAAACTTTCAGAGAATGTATACTGCAGAGCAGTATAAAAATTATTAGAGCAGTATAAAAATTATTTGCGATGAACATTATTTGTATGAAAATTATTTGCGAGTAGATGCTACATAAGTTAAGCTATATAAAGAGCATGACATATACAGAAAAAGGAGGATATAAATAAATAAATATTTAACTCTTTGTGGTCACAGGATGTGCCACAATACAATACAATACAATCAACTACTCCAGTAGATAGGCATTCCTATTCCTACACTTGGATGCGTCACAAAATTAAATGCTAAAAATGTAATTATTAAAAACATAACTATCGTGATAGTTGTCATGGATGTAATATTATATTCAATACTAGCTGTTGCCCGCGGCTTCGCACGCGTTAAATTTGGGTTAAGATAGATCCCTTTTTCCCAATCAAGTGGTAACTTTTGCGTGTAATACCTATATAAAGGTATCCAACGTCCTTCTCTGTACTTCTGTCAATATTTACTTCATGATGATCAACTAAGTAATTAAGGCGTGAACATTTGACGATCGCGGTGCTTGCGCTACGCATGCTATTGAGACAAATGATGAATTTATAATAAGGTTCTAGCGCCTTCTCGCGTCCGGGAACCGTCAGGCGCGACTCAGATTCTATTTTGATTTTTAGCGTTATTTACCCCTTCCTACCCCCTTAGTGGTAAATTTTAGAAAAATATGAAACATGCATTTGCTTATTTGTTTAATATCATTTAAACCCCTTTTCGCCCCATTAGGGGTTGAATTAAAAAAACGATATACGTATTTGCCTAAATGTTTATTAGAGTATTCCTACGAATTCCATCTAATATCGTTTCTCCATACAAATTTAAACCCCTTTTCACGCCTTTAGTGGTTGAATTGTTAAAAAACACGAAAGACGTATTTGATTATTTGTTTATTAGAGTAATCCTACAAAGTTTCAAAATAAAAAGTCCATCTAATATCGTTTCTCCATAAGAACTTTAAAACCCCTTTTTACGCATTTAGGGGTGAAATTTCAAAAAAATACGAAGTTCATCTAATATCGTTTTTCCATACAAACTTTGAAACCCCTTTCCACCCCTTTAGGGGTTAAATTTTAAAAAAATACGAAAGACCTATTTGCTTATTTGTTTATTAGAGTAATCTTACAAAGTTTCAAAATCGTACAAAGTTTTGAACTAAAAAGTCCATCTAATGTCGTTTATCCAAACAAATTTTGAAACACCGTTTCACCCCTTTACGGGTTGAATTTTTAAAAAAACATAAAATACCTATTTGCTTATTAGTTTATTCGAAAAAACTAAAAAAGTTTCGAATTAAAAAGTAAATCTAATATCGTTTATCCTAAAGAAAAAATATATACACTGTTTCACCCCTTTAGGTCTTGAATATTGATAAAACATGAAACACTTGTTTCCCCCTTAAATTTATTAGAGTTTCTTTTCCCCCTTAAATTTAGCAGAATTTATTCTTACAAAGTTTCGAATTAAAAAGTTCATCTATGTCGTTTCTCCATACAAATTGTATAACCCCTTTTCACTCATTTAGGGGTTGAATTTTAAATAACCACGAAGGACGTTTTTTCTTATTTTTTTTAGTAGAGTAATCCTTCAAAGTTTCGAAATAAAAAGCACATCTAATATTGTTCATTCCCACAAAGTTTGGAACCCTGTTTCACCCCTTTAGGGGTAGAATATAAAAAAAATATGAAACACTTATTTTCTTATTTGTTTAATAGAGTAACCTTACAAAGTTTCGAATTAAAAAGACCAGCTATATCGTTTCTCCATACAAAATTTATAACCCCTTTCCACCCCTTTAGGGGTTGAATTTTGGAAAAAACACGAAAGTTTCAAAATAAAAAGCACATCTAATATTGTTTATTCAAACAAAGTTTTGAACCCTGTTTCACCCCTTTAGGGGTAGAATTAAAAAAAATATATGAAACACCTATTTTCTTATTTGTTTAATAGAGTAGTCTTACAACGTTTCGAATTATAAAGACCATCTATATCGTTTCTGCATACAAATTTTATAACTCCTCTCCACCCCTTTAGGGGTTGTATTTTGGAAATACCACGAAAGAAGCAGTTTGTTATTTTTTTTTATTAGAGTAATCCTACAGGAATTCGAAATAAAAAGCTATTGTTCATCCATGTAAATTTTAACACCCCGTTTCACCCCTTTAGGGGTTGACTGTTGAAAAAACAGGAAACACCTATTTTCTTATTTGTTTATTAGAGTAATCTTACAAAGTTTCGAATTAAAAAGTACATCTATATCGTCTCTCCATATAAATTTCGAAACCCATTTTCACCCCTTTAAGAGTTGAATTTTGAAAAAATATGAAACACGTATTTCCTTATTTCTTTATTAGAGTAATCTTACAAAGTTTCGAAATAAAAACTCCATCTAAAATCGTTTATCCATACAAACTTTAAAACCCTGTTTTACCCCTTTAGGGGCGGAATTTTGGAAAACCATAAAACACCTATTTGTTTATTTGTTTATAAGAGTAATCTTACAAAGTTTTGAATTAAAAAGTTCATCTATATCGTTTCTCCATACAAATTGTATAACCCCTTTTCACCCCTTTAGGGGTTTAATTTTGAATAACCACGAAAGACGTATTTTCTTACCTTTTTATTAGAGCATTCCTTCGAAGTATCGAAATAAAAAGCACATCTAATATTGTTTATTTATACAAAGTTTGGAACCCTGTTTCACCCCTTTACGGGTAGAATAAAAAAAAAAGAAACACCTATTTTCATATTTGGTTAATAGAGTAATCTTAAAATGTTTCGAATTAAAAAGACCATCTATATCGTTTCTCCATACATATTTTATAACCACTTTCCACACCTTTAGGGGTTGAGTTTTGGAAAAACCACGAAAGAAGCATTTTGTTATTTTTTTATTAGAGTAATCCTACAGGAATTCGAAATAAAAAGCACATCTAATATTGTTCATTCATAGAAATTTTGAAACTCCGTTTCACCCCTTTAGGGGTTGAATTTTGAAAAAACATGAAACACCTATTTTCTTATTTGTTTATTAGAGTAATCTTACAAAGTTTCGAATTAAAAAGACCATCTATATCGTTTCTCCATACAAATTTTATAACCCCTTTCCACCCCTTTAGGGGTTGAGTTTTGGAAAAACCACAAATGAAGCATTTTGTTATTTTTTTATTATAGTAATCCTACAGGAATTATAAATAAAAAGCACATCTAATATTGTTCATTCATACAAATTTTGAAACTCCGTTTCACCCCTTTAGGGGTTGAATTTTGAAAAAACATGAAACACCTATTTTCTTATTTGTTTATTAGAGTAATCTTACAAAGTTTCGAATTAAAAAGTACATCTATATCGTCTCTCTATAAAAATTTCGAAACCACTTTTCACCCCTTTAGGGGTTGAATTTTGAAAATATATGAAACACGTGTTTCCTTATTTATTTATTAGAGTAATCTTACAAACTTTCGAAATAAAAAGTCCATCTAAAATCGTTTGTCCATACAAATTTTAAACCCCCATTTTTCCCCTTTAAGGGTAGAATTTTGAAAAAACATGAAACACCTATTTCCTTATTTGTTTATTAGAGTAGTCTTTCAAAGTTTCGAAATAAAAAGTACATCTATATAGGTTTTCCATACAAACTGTGAAACCCCTTTTCACCCCTTTAGGGGTTGAAACTAAATGGAACCTATGTTAAAAATTTCAGCTTCCTAGGTCTAGGGATTAGGGCTGGGCGTTGATGAGTCAGTCAGTTAATGAATGAATGAATGAGTGAATCGGAACTTCCCTTTTTATATATGAGATTACTTACATACAAATAATCAAAATATACTAATGTGATTTAAGAGTCAGGAAGAATGATATATTAAGATAGAAATGCAAATTCTACGTAGAATAATTAAAAAAAACACACACACCAAAATAATCTAACACCTATAAAGACGCTAAGGTTTAAAAGGGAGGAGATGGAGAAGGGAAAGGGAATTTATATCGAAGATTTCAAATGTTCTACGAGTCTGTTTTTAAAACTTGGTATGCTTGGCGCGGTTCTTACATTTTTTTGGTAAAGCATTCCAAAAACGGGCTCCATTCACAGTTGAAGAGAATGAGAAAAAGTCAGTGCTGTGACTAGGGATAGAAAGTAACAGGTTATCTTTTGATCTCTGAGGTTGTCCATGAGCCGGTAGTGCAGTAAATCCGCCGGTAAGATAATTAATTGGCGGCGACGCCAATCAAGATCTTGAAAAGCATACAAAAAACTGTCATGTCTCTTTCCTAAAATATATTCAGATGAAATATCAGATTGACAAATACAGAAAATATTTATATGATGTCCAGTATAAATATTTTTTCTTGCATTTGGCCCGGTTTAGTACATTGAGTATATAAGAGAAACAAGTATTTACATTTAATTAATGCGCTATAGGCGCTATAGAAATATAATATATTTGTTTGAGTCCAAGGTAAATATAGCCCATTAATTAAATTATCTTAATTCAGAGGCATAAATCTGCATTTTTTTGGGCAGTAAATTCATTTTATTTTGTGCTCTTGCATTTGAATGATTATGTTTTTAATAACATAAATTTTAATTTGTTTATTTCAGCTCCTCCAGGATTAGGAATACGGCATCTACAATGCTTGCTTTTATATTTAAGCATGTGCGTTACTCAAGGAATAAAAGGATCAGTTAGCGTCATAATCGTGGCAATGACCAGCAAAACATCTATCAATGGACAGGTTTGTTGCAATGTGCAATGTTTGTTAATATGTATGTTACGTATGTTTGTTTAGATCAAATTTTGCAAGCTGAATCAGAACCACTTCCTTTTATCCTATGAAGTTGAAATTTTACTTGTTGGTTTAGTTCCAATGAAAATGCATTTTTATGGTATGCATGACCTAAGTCTACACCCAGAATCGGCTCCCGACGAGGCTACTCTTCCACGGTCAATACAATTTTGTATAAGCATTCAATTATGTATACCGTTTCACTGCGACAGGGCTGCTGCACCCAGTGTTGGCTTCCAACGAGGGGACTCCCCGGTCAACAGCGCAAACCCGAAAAGCTGTATAGCATTCAATTATGATAGCCAGTTATTAGGTCCACTATGACATGGGTTGGCTCGGGACAAAGCATTTTTATTAAAGGTTATTTTAAAAATGTTTTTTTACTATTAACGTATTAATGGTGGCCTTTCCCGGTCGCGCCATCGCGTCAAATGGCGCATAAACGTACGACCAAATTTGGCCATGATTGTGAAATCTTTTGGCGCGAAGTAATACTCTGGCTTTCCATTCGCTTTATCATCGCGCCAAGCCGTGGTGTGACGCCAAAGCATAGCACCGTCAGACAGTGATGCGGGGATATTGCACCCAAAGCCCGATGGCTTGAGAACGCCACGCTACCCGTGATCCACGGGTTGCCAGATGTCCGGTATTTAAGCGTAGAGTCCGGTATTTTCGAGGCATGTCCGGTAAAAAAAAATGGTCATACCGGACAGAAGAATGTCCGGTATTTTAAGGAAAGTCGGTACTACTGGTCACAAGCGCCTACAAAAGTAGGCATATGAAATCCCTCAAACGCAAAGCTCGCGCACGCTCATCGCTTGCTGTCTGTAGCTGCGTCTGCGGGCTGTTGCGTCAAATGCAAAATATGATAAAAAGAAGTAAGTAGGTACTACGTAAAAGTACCTAGGTAAAGTTCAACATAAATTAGTTTTAGAAGAATGATTCAACTTTATTATTTGTTCATTGGAAGTTCCTATTATTTTCGTTAAACATACCTATCTAGTTTTAGGTGATTAAATTTTTTCTGAAGTTCCTACCTTTATTTTATTAAGTAAGTAGGTAGTAGATTATAATATTCATACCATTGTTTAATATAGACTTTGTCAAAGGTAGCATAGTCTTGGCGACCACAGTTTTATGACTGCATTATATGTTGTTACTAATTTAATTGATTTATGTGATGTTGATTAATAAATAAAAAATATTAGTATACAAAACTCGTATTTTTTGCGACCTATCATACACCCCCCCCCCCCCCCGTTTGGGGTTTTCCGGTATTTTTTCGCGACTTACCTGGCAACCCTACCCGTGAATGCGCGTACCCACATCAATTTGCGTTTATTCCGCGTGGTGACGTCGAACGAGCCGCATTGTCGCGGCTGTAAGTTCTAAGTGGAGTTACCAGTTCCAGTAGTTTAAAGTATGTAGTTCCGTCCGTCCTCAGTTAGATTCTCCAATCGCTTGGCTTCAATGACAAGATCATAATCAAAAATATTACACTACTCACTACTCACCTTACAAAAAGTGAACTGTTGTATTTAAAATTATTGAAGCGGTTTTGCGGTTCGAAGTTAGCCAGCAGGGCGTAGTTTAGTCATAACTGCTCTATTATCTTTTTACAAGACTGCCCAAATAATGAGTGTTATTTGTATGATTCATGTATGTATGTTTTCCGTTTTTTATTCCACCGTAACTTCTAAACGCTTGAGCAGAATTAGAAATGTGCGGCATTGTTATAATCGTTAAGTCATTCCGAGTATCATCCGATACCTAAAGTGCTCAAACGTTAAATAAATAATTGTCTAAATGTCAATAAATTAGGATAAATAAAATATCGTGTTTAGTATCAAATGAAAAGTCTGATACAATAAATAAATACAAACGGAGCTGCCATGGAATTCACCGACCGGAGTCGGGCCCATCATAATAGTATTTTTTACGCTTCTGGGGGATGAGCAGTGGCTTCCGGACTAACGACCGGCTTTGGTAGGTTTAGGACAGCTGTTTTGCCACATGTGAGCGTACACCTTACCACCCATTCACTCCCCCTTCGAAGCCATAGAATTTGAGATGCGCAAATCGCGGTTTTAGATAATTTTTCTAGGAAAGAGTTGATTATTTTTCTGGAAAGGCCAAGATCTTTAAAGAGGTGAAATAGAGATTTAGCTGGCAGGCCGCGAGCGCCAACTTCCACCGCGTGAAGGTGAACAGTGAAGCCGTTCCGGGTTACGGCATTTGCAAGATCATGGTATTTATTTAATTTGTACTCGTGGTCTTTTGGGATATTTGATTCCCATGGAACAGTTAATTCTACAATAAGGGCCACCTTTCGAGATAGAGAGTAAAGAGTTATATCTGGACGGAGGGCTGTGCATCCGAGACTTTCAGGGAATTGTTAATTAAATATGTATCTATTCGGATAAATTCACAAACCATAATTATTCCATAAAAAACGCCTATTCAGCAATCATTCCAGCGGCGCAGCGGCTCGCGATCATTTTAAAATACCCGCTGCAGGGCGCTAAGGGAACTTTACTCTCTTACAAAACGTGCTTTTCTGGGTAAACTTTTTTTTTCTAATCGTTCTAAATAAAACAGTTCACTTTTTGTAAGGGCAGTAGTGTTATTATATTTTTTAAATTATTCTTCTTGTTCTTCCAATCCTACTAATATTATAAACGCGAAAGTTTTTATGTATGTATGGATGTTTGTTACTCTTTCACGCAAAAAAAACTGAATGGATTTTGATGAAACTTTACAATAATATAGCTTACACATCAGAATAACACATAGGCTATAACTTTTAAAGATATATGGTTTTCTATCATCATTATCACAATTTTCCATCACCACGCGGGTGAAACCGCTGGGCGCCGCTAGTTATATTAATAAAGTATTTAATTTTATTTTGGGTAATATATAGTCCACTTCTATATGTAATTATATTAAATTATAACGAATTATCCAACATATTTCTTTCTGTTAGTTTGCATTTGTGTAAAATATACACATGTTACTGCACATCACTAAGTTTTTTTAAACATTCAAAACACGAAAAAAAAATAAAATGAAAAGAGTAAGTTTGTGCGATAATGAAAATAAAAACATAACCTACACCACAAACCGTCTAGGTCTAATTGTTTGCAGGATTTCGCTCGCATGCTTGCATAAATATATGTAACTATTTTGTAACTATTTTGCTAATTTGTAACTATTTTGTATGTACAACAATTTGCACGTCTAGTTCTTTTCTTTGGACATTTAAATAAAATAATAAATTTCTTATTGTAGATAAAATAATAAATTTTATTTTAGACTTTTGAATGGGACAAAACGACACAAGATTTGGTCAATTCATCGTTCTTTTGGGGTTACATGGCTATGCAGCTACCAGCCGGTTATATGGCAGCCAAATTTGGAGGAAAACGACTTATTGCTTCAGCGATAATTCTCAATGGGCTTTTCTCCTTAACTACACCGATATTAGGAATATGGGTAAGTCAGTCTTTATTAGTCAATAGTCTTTTATTCATCGAAAATTGCAATTACAATTGGAAATGTCATAATAATAAATGCACCCTTCAACTACGTAACGACCAAATTTGGTTGCACATCAGAACACCGTTGACTACGTAATGACCAATATTGACGGCTTTCTCCCGGAGCGTACAGTAATATTATTTTCTAATTCGAACGCATCCCAAAATCCATACCAAATATCTCATTATTACCATAGATACATAGACGGCCACTAGAATAATTTCACGTGTCATTTCGCGGATATTTCTGGTAAAATTCCATTGTCAAACATCATCATTTTTTTTTCTCGAGAAATCGTCAAAATTTTTATTGGTCTTTATGAGGCAATATCTAAATATTTTTGTATGTAAGTAATCAAAACGAAATATTATCTTTGATAGGAAATCTAATAAAGACAACGACAGTATTTACAATTTCTAAATAGGGTTCCGTATTTTCCTGTAAGACAAGCACAAGTTAGAAATGCCGAGTTTTTTTTTTCACTTTTTAGAATTTCTCTTATTTATTCATAATTTCTAATTGTTTTACAAAATGAAAAAAACATATTTAATAGAAAATAAAACAGTTAAATTAGGTTGATATAAAATTATGTCATTAATATAATTAAGAAATTAACTGGAAAATAAACAATAGTAAATATTAATTTAGAATAATAATTTGTTACGCAATAATTTGAAAAATAATAATAGATTAAAAATAGTCGATAATAGTAATATAACAAGAGTAATAGTAGTATATCTGTGGTATTAAAATGGCTATTTTTCAATACGATGTAGTATTTCCTTAATACGGCGGATTTTTGTTTGCGTCGCTTGTTTAAGAGATCGAAACAAAATTTTACAATGTGGTTTCGGCCATACGATGCATCTGTATACTGAATTTTAAGTCGAAGTCCAATATTTCGAGTTTAAAGTATGACTAGCACTCCCTCTGGTGGACCGATTTCAAACACAATCTTTCCAATTCTGGCCTTGACCAAGTGATGCCTGCAGGTTAAATTTCAGCTCAATTGGATGGCCGCTAGCGTGGAGGAATACACACCCACACACACAGTCTGGAAATGGTGCTAATTGTCTCAGGGGGGGGGGGGGCAAAATGGATATTTCCGTCTTCATCTCGTTTTTATAGCGCGTTCACAATACTTTCCTTTGGGCCGGGAATGTAAAATGTATCTGACTATTATCGCGTAATTTCATGATATGATTTTCAGGGTGGCTGGCTTGGGGTGTGTTGCGTGAGGGTGGTCATCGGCTTTACCCAGGGTATGATGGTACCCAGCGTCCACACAATCCTGGGTAAATGGGTACCGCTCGCCGAAAGAGGTCGCCTCGGAGCCTTCGTTTACGCTGGCGGATTTATGGGTGTGGTGTCATATATGATGATATCAGGTCTGTTGTGCGGAAGCTACGGATGGCCATCAGCTTTCTATTTCCAAGGACTCGCTGCTTTAGTCATCGGCATACTGTGGACTTGGATCGGAGCTGAAGCACCTTCGGATTATTCGTCGATTTCATTGCAAGAGCGCAATTATATTGAAGTCGACCTTGATCAGACAGTTAAAAAGGTAAATATTTGAAGCCTGCATGCCAGCAGTATATATTTATACTAGAGCTGACCAGTGCCCACTTCGTTGGGCGGTAAAACTTTTTACTTGTGATGAAATTATGAGTGTGGTTCGGTACTGAGTGCTATGAATTATTTCCTGACTGCCAAAAGAAGGGTTATATTTTTACTGCATATGTATGTATGTATTTGCATGCCAATTTGACTATATTACTGTTATTTGTGAGTGTCTGCTTGTGTCTTATTTGTGAGTGTCTTATCTCTTTAACCATTTATGCAGTAAAAGAGAAATTATATTCAGTAAAAGGGAAAAGTCTTTTGTTTTAAACACTTAAGACGATAAGTTTACTTATTTTGATAAGAATTCATAATTGTTGATAATATTACCAATAAACATGACCTAACGATTTAAATTATTTTTTTGTAATATAAAATACTACTTTTTGTGACTTAAATATAAAAGTTAGACATATGCTGTCGCTGACTTTTTTGTGGGCATTATCAAGTTCTACAACTTTTCTCTAGAACTTAATCATATATCTCTCTCCGTTAAGGCAGCGTTAGTTAAAAACATTTTCATTCGACCGTTTTTTCTCCGACTTACTTTGAAAATCCGACTACCAAGAAAAAAAATCATTTTTCGGATAAATATATATAGCATATGACACTCACAAATAACGTGGCTTTCTATTGGTAAAAGAATTTTCAAAATCGGTTCAGTAGATCCAGAGACTACTTCCTACAACCTCACAAACTTTACCTCTTTATAATATTAGTGTAGATTATTAGGTAATACGTTCCATTGGTTTACCACTTTCTTGCTCATGAAAAATTTCTTGGGGTTCAAGGTAAATCTCCTCATGTCCTCATGTCAAAAGATATAACTCTAATTAAACGAAGCATACCCTAATAAACAGAGCTATGACAACGTATAACGATAGGTTCGGGTACATTGATATTTTTTCATCAGTTAAAAGTCACTTTAAGGAAACCGTAAAAAAATCTTATCAGTCCTTTGTCCCCCGTATTTCATATAATGCTTGAACTATTAATCGCTTGAACAGTTTACATGAATAACTTTTTGTATTTTTTTTTAAATATATCTTTGGTACAAAATAGTTAATATTGTTTATAAACTCAATGTAGAATTTCATTTTTATTTGTGTTTTGTTTTTTCTCTTTTTCTATAATATTAAATCACTGCCAAAAAATGCATGTAATAAATAAGGTATAATAACGGAGATATGTACTGTACACATTATAGATAGATAGTGTAACAATTAATTAGTCATAGTTATATTGTTATATTTTTTATTTGTTATGTATAAACGCTGTTTGTTAACCAAATAAAATAAAATTAAAATAAAATAAATAAATATGTCCAGTTTATAACATTGCTCACGTTTGTAGATTATTATTTTTATTAAATCAGGCAAAGACTCTCAGTAAGAGGGCCTATTATTATTTAAACTTTTCTTTTGGCTCTAATAGTGAAATTAAATCATTGCATCATTTTAGTTATTCTTATTCACAGATTCTCTAGGGATCTGATATATTGGACTTAATATGGATAAATACCATGATTGCAAAACGAAACAATTACTAGGACTAAGACTAGGAATTCTTGAAAAGCTTTTTGAATGAGATTCAGCGTAGAATTGGCTCTGCCATTTTCCTTTATATCGCTCTGTTGAAACGCGACTATAACCGCGACTATAAACTCTACTGCGCAATTCCATAACAGTCTAGAGCCGAAGTTTCTGCGCTTTCTTGTAATGTTAAACTATGTGCATTTCAGAAATATATACTAATAGAGAACAACCAACTGGGCAAATAGATTACAACTAACTTCCTTCAATTCATAATTCAAATTCAAATTCAAAATTCTTTATTAATCTGTGGCCAAAATCTTTTTTAGCATAGTCCACACGAGGATTAGCGAATTCATGCACCGGAATGAGTACCTTGGAGTATCAGTTCAAAAAGGCTTCATGCGTGGCGTCTCGGGCTGCCTCGAGCACAATTCTCTCCTGGCTGCTGCCATCAAGGATGCGAGACAGCACGAACGCCAAATCAATGTATGCTGGCTCGACCTAGAGAATGCCTTTGGGTCAGTCCGACACAGTCTCCTCCACTTTGCACTCCGCTGGTACAACTTCCCACCAGTCGTGCGTGACATTGTAGCCTCCTACTACAACTGTCTGACTTTCCATGTTAAAACGCAAGAATGGACTACCCGCTCTATACCATATTCAATTGGACTATTTCAGGGCTGTTGCCTCTCCCCGACGATTTTTAATATAGTTTTTAATATACTGCTGGAAAGCCTGACCCAGTTTGACAGGAAGTGGGGCTACCGTTTTAAAACAGACGGCCAATACACCTCGTCGTGCCTCGCTTTTGCCGACGACCTAACCTTCATCACCAGAAGCCCCAAGCAGCTTTCCCTGCTATTACAGAAAGTGGAGCTTTTCTGCGACTGGTCAGGCTGTATAAAAGTGAAGCCCTCCAAAAGTTTTTGCCATGGACTCGCCCGCATGGGCACAAAATTTACATCCTATGACCCCAAATTGGTCTATAAGGGCTCTAATATCTCCCTTATAGACCCAAACAATCATTTCAAATTCCTAGGCAGAAAAATCACCCATCAGGGAAAAGACGTCTCGGGCGATCATGTTATAGAGCATTTCAAAAGTTGCCTGGCGAAAATAGATGCCTTGCTAATTTCTGGCCCTCGTAAGGCCTGGATCTATGACAATTATCTAACGTCACATTTGTCATGGCCCTTTCTTATTTACGATTTTACCAAAACCCAACTGTCCCGTGTAGATGCGCTGGTGACAGCTAGTTTAAAATCCTGGCTGTCCTTAGCCAAACCAGCTGACCCCTCGACTCTCTTCAGGTCCAAACAAAATTTTGGGCTAGCGCTTAAACTGCCCTCTCTGCTCTACGCCAACTCCAGAATAACCAAAAATTCGATTCTGTGCAATTCCAAAGATCCGGCAATATCGAAGCACGTAATAAGTGGCCGTAGTGATTCAAATGATCTACAAGCCCGCGTAGACTTCCACAAAAAGTTCCTTACTGGAATCAGCCAGAATGGCACTGGTCTGGGGTATGGCAGTACAACCACGAGCGACGTGGACTTGAAGAAGTCTCTTTTGCGGGGAGATTACGACAGCAAGAGTATGGCTCATGCTATTGGCCTTCAATGCCAGAATGATTGGACAACAATTGGGGACTTTTGCATTCCGCCTCCAATGCACTGGAAGGTAATGCTCTATGACTGGACGCCAGAGATGCTGAAATTTTATTTTAATGCCTTTCAGCATACAATTCCAGACCCCAGTAACCTCGCTCGTTGGAGCTTTGCCGAGGATAGTTCTTGTCCCCTCTGTAGCAATACCCCTTGCACAGCTAGACACATTGTAGCTGGCTGCAAGGTGGCCTTAGATCAAGGACGGTACACTTACCGCCATGACAAAGTTCTCGCTGTTATTCGCGAGGTAATTAGTCTCTCAGTGGCTCGTGCCAACAAGGGTTTGACAGTATCCTCCAAACCCCCAATACAGTTTGTGCGGGATGGCTCTAAAGGCAAAAAACATTTAACTACAAAACCTTTCTCAATAATCGAGAAAGCTACAGATTGGATTCTGGAGGTTGATTCGGTCTCTAAGCAGTATAAATTCCCTGAAAGTCTCGGATGCACAGCCCTCCGTCCAGATATAACTCTTTACTCTCTATCTCGGAAGGTGGCTCTTATTGTGGAATTAACTGTTCCATGGGAATCAAATATCCCAAAAGACCACGAGTACAAATTAAATAAATACCATGATCTTGCAAATGCCGTAACCCGGAACGGCTTCACTGTTCACCTTCACGCGGTGGAAGTTGGCGCTCGTGGCCTGCCAGCTAAATCTCTATTTCACCTCTTTAAAGATCTTGGCCTTTCCAGAAAAATAATCAACTCTTTCTTAGAAAAATTATCTAAAACTGCGATTTGCGCATCTCAAATTCTATGGCTTCGAAGGGGGAGTGAATGGGTGGTAAGGTGAACGCTCACATGTGGCAAGACAGCTGTCCTAAACGTTTGTTATTGTTAGAATCGTTATGTCATCCCAAGTGGCATAGTGTACCTAAAGTGTAGCGCGATAAAAAGCGGCGCGCGATCGTTTCAATATACCTGTCGCAGGGAATAGGGCGAGCTTTATTTTCTTACAAAACGTGCTTTTCAGCGCGAACAATTTTCAAAAATATAATTAAGTACAACAATTCACTTTTTTGTAAGGGCAGTCGTGTTTTTAATTTTTTAAACTATTATTTTTTTGTGTTCAGCGGACGACAATTTCATTCAACCATTGAATCTCGCACTACCATTTACTAGAGGAAGTTTATGTTCTGAATTTCATGTTTACAAAGTTGTTATGTCCATTCTTGAATTTATGAGGGTTAGTGGGCCCTTGCTGAGTTGGCCACGAACACCCATTCTGTTCAGGGTCATGGTCACACTCACGGGTCAACACCTATCCGACGGCCTCCACGCATGAAGTGCGAGCCTGGGTAGGACTCTGGCCTTATGGTCAGTTTCCCCTGGGAATCAACCTTCTGGCGCTCCTGGACGATCTGCGCACCGTGCGGCGTAAGCCAATCGACTGTGCACTCTGACTAACAGTCGGGGGAGTCTAGAAGCATTACTGTTTCCTATAGAGCGGGGGTGGTTGCGGACCTTACGGTGACTGCTCTTGAAACGACCATCGGCTATCCGATCCTGGGGTGAACAGCCGGGCAAAGGACGCTGTGGTCCACGATAGATTCGGTATACACCGTTTCACCGCTTCGTAAGGGAGAGGACCGCGCAAGCGACCTCGAACTCGTAACCAATCGAGAGACTGGAGTAATCTGGTGACAATTGGAAGTGAGGGCGTGAGTGTAAGCCAGCCGGGTAACACTCCTGGCTATCTCGCGGTTAAGGCGTTGGCCTCTTACGGGCTCATGGTGTAGCTAGATGTTGGACTGTTTTGTCCTCAAGTCTTCTGCGCTCACTCCAGGGAGATAGAACGACTAATCGTTAAAACTTCCGGGCTAGCCCGCTGTAGTCGACAACCCAAGTTGTCCATTCTTGAAGTTCGGTGGTTTCGATTGTGAAGCGATGAGTGAATCAATTACGTAAAGGAAGATACGTTGAAATAGTTGCTGATTATATATCCTGTTTTCAGAAAATGAATAAAGTTCCATGGCGTTACATGCTGACTTC
Organism: Micropterix aruncella; assembly: GCA_944548615.1. NCBI lineage: Eukaryota > Metazoa > Arthropoda > Insecta > Lepidoptera > Micropterigidae > Micropterix > Micropterix aruncella. The sequence goes on from OX155958.1 coordinate 3,095,238, forward strand.
CGCTCCAGTATGGGCAATCTGTGCTGGTCATGCTGGATGCACTTGGGGTCATAATACACTTCTCAGCGAAATTCCTGCTTATATGTCGAAAGTAATGCGAACTAATATACAAAAGGTAAGTAATCTTTATTAATACAATGTGAATGTATGCCAGACTTTTTGTCGCGTAACATTCTTCGCAATAGCATTGATTATAATAGGGTATTAGATTGCTCAATGCTGTGCTACTTTTTGGCAGCTAGGATTTTACCACGAAACGCAAAGTGTAAAATCGAAAAACAAACAATTCTAGTTCCAAACATTGATTAAACTTTCTTAAGTTTAATATGGCGGTGTTCGTGGTATGGCAGCAGGGGCGGACCGTGCGTTTATGGGGCCCTGAGCTAACTATTACTTGGGGGCCTGCCTAATTAATCAACTAATTGCCATTTTGTCAAAAAACTTTTTTGGATAATGATGTCTAGGTCACTAGATCCACAATATCGGAAAAAAAGAGGACAATACAATATTTTATTTGTTTAATATGATAGACACACAAACACATCTATTGGGGCATTTACACTCTCGCGCGAACGGAACAGAGGCAAAGCTTCTAGCAAAGTAGGTAAAAAATTTGTACGCTCGTTAGAAGCTTTGCCTCGGTTCCGTTTGTTAAATACGTGGTCCCGCGTCTCGCGTCGCGCCTCGCGCGAGAGCGTAAATGCCCTATGAGACATTTAACTTTTCACTAAGAATAGACAAATCGATTAGCGTAAGAAAACGTTGCTACATTAATACTAATGCTATTGCAACTAAACAACATTAAATTAAACAACATTAGCACTAATTGTAATAATATCTTAATTAGCCCCTCCTACTTGAGTTAACCATTCTTGGTTTGACGCTTACAAATGCTAAGACTTGAGCTAATCAATTTTGGTTAGCCAATATTTATTATTATTATAATAATAAATGTTTGTAATATTTATTCATTATTATCTTAATTGTTTTACGAGATAAGGTTATAATGTTTTATATGTCAAATTTCAATGCGATCATTTTACAGTTATTCTTTTTATGATCCGTATAGTGGTTTACAAGTTATAGTCGTTTTACTCAAGGTTATTGACTTGCGCCGAATTTACGCGCGAAAATGTCGCCGGCGTAAGTGACAGCTGAATTTTTACTTCGCGATTGCAAGTGTTAGTAGCATTCTTAATTATCTTATTAGAAGTCTTAATTAGAAGTATTGATATTAATTGTAAAGCTAGTTAATATAAGTAACATTTAAACAAACATTCATTACTAGTTACCTATTGACAAGGCAATAGCCTCGGTAGGAACTCGGTTCACAATATTGTCCATTGTTTTCAATGGAGGCGGGGGGCGGGGGGGCTTTATATCCACGGGGCCCTAAGCTGCAGCCCAAAAAGTCCTTATATAGATCCGCCCCTGTATAGCAGTATGAAGGCGCGCTATAGATGGAGCTCTAAACACGCCTATGCGGTATAAATTACCAAACGAATTTTTAAATCATAGATAGTAGAAGAAGAAGAAGACCAATATCAGTGGTAATATTTAAAAAAACATGTCAGTGCTTAAAGGTATCAATAATATGCAAAAAATATAATTTATACATTATTCATATTTGATGGTTTATAAAATGAATTATGAAATTATAGGACACATATATCCCATGGTCCTTTAAGGGTTAATAATGCTGACAGGCCTCAAGGGCCTTAAGGCTCTGAATATATATTTATTGAATCATAGTTTAGAAATTTACAAAATGTTGTTCTTTTTTCAGAGTGGATTATTCACTGCGCTGCCATTCTTAGCAATGTGGCTGATGACTTTCGTGTATAGCTTTATTTTTGACGCTCTTGTAAACAAAGGAATTTTCTCACCTACCGTCACAAGAAAAATAGCTAATTCTATGGGTACATCTTCGACGGTGAAGTATGTTCTCTTTTACTCTACTACATATTGTTCTCTTTGTCTCAGGTAGTTGGCCAGTTGCTATTGGCCTCATAGGTCTGGCGTATATCCCAATAGATGATATTGTTCTCGTGGAAACACTTTTAATAGTAACTGTTGGAATAAAATCCGGATCATATCTTGGTTATAATGTAAGTATTGGTTAGTAATGCCATTGATTATATAAGTTTGTAGATTGATCAACGCCGTAAGACATTTTGGCAACCCTTCTAAACTGGTGTGATAACGAGATATAGCAATACGCTAGAGCTGAAATGAACGCTTGTCACTTTTTCGCATTAAAACTACCCACCAAAGATAAAGCAGCTGAATCAAACACCGCACGAAATGAAGAGTAGAGATATATAATGGGCCAAGAGCCAAAACATATAAGACCTATTTTAATGTGGAAATCTGGTTCGGACAGCTGTTTGAACCAGATTTCCACAATAAAAAAAATTAAGAAAATCCCTCTTGGCCCATTATATACATATATCCAATCTTCAAATATGTTCAAATTTATTCGTACGAGTATGAATTCGATTGGTAGTTTTTATCGACGATCGTTCGTTTCATATTCCACTCTAACGTATAGCTCTATCTCATTCGCTTGAACTAACTGTAGTTTTAGTTCACAATGAAACTCTCGAACTAAAATCAGAAATATGTTCATAGGAACGAGACAGAGCAGTACGTCAGAGCGGAATGTGAAATGAGCGGCCGTCAATTTTCCGCATTAAACCTACCCACCGGCAGATAAATTTCTTTTTTTTTAATTTTACCCACAAGGCATATATGCCTTTTCGTGGAACCCGCCTTGTTGCCTTATTGACACCATCATCTAAATGGGCATTTGTAGGTGTTGTCAAACACTCAGGCGGTCACCCATCCCAGTATTGACCGCGCACTCCGTTCTAACGTATTTCTATGCCCCGTTCGGTTGAACTAAGTTTCTATTTTAATTCACTAAGAAACGCAATCGGGCCCAATGTATTTTATAAAGGACTGTTTGATTCCAAAAACTTAAAATATTAACCATCGGTAACAGTAATAACATTCAATATTAGTGTATTCTATGGCATTTTCATATAGAGCGATTACATCACAAAAATAGTAGGGAAATATAAAATGCCATCTATTAGTCTAACTAAATTTAAAGTGCGTAATTATTGCCTGTAAAACAAATTAAAAAATCATATATTTATGTGAATATCATTCAAATAATAAGAGAAATGATTTCAAAATTTTTTTTGTATCTATTATTATTAGGTATTACAAATATTATTATTACATTATTATTATTATTATTACAAAATATTTATTATTATTTACAAAATTATGAATGAAATAAATTTAGGCTGTAGGTTTGGTTATACTTCGAGTTTTGTTTCAGATATATCTAAATAAAATTATTTATAACACTTCTTTCTATTTCATTTCAGATAAATCACATGGACCTTTCACCAAATTACTCAGGGTCTATTATGAGTTTGACAAATTTTGTCGCTAATGGTCTAACCATACTCGCACCTATCACCGCAGGTTTAATTTTAACAGACGATGTTAGTACATTTTAAATTTGTTAAGCTTTTAAGGCGACATAAGACCTGAGAAAAATATCTGAATTGGGCGGACCCGCGAAGAATAGGCGGGGCTTGTGTAGGGCTTGACCATCAAAATCCAGCATTGATGTAAGGTCTGATACCGAAACCACGTGCGTACGCGCTAGCGAGCGGGCGGACTCTAAATGTTCGATCGCACCGCTCACACGGTAAAACTCTCTTTCCACAGTGGTGGTCTCACGATAAAGAGCGCTCTCACGATTAAGAACGCTCTCAGAGTAACGGTAAAGAGCGCTCTCAGAGCGCTCTTACGATTCAATTAATTGTAATCAATTTAGGGCCTAAATAGAACATGTTGCTAAGCGCGACAATAGGAATTAACCAGTCAATAAAATAAAATTAAAACAAAACACACTCACCGCTTATACTGTAGGAGTAATCGCGCCTGATAGTTTTCAAAATCAGTTTAAAGCCTAAACCTCTAAGGCAAATAGCGACTTTTTTGAGTCTACATTATAAATTGGTTCCTTATCGAGGGTTTCGATTGGAACCTTTTTAAAATTACTGCTTATATATTTGTTTTAATTCATAAGACCAAAGTTATTCAGATATGGTCGTCACCCTAATATAAAATATTGTGTCGAAATCCCAATAATATGTAAAATAGATTTCCCTTGCGTAACCACTACTTTCAAAGTATAACCATTACTTCCACTACTTTCAAAGCATTTTTTTTTTATTTAAAACAACACAGTGAAATAATCAAGAATAAAAGGATTACAAAATCGAAGATTATCGCGGTTGCTTGACATTATAAATAGGATAGAAACAAATTTACCGCGTGAAATTTGTAGCACCCGACGTTTCGGTGACGTTGCAGCCGCCGTTGTCCAGGGTGAACTGAAAGAGCTGCCAATTCGTTGTTTTGCGGGTAGGCCGCATACCGCTGCCGCCACTGCGTAGGTTATAACGATGGTGGGGGGCCGTACTCGGAGCGCGCGAATTTCGAAAAGGACAACGGCGGCTGCAACGTCACCGAAACGTGGTGTTCTATCAAATTTCACACGGTAAATTCGTTTCTATCCTATTTATAATAAAAGGATTGTTTTTTTTTCAGACTGATGTAATTTTATGGAGAAAAGTATTCTTCATCACCGCTGCTGTCTATATTATAAGTAATTTAATATTTGTTATTTTTGGGTCTGCGGTTAAACAACCTTGGAATGACCCAAATTATGACCCAAAAACTACCGACAAATCAGGTAATAATAGAAATAAATAATGCTATAATATAAACAAAATTGATAATGTAATAATCTATTAAATATAATTGGCTAAATATGCATATTTTCGTTATGATAGAAAATAGGGAGAGAACATTGAAATTAAATACACGGTTCAATATTAAATGAAAATCGATATATTTACAGAAAGGTTTAAAAATAATTAATTAAGTCGTTTAATACATATATAGTTTTATTTTCAGATATCAAAAAGAAAGATGCATGCCAGATCCAGATATAAAATGAAAGCTGACCGAATGAAAGGATACAAATGAAGGCTTACGGGGAAAAACAATCAATGTAATTTTTTGTAAAAACTAGATGCTTATGTCATCTTGTGGCTTGTTTCCAAACGAATCAAAACATAAATCGACTTTCGAAAGAAATATCAAAGTATGCCCTTAAATGAAGGCAGAAGAAAACATGTGACAGCAATAATTGATCAAGGTCCACGTGGTGATGGTGGAATTTCATCATTGTTTTCCGTCAAGTCCAGAGGTGGTTTAGGTACCAGTGGCGTGCCAAGGGTTGGTGAATGGGGCAAACCCGACTTACCTTCTTGTGTTTTTTTCGTTTTTAATATTAAAAAAAGTGATACCTCTTTTTCTAAAAAAAAGTGGTTATCTTGAGTTGAAATTTACTGCTTGTGTCGTATATTCAATAAAGAACACTGAAGGCATACAACTGCATTCACATACCTACGGTGGCTTTAAAGGGCTCTCTAAACGATCAAGCCTGCTTGTCAAACTTCGCGTCGCGGGCTATGAGGGGATGGTAAACCGCAGGAAATATGTAAATATTTTATTTTTATATTTACCAAAAATGCCTGATTTTGTAGTTTTATACCAGAGAGTCACGTCATTCATCAATCATTTAAGTCTAATTAACGTGGCTCTCTGGTATAAACTACAAAATTAGGCATTTTTGGTCAATATAAAAAACCTTTTTTTTTTAAAGTTATGTACAAAAAAGACATATATTCTATTATATATGCAGAATCGTTAAAAATAAACATTAGTATAGAGAAAAAACATAGCTCTATGCATATAAATGTGCTAGCATATCCGAAATGAGGCGAAGTAGCACAACCAACTAGACCTATAAGGTCTGTATCTGGCTGTGCTGAGTTAACTTTTTGTTGTTGACGCGCGAACTGACTCATTTGATTACAATTTTCAGAGACTTTTTATATCTAACAAAGGATTTAGTCTCACAATGTGTTTTTACACAAATTAAAAACTAAAAATAATAAGAAGAAAAATATGTATGCAATTAAAACTAATCAAAAAACTTTGCGTTATATTTAATAAATTTAAGTAGAAACATAATAAATAATATATACAGTTATATAAGCAAAGTATTAACACTACAATTACATATTTCCTGCGGTTTACGATCCCCTCCCAGCCCACGACGCGAAGCTTGACAAGCATGTTTTATCGTCTAAAGAGCCCCTAAGAAATGCCGTTTTATTTTCTAGAGCAAGTGAAATCAAGTTAAGGCAGAACTCAAGGGTCAATTTCCTCCATTGTATATCAGGCAATAAAAACCAAAAATCAATTGAAAATATACAATAAAAAATCTGCTCTGTCACTTGTTCAAAACAAACGGAACTAAATACAGAACAGCTTGCATTCTACTTCCATAACGCAAGCCTGGCTTATTGTCAATACAAAAGTCGTATAAATAAATGTATTGTTTTGCGTAATTTGCCACAGGCTAGAATAAGAGAACCACTGGTTTTGAAAGCCCCATTGCAAGCCCATGTGTGCGAGCGAGATGTCTAGCTGAACTCAATTCGGTAAAATTGGAGCGAATTCTCGCTCTGTCGATTAGGTGTTTTGTCGCGTGGAGCGATCAGTGCCCGCTAGATAGCAATAGGCGCTCGCAAATTCATTTATTTGTTTAGCAATATTTTAAAGAAGACTTTTAACATATAAGGTAAGCCGGGCTTTTCGGCTTGTATGAAGGCTTGTATGGTAGATATTGTTTGTATGGTAGATACCTCGATGACCCTCCGTCTGACGTTGAGGCGGAACTAAGACGTGATATACTCATCAAAGCCAATGACTTTTCTACGTTTTCACTTTTTTTTCGAGGTATAATTTTAATAAAAAGTACATTGATTTAGAAACGTTGTATTGTTTCTGTAAATGTATAATTTAGGTAAAATGTATTTCTCTAAGCAACCATTTTGTTTGTCACTCATGTACTTGTTAAAATACTATTTTTTAAGTTTTAAAATGTAATTACCAAAAATAAAAAAAATATGTTTGTTGATCATTATTCCTTATGATATTTTTTTTTTATTTTATATCCGTGTAAATTCATATGAATTTTAGTGATACCTGATATGCGTTGTAAATGCGTTGTTTAATTAATTAAATAAATAAATATATAACCCTGCTGATTGTGCGTCGCATGGCTCTACGATTGTTGAGTGAAAAGATTTTTGTGGTCGCACGGTCTTTACTGGTTGAAACACGAGTAGTACAATAAGCAAGTATCTAGAGAATTCATAACAGACAATTTTAACAACAAAAAAAACGACTATTTTTGTAAGTGTATCAGCCTTGTCATGGTGATACTTAGAACGGGCTATCATAATTAAATACGTATACATACAACATTGTGAGTCTATGCTTTTGACCGTTATGGAGTTCCCTAGTTGGAAGCCAACCCTGGGTGCCGCAGTCCTGTCTTCGAGAAACTTAGTACGGGCTGTCGTAATTGAATGCATATACAAAATTTCGTGTCTGTGATGTTCGCCGTTGAGGAACCCTTCGTCGGGAGCCAACCCTGGGATAGTGAAACTTAGAACGGGCTATTATAACTGAATAAGTATACAAAATTTTGTATCTATGGTGTTGACCGTTGAGGAGTCCCCTCATCGGGAGCCAACCCAGGATGTAGAATCATGTGATGCTTACCATAAAAAAATGCATTGTCATTGGAATGTCACATGTAAATTTTTTACTTCATATGGTAATATTTGAGGATGTCCCTCAATTCCTCATGGATCCCATCATCAGAGCAGGATTTTGATAATAATGGGACCAATCTGTAAGCATATCCCTTCATTGTCATTTTCTTTTTGCAATAATTCAATTAGGAAGATTACACATTGTAAATTATATACATTTCGTATTTAAAGGCAGATTTTTGATTATTCCTTGATTTTGATTTTTTTTCTTTATTTTTTATATTATTGGTGAATTACTTTTGTTAATTTTCTTCTACTGTTAGTGCTACTTATCCGGTCTGTTTAGATTTTTTTCATGTTATATTCCTCTTTTAAATGTTATTTCAGGCCATTCAATAAACATTACGAATTATGATTGATTTCATTTAGATATTATAGGCAAACCAGTGAAATAATTACATTTTTTTTAAGGATATTATAATTAGCAGATAAGTAAATTTAGCAGATAAGTAAATTTGTCAATCTGTTATAATAACAGGAAATTGTGAGAGACATAATTTTACGCAGTATCACCATAAATGTACCACCACGATTTAGGACATTAAATATATTTCTATTTCTCTTTCTATTTCTAATAAAAAAATAATTTTCCGAGTTCTGAACCTCCTACTTTTTTTGAAGTCGGTTAAAAACAAATGAAGAAGAGACACATAGGAACCGTAGCTATAACGGTACCAATAGAAGAGTCTATTTGTAGAAGACTTTTAAATATAGCGGAAACTTAGAAAGTAATATCCTACTGCAGAAGTGTCTTCAATATGAAGTTGATTTCTCTTATCATGCTGAATCAGGCTTGAAACTTTTCGCGTTATATTTAGTTAAAAAGTTTGAAAGCGCTTTGTTCATATTTTGCATTTAATCTTGTGTATATAAAATCGAAGACTATCGCGGTTGTTTGACATTATAAATAGGATAGAAAACGAATTTACCGCGTGAAATTTCTAGCACCCGACGTTTCGGTGACGTTGCAGCCGCCGTTGTCCAGAATAGACTGAAGAGCTGTCAATCCGTTGTTTTGCGGGTAGGCCGCGTACCGCTTCCGCCACTGCGTAGATTATAACGGTGGTGGGGGGCCGGGCTCGGAGCGCGGGAATTTTGAAAATCCGTCTTGCACACAACACTCACTGTATCCTGTTTAACGTCTCCTTCGGAAAATGCTCAGCGTCGCATAGATCGCGTGCTCGATTCACGAGGGACGTTTGCACTGAACGTAGATGGTAGGGATGATGGTGTGAGCTTGCATGTAAATATCTGTCCGTATGTGTGGGCTTCCGATATACCGTATGTCCGAGAGTATTGTCACTTCTCCTCGTCACTTTGACATCCAAAAATGTCGGCTCCCTACCATTTTTGGATGTCAAAGTGAATAATGAGGAGGGAGCGCTCGTTCAATATTCAAATGTTCATTGCGTTGCGTAACATATTACCAGATTTTTTTGCTATCTGCTATTCTATTTTATTTATGAAATAAATATTCAGATGAAATAAGTCCTTGGTTACTTGCCAGGAAAGTCTTGGGGTGACACAACCGGTTTTATTTTATTCTTTATACTCCTAACGGTATAGGCATGTTTGGGCCGTTGCCGTTACCTTCTTATAACATTACAAGATAGTACTCAGGCGTTCACCTATATAAGTACTGACCACGACCGATGCTGCTTAACTTCGGTGATCTGACGGGAACCAGTATTTCATCGTCGCTACGGACGTTATATCATCATCGTCATGTGCTATACGATCAAATAAATATGTAGAATATATATCGACCAATACTGAATCAATATAGGAGTATTCGCCACCATTATTATTATTACTACTGCTGCAGGCATTACATGTGCATTGTTAGAATTATTTGTTTCTGCGGAACAGCGTTCATGCGTAACATTGTAGAATCATTTGTTTCTGTGTAATATTACTTACACAATTAAATCCGTAAGTCCTAAGCTCTTTAATGATAAATAGATTTTCTGATGACAAACGACATTTCAATTCGAGCGCAAACTCACCCCTTATCATTGCATAGATACCACTAAACATTACATGTACATTATTAAAATCATTTATACCTGAATAACTGGGTTGATTTCTTAAACAATTCAATCCCCGATTGCTAAGCTCCTTGGTGATAAACAAAGTGTTCGCTATTCCCTTATCATTGCATAAACCACACCAAATATTTTATTCGTTATAATACTTTTATAATCCACGTAGATTACATTATCGCCTCGCTTAGAATCACAAGTATTCGTTTGGCTAGTATAAAAGAGCATAGCTTTCCAAAGAAAAGCAGACACTTCAACGTACAGAACATCCTTTAACATGTCGGTTCTTGGCTTGACTGTATTGGTTATTCTGGCGGCAGGTGTCTCGGCAAGAGAAGAGGAAAGCAAGGATTACCGGTATATGACCAACTTGTCCAAATATGAAGCAATAAGGGGAGATGTACGAAACGTCCAAATCGGATCGAGCGAAAAGTGCGTCGCTAAGAAATTTTGGATCTTTAACCGCCACGGCACCAGGCTTCCCAGCGTTTCCGAATCAGATCTGATTAATAAGCTGGTTTCCGCCAGGGATGATGTCATCACTAACCACGAGGAAGGCAGGGGTTTCCTCTCGGCCGAAGAGCTGGAAAGGTTAAAAGGATGGACTTTCGATTCCAGCATGGATGCCACTCCGATGTACTTCACCCAGGAAGGCTACAATCATTGATTATAAAATCAATGCTACAATGAAACTTTTAGAAAATCACTTAGATTCAAAGAGAGGCTTCCCTTGCTGCTGAATAGAACATACTCTGAGGATGAGTTCTACTTTCAACATAGCGATACTCAGCGAAACTACGTGACCTCCGCTGCGTTCATCAATGGATTATTCGGGGATAATTCTACGGATTATGTGAATAACGTAGTCTTACAAATTTCAGAAGACCCCCTACTTAATGTGAGTACTGGATTCTGTTTCCTATCTGTTCTTGAAGGTTTCGAGTCAACCATTCGATATTTTTCTAAAGAAATATGATTTTAAGAAAATTTTATTTTTATTTCAGGCATACGGAGGAGCTTGCTTAAAGTTAGCTCTGGAATTAGAAGATCCTAATTTATACGTTGAAGCAAATGCTTTCCTACAAACCGACGAGGCATTAACTGTAAGAATGCTTGCATTTATTTTCAAAGAGCCTAAACGGTTCCATGTAGTTTGGGCCACAAAACCAGCTTATTTTGCGGCTAGTCCAATCCTTGGCTCAGCTCAGTTTTGGCCACTTCGATCCTCCTCGAAGGGAAATACTCTGGAATGCATTATTAGAGTCTTGAAACGCAGTTTCCTAAAACAGTGAGTTGGATATACCCAATGTCATCTACTTTTAACCGTTTCACTGGCCAGTGGCGTACCGGCAAAGGACGCCAGTGGCTGTAATTATTTACACTAGATAGAGGGTCGCGCGAGTGACCCTGAGGGCTGATCCGTCCATAGTACGGAGTAGTCCTTCAAAAGCTGGTAAGTAAACAGGCAGAAAGGGGTCCCAATGGTTTGTCAGTGCCTCGCTGTTTGTAATAGGACTCTGCTGGCCAATGGCGACTAGATCTGTAGATGTTATGTGCTGTATTTGCGACTACCTTCAGTGTGACAGATTCGCAGTAATACGGGTTCGCCTGTAGCATAGACAATACCCTATGAATATTTACTTTTTACAAGACTGCCAAAAAAAAATGTAATATGTTCAAGATTCATGTATGTATATTTTCCGTTTATTTTTATTCCACCATAATTTATAAACGAACCGATTTAGAAGTGTGTGGTACTTAGAATAGTTATGTCGTCCCAAGTGCCATAGAGGACTTAATCTGCCCAAATACCATATGAATAATTGTCTAAATAGTCAAATATCTAAAAATTAGGATAAATATATCGGGTTTAGTATCAGATGAAAGGTCTGATTGAGTACATTCCGAAAATATGGATTATTACGAAAACCACAAATATTACATGAAAAATCCGTTTCATTACTTGAGCACCGATGACAACTGACTGGGTGGGGAAACGGATGCGCGCTTTCGCGGCTGCGACGTCACACTCTGAAAGCCGGGTCAACAGGCCCGGATCACGTGAAGCCCCGCTCGACGGGCCTTGGAAAATGTCCGTCGACTGAACCACAGAATGCGCAATCCTGTTTCAGCACTGGATGTTTAAGAGACTATTTGTATTTTTGACATTTTGACTATTTGTTTTTTTCCATCTATACCTACTTAGGTACCTTAGCACCTCAAATAGTTTTTTAAAGGACCATAAATTTTTATTGTAAATTTATTTAATAATTGTTTTTTCCGTTTAAAAAATAGTCTATCTGTATAAAAAATAATTATACCACTTATAATAAGGTATGACATATTATCTTATATAAAGAATTTGACTATGCCAAGAGTAGGGATACCTACCAACTGGTCTATTTTATAAAATAAAAAAATAAATAAAACAAGAAAACATGCGTCAACGGTACCTTAGCGAAGCTTCCGTAAATTAAATTTTGTTTCAACGAAGTATTTTGTTCTCTAACAAATGTGCTTTCTAGCGAGAGCAAAATGTTTTTAATATGTACCTTACACACAGTTATGCAATAAGGATCTATTCTATTCTATTCTATCAAGATTTATCGCCAGAAGAGGATAAAGTATCCTCCCCGGATAACCCCCCCAGATTACCTCCCCAGATTACCTCCAGAGATAACCTCCCCAGATTACACTCTAATACTTATATTTGATTTGCAGGCCGTCGAAAACCTGTCAACTCGGCTCGGTTTTCAGGATACTTTATCAGTGTCCGCTATAACAACCATATTCACCGCATGTGGTTACGATTCAGCTTGGTACCAAGAATCCGAACTGTACGGAGCGTGGTGCGATGCCCTCGGCCAAGAAGCACGCCAAATCGGGGAGTATTATTACGACCTGCAGTTTCAGGCTATGTCAGGATACTACTTGGAAGTCACCAGAAGAGCTGGCTGCGCTGCCCCTCAGGACCTCTGGGAGAGGTTCGCCCAGGTCACCGGAGAGTCGGACACAACTGATAAGAACGAATCGGTGGTCGCTTATTTCTCCCACGACGCCGTTATCATAAGTATCTATTCGTCTCTGGGTTTGCTGAAAGACGATCCAGTAATATTGGCCTCCAACTACGCGACTCAACGAGACAGACAGTGGAGAACTAGCGTTCTTGTCCCGTTCGCTTCTAATTTTGCCGCCGTTCTCCTGGAATGCAAAGGAGAATATGAAGTGCAGTTCTTAAGGAACGAAGAACCATTCGAAGGGATACCTAACTGCCCTGGAGGACTGTGCTCGTGGGAGAACTTCAGGAGCTTCGTCAAACCAGTTGCTGACTCCTGCAATTTCGACGACTTCTGTTCTCATTAATGATTTTTTAAATAATCATTTATCAATCAGTTACATATATCCACACAAATTATTTCAAGTGTTTTTTTTTTTGATAAAAAAATAATTCGCTTTGAAACTATTTTTAATTTTTGCGGTATTAGACAACACTTGTATTGAAATAGGAAAACAGTTGACTGAATATGCTGGTTTAAACCTCTGAAAAGTCTCATAATCTTCTTCTTATTCTTCTTCTTATATATAAAAATGAATCGCCTTCTGTTAGTCTCGCAAAATCTCGAAAATGACTCGACCGACTTGAATTATATATTTTTTGTTTTGTTTGCCTTGATTCAGGGGTGGTTTACAAAAAAAATATTTAGGAAAAATTAAAAGAAACAACTGAAAATCGAAAAAATCGAAATTGGTAATTTTGGGAAATGGGCCACTTTCAATAGATGGCGTTCGTGTGTGCGATTGTGTAAAACTTTAAAAAGTCGAAAAAGTCAAGAGTCGAAAAAGCCAAAAAAGTCAAAAAAAGACGAAAAAGCCGAAAAAAATGGAAAAGTCGAAAAAGTCCAAAGAGTCGAAAAATGCAAAAAAGTCGAAAAAGTCGAAAAAGCCGAAAAAGTTTGAAAAGCCGAAAAAGCATTTATCATCATCATCATCATGTAAATTAAATACAATTAATTTATTTTAATTACAATAGACTTTCATTTAATCACCAAACGAACTCAAACCGTACATGATTCGGCCAAATTATAGATTTCAATGAATTGGATTTGGAAGGTTGATTAGGATCAATAAACGCTTATGAAGAGTTACAATCAAATCAATTTTAGGTGGTACGAAGTTCACCGGGTCATCTAGTATTGCATATATTTCATCCATCCACGGTATTTACTTATTCCTTCTCAGTTAAAGCAGTGAGATTATGGAACCAGCTCCAAATCACTATAAGAAAAAATCGGTTGTGTCACCCCAAGACTTTCCCAGCGAGTAAACATGCCTCCCGCAAACTACCCCCTCCCCCCAGCGTCAACCCAACCTTCCCCGCGCTATTTCGTACCTTATTTGTAGTTTTTCAGTGGTATTAAAATGGTATTCATCTAAAAATAATGTAGTATTTTTTTATATATGTCGTAATTTAAATATTATTTACGTCGCTTGTAAACGAGATATTCCAACTAACCACAATGTGATTTCGGTCCAACAATACTCTACCGAATTTCAAGTCTCTAACTGCAATATTTCACGATTGAGTATGGCTAGCGCGCCCTCTAGTGGACCGATTTCAACAACAACCTTTTTAACTCTTATAAATAGGATAAAACGAATTTACCGCGTGAACTTGTAATACCCGACGTTTCAACGACGTTTCAGCCGCCGTTGTCTAGAGTAGATTCAGTTTACACTAGACAACGGCGGCTGCAATGTCGCCGAAACGTCGGGTGCTACAAACTTCACGCGGTAAATTCGTTTTATCCTATTTATAATGTCAAACAACCGCGATAGTCTTCGATTTCACATATTCAACTCTTGTTATGACCCAATGACGCCTGCATGCTAAATTTCAGCTCAATCGGATGAAGCGTTTAGGCACTATCGTGGAAGAATATACACACACACACACAAGCACAGACACACACACGCACACACACACACCTACACACTTACAGACTCACAGATATACTTCAGGCTGGAAATGGTCTTAATGGTCTTAGGGCCGATTTCTATATGGTACTTTTACTCGCAAGTAAAGGTTTCGCGGAAGCAATAGTTAGTTTTTGACATGTTTCCGTTTCAATATGCAACCTGTAGGTATCGGTTGACCTGTAGGTAATAGTATCGGCTAACTTTTACTAGCGAGTTACGATTCCCATACAAAATGCGTTTCAAGAAAAATGAACGTGACACCTTCGCGAACCTCCGTCGAATTTTCGCTCCCTGATTGGTCGCTCAAATCAGCTGAGAGTCTGATCTAACTGGTCGATTTTAAATGAGTATTCCGTCTACATCTCGCTTTTTTTAGCGCGTTTACAATACTTTTCAGTGTAATCCACACTCTTTACTTTTCAAGCGACTCTGAGGAAATACTACATGTCCTTCTCCAAGTAATTCCCTACTCTCTCTCAATCGCCTCCTTTTCCCTCGAAGCATTATTCAATTCAAAGCAGTGAAATAACAGCAAATATATATGTAAGGACCCAATATTGCCTATACATTTATTGCTTGCTTATTATTACCTTTTCAGTTAGCGACTTTCACATAATATCGTACAATAATCACATGCTAGTTGCAATTTGTCACTTGGATAAAACGTCTCATTCAGCCAAAATTAACAAATATTAACAAACAAGCTATCATGGAGAATATATATAAAGGTATGTGCTTTATACTGCTATTTTAATTATGGCTATACATGCGTTGCCCCCACCTCTGCGTGGCCTCATAATGTCATCTAGATTTTATGCCAAAATAATATATTTTGACATCTTGAAAAACATCTTCTGATAATTCCTCGTAGTTTTAAACTTTTGTTTCTACATTAATAAACTTTAATTTTATTTATTATTTGCCTGGTTCTGTTAGCCACTTAGTTTCTATGATTTTGTTTTAGCTGGAGGCAACACGATCAAAAATGCCGACCTTAGAGAAGTATGTTTTTGAAAACGAGAAAAACAAAAGAAAATAAATGTTTTCAAAAAAGTATGGTCGATTCTAAATATCTCTGCTGCTTCGATCAATAACTAGGTCAAGTAGCAACTATTATAATAAATGTGATGTGTTTTGTCTATATTTTCATTAAAAAATGTATTAGGACTATATGTCATATGGAAATTGGATTATGGATAAAATCAAAATTTCACCTATTCCAAATCCCGCTAGAGGCCATTCATTATTCATTAGCGATAAATGGACTATTTGAAGCAATCATTGTTTTTACTTTTATTGCGTTACTAATAGGTTCTAGCGTTTTGGAGATTTTGGTAATTTGTGGGAACACATTGTTTTTCGAATTGTCGCTCAAGTTAAAAAAAAATACGGTGGCCTGTGCAGTGAGTGTTCTAGTTATATAATTTATTATGGCCCTTATCGTCAATATAATGGAAAGTGTATTTATATAACATATATTTTATTAAATTCTGGTTCTCCTTATGTGACTGCAATTTAAGTTAGGTAGTTTAAAATATAAGAAAATTCGTGTTTAACACCTTTTAAGTATATATATATATATATATATATATATATATATATATATATATATATATATATATATATATATATATATATATATATATATATATATATATATATATATATATATATATATATATATATATATATATATATATATATATATATATATATATATATATATATATATATATATATATATATATATATATATATATATATATATATATATATATATATATATATATATATATATATATATATATATATATATATATATATATATATATATATATATATATATATATATATAAATATATTTATATATATATATATATATATATATATATATATATATATATATATATATATATATATATATATATATATATATATATATATATATATATATATATATATATATATATATATATATATATATATATATATATATATATATATATATATATATATATATATATATATATATATATATATATATATATATATATATATATATATATATATATATATATATATATATATATATATATATATATATATATATCCTAATTAATTACATTACAATGCTTTTAGGAAAAGGAGGCGAATGTGGAGAGAATTGAATTAGTTGGAGAAGATATATAGTATTTCCTCAAAGTCGCTTGAAAAGTAAAGTGTGGATTTTTTCTTATAATAATTGAGAGCTGATTCCATAATCCTGAAGCCTTAACTACGAAGGAATAAGTAAATACCGCGGACTGGTGAAATATATGCAATATTTTGACTTTTCAGAAGCTTAGACCAGGATAAATTGACTGTTTTCCTATTTCAGTCTAAGTGTCTCCCAATGTCGCAAAAAATAAAAATAGTTTCAAAGCGTATTATTTTATTAATCAAAATAAAAGTTACACTCGAAATAATTTGTATGTACTTATATAACTCATTAATAAATGATTATTAAAAAAATCACAAATGGGAGCAGAAGTCGTCGAAATTGCAGGAGTCAGCGACTGGTTTGACGAAACTCCTGAAGTTCTCCCACGAGCAAAGACCTCCAGGGCAGTTAGGAGTCCCTTCGAAGGGCTCTTCGTTCCTAAGGAACTGCACTTCATATTCTCCTTGGCATTCCAGGAGAACGGCGGCAAAATTGGAAGCGAATGGGACAAGAACGCTAGTTCTCCACTGTCTGTCTCGTTGAGTCACGTAGTTGGAGGCCAATATTACTGGATCGTCATTTAGTAAACCCAAAGCCGAGTAGATACTCATGATAGAGCCGTCGTGGGAGAAATAAGCTACCACCGATTCGTTCTTATCAGTTGTTTCCGACTCTCCCGTGACCTGGGCGAATCTCTCCCAGAGGTCCTGAGGGGCAACGCAGCCAGCTCTTCTTGTGACTTCCTGGTAGTATCCTGACATAGCCTGAAACTGCAGGTCGTAATAATACTCCCCGATTTGGCGTGCTTCTTGGCCGAGGGCATCGCACCACGCTCCGTACAATTCGGATTCTTGGTACCAAGCCGAATCGTAACCACATGCGGTGAATATGGTTGTAATAGCGGACACTGATAAAGTATCCTGAAAACCGAGCCGAGTTGACAGGTTTTCGACGGCCTGCAAATCAAATATAAGCATTAGTGTGTAATCTGGTTAGATCTTTTTACTTCAGGTGAAAAACTTATAGATGTATCGGATGATACTTTATACTCTTCTGGCGATAGATCTAAATAGAATAGAATAGAATAGATCTCTATTGCATAACTGTGTTTACGGTATGGAGGTACAGATGTTTTTGTGCAAAACGATTCTATACAGTTTTACCATAGGGCGTAAAATTTAAGTTTTATATTTAAAACCACAGATTATGACCACACAACACTTGTATTACTTATATTTTTAATTACGATTCTTGAAAGTAATAAAATAAGAGTCTAATCTAAGAAATAATCAACATACAATTAAAATAATCCAAATATAATAAAAATTATAGTTGAATTGTCCAAAACTAAAAACTAAAAAAATTTTACCCGTAATTAATAACAATTTATTGCTTCGATTTGTCAGATTGTAAAAGAAAATAACAAATATCCCATATAAATAAAATAAATATTTAAAATATTGAATAGCGAACGCATATTCCATATACATACAAAATTTTATATTTCCATTGTCAGTTAAAAGTTTTTTTCTACTAAAATAGCATTATTCGGTAAAAATAAAACGCATACAGTAGCTTGAGTTAAAAAAATGATAAAATTGCGAAAAAATATTTTACCAATATGAAAATCACCAAAACTGACACATACTTGTATGAATTATATCCTATTCCACAGTTCACTTACGTTTGTTTGTTTTTTTTATTGATGCCAAAATCAATCTAAAATAATTTGTTTTACTATATTAAACACGCGTTTACAAAGAGAAAGAATCACAGTGAGACGTCGAGTCGCAGAGAGTCGACGACCGGATTTTCAGTAGGATCCCAGGAGGATTCTATGACTTATAAGAGTTAGATTTAACCCACAGACAGGGGGTTACTAAGATGTATAAGAGATTACCAAAAGTTTAAAACTGGTTCGCACCTCTAAATTGCAACAAACTTATGTAATAAGTAATCAATATATCTGCTACCTTTCATCTACATACAGTTATTGGGTAACTGGCCAAATGGTTTTGCCATGACAGTACCCAAAATAGCGTTTTTCAAAATTATTGCTAGATTGATTCCTCTCTATAAGTGGCTCCCAACATTTACGGTAGATAGATAGATAGATAGATAGATAGATTTTTATTCGAAATAGGCTTACAGTACTTTCCGATCGTCTTATGTTTCTAGATATCTATGCCTTGCTTGTAGGATTTACCATTGATTACTACACCATATAATCAATAGCTTTACGTAATAGTAATAATAATAACAATAATAACACTTTACAAATGGTTGTTATAGCTATGTTACACAAAAACGACTTGACCAGACCAATGTATCGCTTAAAAAATCTTCAATTTTATAATAGCCTTTAGAGCACAAAGTATCTTTAACAATTTTTTTAAATTTAGTGTCTGGTAAAAGGGTTAGTTCCTCAGGCAAAGTGTTGTAAAAGCGAACACCGTCTCCAATGAAAGATTTACTCACTTTTGCTAACCTAGAGCCCGTAATGGCTAGTTTATTTTTGTACCTTTGACCACTTAGGAAAAACTTCTATTGTCACGGACCACCTACTAAGTTTTTCTCAGGGGATTTAGGCATTTCTCCTAGATGATTGAGGTATTTTTTTATTAAATTATATTAGTAAAAAAACGATTTTATTGTTTTTTGGAATAGTATACTTTTCCTAACTGAGGATGCTTTTTGTTAAACAAAATTTCGAATACATGTATATCCCTATGGATCTTGTCTATGGTCGTCATTTAGACCACATTTTATAAAATTAGGTATTTTCGGAGAACGAAATAATATTGATAATAAATTTCCATCAGTTTAGCAACTTAATTTAATTGAATTTAATTATATTTTATAATATATCTAAGGGGCTCATCGGGCCATCTCGCATTTTGAATCATCAATCTAAATGCGACAAAAGAAAATGTCTTTGAGCATCGTTCTTAGTAAATATTTTAAAAAATATATACGTAGAATACAAAGATTTGCGATGCTGCGGGCTGATCATCTCAAAATGTTATAACGATCTTGTCGTCTTGGCATACTGATAAAAGTCGCAAAGACTTTAGGACGTGACATTTACATATCTAGTCGCCATTGGCCAGCAGAGTCCTACTTCAAACTACGAGGACACTGACAAGCCAGTGGAGCCCCTCTCTGCCTGCTTAATTAACAGCTTTGAAAGTATACTCCTTCCACTAGACTGGTCACCGCTCGGGGTCACTTGCGCGACCCTCTATCTAGTGTAAATTATTTCAGCCAATGACGCCCTTTACGCGGTTTCACCGAGGTCCGGTGGAACGGTTAAAGGTAGATGATATTGGGTATATCTCTAACCCACGTTTAACACTACGTTTCAAGACTTCAACACTGCTTTGCAAAATACACTGCCCAGGGATTGGCCGAGTGAATTATGTCATCAAATATCTCTTTTGAGTAGGATCGAGGAGGCCGGAAGGGAGGTAAGCCATAGCTTGGACTAGACACAAAACAAGCTGGTTTTGTGGCACAAGCTAATTTGGCTTTTGTAACTACATAAAAAGATTTAGCTGCTTTACAAAATACATTAATATATTCTTACATTTAATGCTTCGTCGGTTTGTAGGAAAGCATTTGCTTCAGCGTAATTGTTAGGATCATCCATTATCAGAGCTAATTTTAAGCAAGCTCCTCCGAAAGACTGAAATAAAAAGAACACTTATTTAAAACCATATTTCTTTAAAAAAATATTAAAGAGTTGAAATCAAACCTTCAAGAAGAGATATTAACGAGAAGATATGTAGTACTTACATAAAGTAGGGGATCTTCTGAAGTAGGTAAAACTACGTTATTCACATAATCTGTAGCATTATCACCGAATAATCCATTGATGAAGGCAGCGGACGTCCCGTAGTTTCGCTGAGTATCGCTATGTTGAAAGTAGAACTCATCTTCAGAGTATGCTCTATTCAGCAGCGAGGGAAACTTCTCCTTGAATCTGAGGGACTTTCTTAAAGTTTCATTGTAACCTTCCTGGGTTAGGTACATCGGAGTGGCGTCCACGCTGGAATCGAAAGTCCATCCCTTTAACCTTTCCAGCTCTTCAATCGAGAGTTTTCCTCTGCCTTCTCTGTGGTTAGTGATGACAGCATCCCTGGCGGAGAGCAGCTTATTGATCAGATCAGATTCGGAAACGCTGGGAAGCCTGGTGCCGTGGCGGTTGAAAATCCAAAATTTCTTGGCGACGCAATTTTCGCTCGATCCGATTTGAATGTTCCGCACATCTCCCCTTATCGCTTTATACTTGGACATGTTGGACATATATCTGTAGTCCTTGTTTTTATCTTCTCCTGCCGAGACACCTGTCGCCAGAAGAACCAATACAGGCAAGCTAAGAACCGACATGTTAAAGGATGTTCTGTACGTTTAAGTGTCTGCTTTTCTTTGGGAAGCTATGTTCTTTTATACTAACCGAACGAATTCTTGCGATTTAAGGGAGGCGATAATGTAATCTACGTGGATTATAAAAGTATTATAACGAATAAAATATTTGGTGTGGTTTATGCAGTGATAAGGGGATAGCGAACACTTGAATAAATATTTCCTTTGTCATCACAAGATTTGTTTATCACCAAGGAGCTTAGCAATCGGGGATTGAATTGTTAAAGAAATAAACCCAGTTATTCAGGAATAAATGATTTTAATATTGTACATGTAATGTCTCCATCATTAATAATAACAACAATAATAATCGTAGCAAATAATCCTAGCATTGTTTAAAATCCTAGCATTGTTTAAATAGGGAATCTGAATCGGATTATATCTTGTGTAAAAAAATGGAATTATGTAAGCATAGCGATAACCATAGCGTTTATCACAGTGGTTGAAGCCAGGAGATGTAGATAGAATATTGGCTTTATTCGATCTCTTTTGCTTGTTTGCTTCACTCGATCACACAAGCAAGTCTACCTTTTTCTGTCTGGTTTTCAATTCTTAATTATGCGTAAACCAGAGCACATTATTAGCATTTCAAGTAACAAAACTCTGTTTTATTCTTACTCTATTTCTCTATGTGCAGCTCAATTGTGGAATCAGCTCCCTCCAAATATCAGATGCGAGCAATCGCTCTCTATTTTCAAACTTCTTTTAAGAAGCATATATTCTCATTTATCAATCGTAAACCCTTTGTTATGTCTTATCTGTTTTCCTTTGTTCGTGGCCTAATCGTTATTTGGATTTATTCTTATAAATATTTCATATGTATAACTTCTTATATAAGTCATTTAGATATATATTTTAAGTATAGTGCTAAATTAGTAAAGCATCTTCTCTAAACTACCCAGGGACTCTTTTAATAACACTATGGTTATTTGTAAGATACTGACTGTTATCTGTAAGACACTGACACTGATAATCTAAAAAGTCCTCCATGGTGCAAAACCTATTACTATTATATGACAGTTTATAATTATACTTCCCTCATGAACATTTCTAATATATTTTCAATCTTTTAAACTCATTAAAATCGTGATATTATTGTATGAGGAAGTGTCCGTAACGATTTGTCTGAGGAATTCCCGATTCAAACTGGTGTTCGACAAGGAGATGTCGTATCGGCGCTACTTTTTAACGTGGTGATCGACGCGATTATGCTGAGAGCATTCGACGGTCGACGCGGAGAGCATACGACGAATCAAACTTCATAACTGATTTGATGTTCGCCGATGATAGCGCCGTTTTCGCCGACACTGATGCCGAAGCAACGGACATTATATACGACATATCTGGAATTGCTCAATCATATGGGATAAAAATCAATGCGGATAAGACCAAAGTGCTCACTACGGACGGTTCGAAGACCAGCGTTTTCCTCGATGGAGCCCAAATCGAACAGGTCCCACAATTCAAGTATTTAGGATCGTTGGCTACGGAAAAGAAAGTGTCCGATGTCCATAGCCGGATAGGTCAGGCAACAGCAACATTCGCCTCGCTCAAGTGATGCATATGGAAGTAAACGAATATTACCATCAAAACCAAAGTACGACTATACCGAACGTTGGTTCTTCCCATTCTTCTTTATGGATCGGAAACGTGGACGTTACTACAATCGGACCTTAACAAGTTCGAAGTCTTCCAAATGCGATGCTTGAGGCAGATTCTCGGTGTCTCACTCCGCGACCGAATTCGAAATTAGACCATTAGAGAAAGATGCGATCTACTAACAACTATCGAAGAAGAAGTACAAAAACGTCGGCTACGATGGTTTGGCCATGTTTGCCGAATGAACGATAATCGCTTGTCACGTAAACTTCTTTGGCGAGACCGTCCGACAGAATGGAGAATTCAGCGATCGGCACCGAAGAAAACCTGGCTAAATAACATCAAAGACGACCTTAAGAATCAACAATTATCGGCTAGGGATGCTCGAGACGTGGCAAAAAATCGTCAAGAATGGAAGCGAATCGTGAATGGAGTACGAGATCCAGCGGCACCGACAGCAGCGTATTGGCTGCGAGGGCGACCCCCTCCCCAATCGCCGGCTACGGAATAAATAACAATAATAATGACGAGTGTATTTAAATTTTCGTTCCAATTTCGAAAAAAATATGAAGAACGGTGTTTCGTATTGAGCGTATATTGGGCAGTTCATAGATTTTAGTGGGAAAAAAATTATATGCGTTTTAGACACTTTTTGCGTACTTTAGACCAAAAGTTAATTTGGGTGATTAGATCCAAATAGCATACGGAATAAATTGCCACTTATTTTTTTTAAGGATGCGATTTTCTCATACAATACGGTTTTTCCGAAAACAATAAAAAAAATCATTTTAACAAAATCGGTTTCTCAACGCCTTTCAGTAAGTTTGCCTACCTTGTATAGCTTAGGATTTTTCCATATTGGCTTCTAGGTAATAGTAACTCACTCCAAATATATTTCAAAAAAATATTCATCATCACGATACGAGGAATAAATCCAATCTCCACATAAACCGATAGCGACTTAGCAAAGTGCAATACAGTTTTATTCACCAAAATTTTCTTTTATAATGAGATTCCAGAGCATATGAAAAGCCTTGGAGAGGACCAATTTAAAAAGATAATTATAAATAATTTGGTAAGAAACCCAATTTATGATATAAGGGAGTTTTAAAATTCCGAGTTTATTTTCCATGTTGATAATTAGTAAAATTTGTAAAATTTTAAACATAACGTATTATGATAGCTGACATTCTAATTCTCATATAATTTAGTTTACATATGTTTAAAAAATACGAAGGCATATTGCTGGATTGACAATAAAATTATTTTACGTTGATTATTCTACGTAGAATTCGCATTTCTATTTTAATATATTATTCTCTCTTACTATTTAATGACATTAGTATATTTCGATTATTTGTAAGTAGGTAATATTGAATATAATATTACAGCCATGACAACTATTATGATAGTTATGTTTTTAATAATTAAATTTTAAGCATTTAATTTTGTGACCCATCCAAGTGTAGGAATGCCTATCTACTGGAGTAGTTCATTGTATTGTATTGTATTGTATTTGCTCTTAATTTTACTTTTCCGGCCCACCAACCTACCAAGAGGGAAAGTATTTTGAACGCCCTAAAAAAATCGAAATGAAGACGAAAATATCCATTTTGAGCCTTCCCCGGCGAGATGCATGTTCGAAATTTAAACTTTGATTGCGTTGTGTCGCTCGTTCGAAATTAATTCGAATTTTTAAAGACTAATTTTACGGCGACGCACGTTTTGCAATTCGATTTTTAAATTGAATGATATGACAGCCTTGGCTAAGTACTGGAAAAGCCTTAGGGTAGCACAACCGATTTTGTTTTAATAACTTCAATTTCATAGATAGTTACCTAATACGTGTGCGAATTGACAACTTTATATTATTATTTTTCGAAGGATAGCTTACTTTTACTCAAGGAAGGACTCTTTATTAGGTACATCCCTGTTTTTTTTTGAAAGCTCAATTATGCAGAGTCAGGATGAGTTCATGAATATGTTTAGTCATCATCTGTTACGTATGGGCTGAATAAATATACGAAATTCTTGAGATAATAGTAATTGTGAATTATTTAAAAAGCGTTTATACTCATTAGGGAATGAATTTATGAAAATAATCATACTTGTCTTATGTAATACTTATGTACATACATTCTAAGCTTATCTCAACTGTTATTGCATGTAGGGCATATAAAAACAATGAGAAAGATCGGTTAATTTCTTAGTTGCCGAAACCTCCACCAAACGAGAAGAAAGATTTTTACCAGGTTGGCGGTATGTATTTTATAAGGTTCTTCGATGATATATAGGTAGATTAAATTTTGAAAAAAGTAAAATAAAACCAATATATTAAAAAAAAAAAAAAAAACATTTTTTCATATTCAATTGGAGAAGTAAGATAAAAAACAAACGTTTTTTATCTTACTTCTCCAATTGAATATGAACAAATGAATAAACATTTCAAAAATTAAAAAACACGACTTACCTTACAAAAAGTAAACTGTTGTAATAATAAATATTTAGGAAAAAAAATCGCGCTGAAAATAACGTTTAGTAAGAAATTAAAGTTCTTCCTTTGCCCTGCGGCAGGTATCTTAAAACGAACGCGTGCCCATGCACCGCCGCCGCGCGCACTTTAGTCAGTTGCCCTCGGTGCTGAAGTAATAAAGAAGTTTTTTATGAATTATTTGTGGTTAGTGTATTTATTTTATTTATTTATTTTAAACAACAAGATTTACAGTAGGATGGCTATGCTATTAGGTATACATTGTAATAGGTCGTGCAGCAAATACAAGATAAACCCATAGCTATTGGTTCATCGCATACCTAACTGACCAAAAACGCCGTAAACTAGGGATGCTGATATTTCACTTAGGCTATTGCTATTCCGCGAGCTGACAGGTATGACGTTCGGTTATATAAATATTGTAAAAATGTTTAAAATTTTCATTATTGCAGACTACAAATACAGACACACACACACACACACACATACCCTCACACACACACACACACACGCACATAAAAAGATAGAGATAGAGAGAGAGAGTGAGAGAGAGACAGTTATTCCAACATACACACATGAGTAGAAATAAATTATTATTAAACCCAACACCAATACATTGTAATGCGATTTATACACGGCGATAAATTCATACCTAGAAATAAAAATATATTTTTCTCAATCAAACCTTCCATTTGGTAGTAGGTAAACCTTTTGTATTAATATTAATTTATTAACAGTTGGATATTTGAACAATTAGATTTTTGGCATTTGGACAGATTAAGTACCGTATGATATTCGAGATGTTATAGCAAATACCACATACTTCTAAATCGGTTCAAGCGTTTAGAAGTTATGGTGGAATAAAGAAACGAAAAAAATACACACATGAATCCTAAACATATATCAATCCTTTTTTGAGAGTCATGTAATAAATTCGTATGAACCAGAAACGGTTATTTAAAAATCGGTAATAGTTTGTGGAGAGTAATAATTGAACACTTTGTATAATTTATTGTGCTATATTATTATTCCAAATTCTTCTCTTTGTACTCGACCTACCAGGTTTATTCCTGACCGCTGCGAAGAGGAAGAACAGAAAAAGGTGAAGTGTCAAATTATGACTCTTTTACCCGGCGATTTATATTGTAGACGCTAATTTCTCCTTATATTAGAGCAAAGGTCGCGACACGTACCTTATGACACTATGGATGACATAACGATTCCAATGTTACCACACACTTCTCAATCGGTTCAAGCGTTTAGAAGTTAGGTGGAATAAAGAAACGGAAAACATACATACATGAATCCTAAACACATAACACTCCTTTTTTGGACAGTCGTGTAAAAATTATAACAAATTCAGGGGTTCTCCGTCACCTGTGTGTCGTAATTTCGTAATGTTATTGGGTTTGTTTAAATCGATAAAAAAATTAAGGTATATTCAATAAGAAATTCACGATTACCTCAGTGTCAAAAGCATATATATCTCATTTACTTGCCACATGGCTGTCTTGCCACATGTGAGCGTCCACCTTACCACCCATTCACTCCATCTTCGAAGCCATAGAATTTTAGATGCGAAAATCGCGGTTTTAGATAATTTTTCTAAGAGGGAGTTGATTATTTTCCTGGAGGACCAAGATCTTTAAAAAGGCGAAACAGAGATTAAGACAGAGATTAGCTGGCAGGCCACGAGCGCCAACTCCGTGAAGGTGAACAATGAAGCCGTTCCGGGTGACGGCATTTGCGAGATCATGTTATTTATTTAATTTGTACGCGTGGACTTTACGGAATAGTTTAGAAATTATAATACATAGTAAAACCATTATCTATTGACAATTATATTTAAAAAATTATAGTTAAAAAATCCAGATGTCCATCCAGACAAATCTAAAAATACATAGTTTGAAACGAAACTCGTGGACAAGAGTTCGCTTTTCAAACAAATACCGACTTTCAGTGTTGAAAAAGTCATATTGCTGTCGAGGTTCGAAAGCAATAGACCACCCCATTGAAAAGAGACCGTTTTTTTATTACATTTTACAGGTACAAAAGAAAGTTCGGCAAAAACTATCGCAATAATAAAAATGATCTAGATACGGTCAGAAGCTCAAAGGCCTATACATGGATAAAGACGATTTAGAAATGACGAAACAAGATTCTCTAACCGAATTAAACTTTCTGACTAACAAAGGAATGACATTCCGGAGCGGACTACCCAACAAATTTGTAGCCAAGAATGGACAGAGCACAGAAAACTAGGTTGACTGCATTTATATTTGGAAAGATTTCTACACGAAAAGATAATATTTATAAGTTGTGCGAATCTAGCAAAATATATTGCCGTCAATTATTTATGGTCGAGATAACGGACAAAAAGCATTGAGTCAATTATACAAGCAAGGAAACGTGATAATTGAGCGCTGTGGACCGTACAGTGATCGTCCACAAAATAATACCATACTTGGGAGCAAACCTTGATGGTTTCTATAAAACCAAAGATGGCATAATTTATTCATTTATTTTACATATACATTCAAATGCATGAGCACAACAGAAAATGAATTAACAATTTAGAAAATGCCGTTGTATGCTTCTAATGTTATATACACATCTGTCTGAGCCCAGGTTACATAGTGCATACATTAAAAGCAAGTGATTATCTTTCTATTATGCTAAGCAAAGAGCAACCGAGCCCGCCTTGCTAGGCACCCCTGAGTCCCACTAGAGAGCCACGGTTGTGTCAAAAAAAGA
The DNA here is from genome assembly GCA_944548615.1 of Micropterix aruncella. Lineage (NCBI taxonomy): Eukaryota > Metazoa > Arthropoda > Insecta > Lepidoptera > Micropterigidae > Micropterix > Micropterix aruncella. The sequence continues at coordinate 3,123,510 of OX155958.1, forward strand.
TTTAAGATAACATTTTTTAAATTATTTTTATTTTAATTTATAATCATTATTCATATTATTATTATTATTATTATTCCCTTTTTTCAGTTATTTAACCAATTATCTAAACCGCAGACTAAAATCTACAAGCGCGAATCCCCTCTTTTGCCGTATAGAGGTGACTGTCGCATCGTATTCATATGGGCTCTGCTCGTTTCACTGTAAATATTACTATCCATAATGCAGGTAGGCAGATAGTTACTGAAATTATTGTCTAGTGATTAACAACTTCAGGGGTTCGCAGCAAGAGATTTTCTAACAACGTAATCACACGACTAACACTTTTATTGGTCTAGTAGGAGTGAAATGTAAATTTTGAGCTAAAATATAAATTCTAAAGAAGCAGTAAAAAACTGTAAAATAAAAATTTCAAAATACAATATAAGAATCGTTTTTATTATACAATACAATATGTTAAACACAATACAAACTTTTAATAAATCTTTATATTACAAACTTTTAAATACAATCAGTTAGTTATAGAAATTTATCGTCATTGAAATTATTGAAATTATCAGTCGCTACTGTAATAGATTTGTGCATATCGGCTGTTTTAATTGGACAAGATCACTCTATGAAATTAGTATGTACTAAAAAGACGAAGCGTTCTGGCAAACAAAAATAATTTTATTTCAACTGCTCGTTACCCGAATTTATCGATTCGCGACTTCATCCCTTAACGCCAGTCGAAGACCCTACTATAATTGAAGCCACGCAGACAAAAGCTGATAAAAAGAAAGAAAATAATCCACCTACAGTAAATTATAAGCATTTCTTAGTATTCAAAATTGTATGATATTTATACCTCAAGTGTTAAATTTTTGTTTTTCTAATAAATATATTTTTTTTTAAATCTGTTCCTTTACTTACTATTATCATAAAATCTATTTGCTCGAAAATATTAGCCTGGATTAATTAACTGCCTTAGCTAAGGAACTAGAATGAGATTTGTTATTGAATTAATAAACCCTAGCTAATTCGTGCAAATAAGCCTTAAAACGTAGTACCCAATTATTCATGTAAAATATATCCAATTATATGCAATTAAATAAAATGCATTTATTTATTAGAGCATCTTTTAAGTCAAAATCTACTCGCATGTCCACACCGGGCTCCGAAGGTCAAACCTCATTTTGTCTATTGTCTTCCCAGAATGGTATTATTGGTACAAAATTACCATGTTGGACTCATCTTTGGATGAGCATTTAATAAAACAGCTACAGCTTCGTCGAAAGCGTTTAATTCTTTTATTTCATTACTTGGTTGATAATATTCTATTTATTAATCGAAACAGATCGCTTAAAATACCTAGTCAGTCACTATTGTAGTTCACGTTTTCAGTACCGATGCTCCCAGCACTCACAAGTGGTAACTTTATGAAGGAAACCCCCTCCCCTGCAGTAGGATTGTTGAAAGCCGCCAGCTCTGCAGGCCTTCTGGCAGTTCAGATCGCAGTCGCTCTTGCTGTGGTAGTATATCTCGGAGGCCGCGTGGGTCATGCTGGTCGTCAGAGTTGCAACCAACAACAAAGTCAACAACAACATTGTGTATGAATGAAGATACTGGCACAGTATATGTAGAAAGAGTGGTCGGGCGACACGTGTTGGACGTTGTAGATAAACGGTTTCACTGACCCATCTTTGTTTGACTTGTGTATGGTCAGACGGTGCGAAAGCCCTTTGTAGTTTAACCTACGTCATTAGACACACGTATGTGCAAGTATTGTGTGCATTTTTTTCATGGAAAATGTTTTATTAATTCATAATACATATCAATTGCGACATTGCTCGCGCCCCGAGAGTTTCGCACATTATGGAAAATATCTATCTTCATTGTACATACTAAATAATAGTCATAGACAACATGGCGCGGAAAGAACACATAGATTAGCGACATCATCTATACTATATTAAAATTAAATATATACACTGTTTTAATTTTATTTTATTTTATTTTATGGTATATTGTATTTTATTTTATGGATATTGTATTTTTAAAACATATTTAAAGAAAACAATTTTACTATCCTATAAATAGTTTACAATGCTTGCATTACAAATTAATATAGAAATAACATGAACAAGTTGATAGTGGAAAAATGTAATAAGACTAATAATAATATAAGGGTAAGAAAAGTAATAATAAGGTAAGTTGATAATAGGGAAAGTTCTAGAAAGGGTTATATAAAGCAAAAATAGAAGTATGAATAACTGGATAATAATATTTATAATAAATAATATGATATAATAAGATGGTATAATATAATAGTCGTATAATACGGTACACTAGGATGGCAGTTATTGAAATCTTAAGAAGTAGGAGATAGGCTAGGTGAAATCGAATTTTTAATTAAATTAATGGAATCATAAAATACATCGAATCCTTTAAACGATTTATCTAAAACACGACACATTCTGGTAAGAGGTTTATTCGACGCGATGTTTCTATTGCAAGCGACAACAGAAAATGTTTGAGAACTCCTCATTAGTCGCGGTGGCAAACGAAATTGAACTTTTTCTAGACTAGATCGACTAGACAGCCCGTCTAGTCGATTATGCCAAAGCTTATAGAGACACGTTATATCAGTAATAATCCTACGTGTTTGTCTATTAGGCTGAAGTGAGGAATCCGCTATACATGACCTTTCAGAGTATTCCTGAGGCCACATTTGCTCGACAGCATGCGAGTTAATTTCTTTTGGACTCGTTCAATTCTATCGCTGTGAACACTGTAGAGCGGATTCCACATCACTGTTCCATACTCTAGAATCGATCAAATCAATGATGTATAAACAGATATTATGGATTTCAGGTGTCGTCATTTTTTCACGGATGTTTCGATTTTAAATCATTTAATTATTTAATTAACTAACCCTCCGTCAGGCGAACCTCTGAGACACCTAATTTCTACCCTGGCTGCTATTGACTACATGTATTAATATTAGATCGCCAAAGTAATCAAAGACTATATAAAGATGTATATTAACCCTTAGAAACTGGCCATGGGAATGAAACTCACGACGGCATGTTTTCAACCCTCGAAAATTTCTTTGTATGGGCTGTTAGTGCACGCATACTAATGTATAGTATAATGGTGGATTATTCAATGAAAGCGACTTTTTTCGAATTTAATTACAAAATTGCATAAATTCGGTGAACGGCCGCCCGCGAGTTGTCGCAACGGAAAAACCGCCGATCGGTGGTATTAGCATTCCAGCAGTTGAGTAAATAATAACTTAGTTGCAAAAAATACGTTTAATAACTCTAAAAGCAAAAGAAAAACAAAATTAATCAAAATTTCGAAACAAATAGATATAAACTTATTTATTTTCAAACATTAAAATAAGGTAAATCACTTACTGCAAGGCACTTATAAACAAATAAAATATATTTTTTTGTATCATACAATGAGAGCAATTATGATTAAATAAATAATAAATACGCACCTTAAGAAGTATGGAAAGATTGGAAGCAATGTGATCTGAACTCAGTGGACGGCGTGGACGCCGTGGACGACGTGTGGCAAGAAACTGAGTAAGGGGATTTAATACGCAGCCGCGAGGCGGACAGTTACTGGAAGGGGCGGCATCAGGCAACCCTATGGCGGGGAGGGTCAGATAAAAGTTTCCAACCTGTGACTGTCAGATCTGATACCCCTGACAGAGGGTTAATTATATTTGTATCGCAACCCCGCTTCAAAATTGACATAACTCGGAAAAATAGTTTCGTTTTATTCCCTAAAACGTCATTTCATATAGTCTACAAATGATACTACATAAATATCGGCTGTATAGCACCAGTAACCGTTTTTAATTTGAGCACTTCCATCAATCTGAAGACTTAAAAAGTAATCCGTTTTTAGTCATGCTCCGATGATATAGGCGTAAATACGATCAATTTTTACTCTGATTATAACATTTTTATTCTGGCTGCATACTTTCAATTTTGCGACGTTTTGAAAACCAAACAAGATTTATTTTGTAGATTAAGCTAAAAAAGTGACGCGAAGATTTATTTTGTAGATAAGCTCAAAATTGTGTCAAATTTGATGATCGGAATTTTTTTATACCTTGAGTGGTGGTTGTAATATATATTTCATTTTATAGTGATAGACAACTTAAGATGTGGATTAATTAGTAAAAAAACTAATATGCTTTGTATATCTTAACATTTACATCAAAATGTAAGATTTCATAATTCAGTTTGTCACTCGGCATGGATATAATATATATATATATATATATATATATATATATATATATATATATATATATATATATATATATATATATATATATATATATATATATATATATATATATATATATATATATATATATATATATATATATATATATATATATATATATATATATATATATATATATCTTAATATATATAAATTACGTGTCACGTTGTTTGTCCGCGATGGACTCCTAAACTACTTAACCGATCTGAATCAAATTTGCACACCGTGTGCAGTTTGATCCAACTTGAAAGATAGGATAGCTTACATCTTAATTTATAGTCGCAATATTATTTTATTGCAAATTATTTGTCTATTATTTGACATTCACAATTATCCGTTAGCTCCAAATGATTTTAACAGATGGCGATATCGGTTGACTGGATTGAGTAAGTAATCAATAGATGGCGCTGCTATGTTAAACCTACAAACGTGTATCCTTCCATTACAGGCATATTCAAAGACATTGGGGCGACTTTACACGGTACATCCAAAGCAACGTGAGTGCTTCTATTTACGTTTGTTATTGGTGAATGTTCCCGGACCAACGTCTTTTGAATTTCAGCGAACAGTTAATGGTCGAGTATTCAATACATACCAATATGCATGTCGTGAACTGCAATTATTGCTAGAAGACGATAACCATTGGGACTTAACGCTTGCTGATGCTGCGTTGACATCAACGCCCAATAACATTCGTCAGCTGTTTGCAATTATTTTGACGACATGTTATCCATCGCAAGCACAAACTTTGTGGGAAAAATATAAAAATTGTATGACAGAGGACATATTGCACCGAATTAGACAAACAGATCAATGCCAAAACATAGATTATACGCCAGAGATGTATAATGAAACGTTAGTGTTGATCGAGGATTTATGTGTTTTAATTTCAAATTTACCACTTAATCTTTATGGTATGCCAACACCTGATCTCCCATCCACCGACTTAGTCAATAACGATTTATAACGAGAAAAACAATATGACCATGGTAATTTAGCAACAATTATTATCATGAACAAAGGAGCCATTGCTGACAGCAGAACAA